>CM055728.1:4784534-5022112 GCA_029465975.1 Dallia pectoralis
CGAGAGTGGTATAATCAATAAGGACTTGGATCGTTAAGAAGCCTCGAAAATGGTATCAATAAAAATGAACCATCCCCATCCCTAGTCAGAATATTTTCCAAAGTCAATGTAGAAGTTTATGTTGAATGATCAGTATGGTGGAACCTTTTCACAAACAACAAAAGCCTACAGAATGGTCTTACCATTGAAAACTTCATTAAACTCTCCAGGGGGTGCATGGGTCACGAAATTAGCTGCTATGTGCACCTGTGGAGAGAAAAAATCATTAGCCTAGAACAACATAGTCTTTTAAAAATGGTTATACAGCATACCGTGAATCGAAAGAGTTGTTGAAATAATAAAATGTTAATGAGTCAGCCAAGTAAGCCGAAGCATTTACTGAACACAAACACTAGTCTTACTTGAGTCAGTGAGTGTGGACTAAGCTGACACTGTTATTAACAACCCTCTGGAAAAAGCAATTCAGGTCCTAAAAAAAACAAGTTAATAGAAACCTGCATAGGTCCTGGGTAGCTCAAGTGGTATGGAAAGTTCTCAACACCAGAGTTCAGGCGGTGAGCAAATAAAACATTTAAATCTATGCATTCAGTCATCACTCTTGATGAGAGCGTGTTAAAGCCACTGACAGAAACTGTCTGGAAGTTGGTTCAAACTAAACAGCTGCCATGTTATGGTTTCAAGACTGCTCACCCAGTCTCTATGGAAACTACCAGACTTAACAGATTCTCAACCGCCTGTAACCTGAACTCCATTCCTCCGAGGGTCTCTGTAAATGTGTTCCTGGATCAGTACGACTGACATCACTACCTACAGTGTAAGAGTAACCTTATGATAACAAACCTTGGCAAAAAAGCTTAAACCTACTTCTGAGGTGTAATAGTTGCTATTTATTCTAATTCATCCAATTTTGGCCAACCCCAATTGTTCATTCTCAAATCAGATGTAACCGGTGTCTTTTAAACTCCAAATGTCAGTTCCAGGGGGAAGTTTTTCATTAAGATAATACACTATAAATGCTAGTAAATTAGGTTGGCCTAATCCACCATCTTGCCAATCTTATTGGCAGGTTCTTATGATCTCTATTTGATCACAGGTGGATCCGTCCTCAAAAGCACAGGACAAAATATCATAGCAGTTTTTTCTCATTTACAATAGCATGTTGGTATTTAATGCGTCAACAAAAAAGTTCTGCATGTTCCAGTAACCTAGAATGGCAACACATTTAATGTAGTGGAATTTAAAGGGGCTCCTTTAAACTATGGCTGGTCTATATTTGAAACCAGGATTAAACTGGCAGAAATACAACGAAGTGTGTCGATATCAAAATACCTTCATAAATCTTTACAGAAATTATCTGGTGTGGTATTTTTTAATTACTCAGAATAATTTGTCTGCTTTGTGCTTTGGCTGTTGTGGCATGGATGTTTATTTCTGGACATGGCCAAAGCACTCAGTGTACTCCAGTTCACATGTTGGGCACCAGTGGCCAGCAGTTGCATTTGAGCTGCAACTCTATCCGTTTGACCCAGAAAGCCTCTGATGTTCAGTAGCCACTAGCCAGCAGATACAGCTGATGTTCAGTAGCCAGCAGATACAGCTGACGTTCCGTGGCCAGCAGATACAGCTGACGTTCAGTGGCCAGCAGATACAGCTGACGTTCAGTGGCCAGCAGATACAGCTGACGTTCAGTGGCCAGCAGATACAGCTGACGTTCAGTGGCCAGCAGATACAGCTGACGTTCAGTGGCCAGCAGATACAGCTGACGTTCAGTGGCCAGCAGATACAGCTGGCGTTCAGTGGCCAGCAGATACAGCTGACGTTCAGTGGCCAGCAGATACAGCTGACGTTCAGTGGCCAGCAGATACAGCTGACGTTCAGTGGCCAGCAGATACAGCTGACGTTCAGTGGCCAGCAGATACAGCTGACGTTCAGTGGCCAGCAGATACAGCTGACGTTCAGTGGCCAGCAGATACAGCTGACGTTCAGTGGCCAGCAGATACAGCTGACGTTCAGTGGCCAGCAGATACAGCTGACGTTCAGTGGCCAGCAGATACAGCTGACGTTCAGTGGCCAGCAGATACAGCTGACGTTCAGTGGCCAGCAGATACAGCTGACGTTCAGTGGCCAGCAGATACAGCTGACGTTCAGTGGCCAGCAGATACAGCTGACGTTCAGTGGCCAGCAGATACAGCTGACGTTCAGTGGCCAGCAGATACAGCTGACGTTCAGTGGCCAGCAGATACAGCTGACGTTCAGTGGCCAGCAGATACAGCTGACGTTCAGTGGCCAGCGATACAGCTGACGTTCAGTGGCCAGCAGATACAGCTGACGTTCAGTGGCCAGCAGATACAGCTGACGTTCAGTGGCCAGCAGATACAGCTGACGTTCAGTGGCCAGCAGATACAGCTGACGTTCAGTGGCCAGCAGATACAGCTGACGTTCAGTGGCCAGCAGATACAGCTGACGTTCAGTGGCCAGCAGATACAGCTGACGTTCAGTGGCCAGCAGATACAGCTGACGTTCAGTGGCCAGCAGATACAGCTGACGTTCAGTGGCCAGCAGATACAGCTGACGTTCAGTGGCCAGCAGATACAGCTGACGTTCAGTGGCCAGCAGATACAGCTGACGTTCAGTGGCCAGCAGATACAGCTGACGTTCAGTAGCCAGCAGATACAGCTGACGTTCAGTAGCCAGCAGATACAGCTGACGTTCAGTAGCCAGCAGATACAGCTGACGTTCAGTAGCCAGCAGATACAGCTGACGTTCAGTAGCCAGCAGATACAGCTGACGTTCAGTACAGATACAGCTGACGTTCAGTAGCCAGCAGATACAGCTGACGTTCAGTAGCCAGCAGATACAGCTGACGTTCAGTAGCCAGCAGATACAGCTGACGTTCAGTAGCCAGCAGATACAGCTGACGTTCAGTAGCCAGCAGATACAGCTGACGTTCAGTAGCCAGCAGATACAGCTGACGTTCAGTAGCCAGCAGATACAGCTGACGTTCAGTAGCCAGCAGATACAGCTGACGTTCAGTAGCCAGCAGATACAGCTGACGTTCAGTAGCCAGCAGATACAGCTGACGTTCAGTAGCCAGCAGATACAGCTGACGTTCAGTAGCCAGCAGATACAGCTGACGTTCAGTAGCCAGCAGATACAGCTGACGTTCAGTAGCCAGCAGATACAGCTGACGTTCAGCAGCCAGCAGATACAGCTGACGTTCAGCAGCCAGCAGATACAGCTGACGTTCAGCAGCCAGCAGATACAGCTGACGTTCAGCAGCCAGCAGATACAGCTGACGTTCAGCAGCCAGCAGATACAGCTGACGTTCAGCAGCCAGCAGATACAGCTGACGTTCAGTAGCCAGCAGATACAGCTGACGTTCAGTAGCCAGCAGATACAGCTGACGTTCAGTAGCCAGCAGATACAGCTGATGTTCAGTAGCCAGCAGATACAGCTGATGTTCAGTAGCCAGCAGATACAGCTGATGTTCAGTAGCCAGCAGATACAGCTGATGTTCAGTAGCCAGCAGATACAGCTATGGCATCAGAGTTTAATTTATTTTGCATTACAGGAGGTACTGTAGCTTAACAACGCGTTTGCTACTTCCTGATTTGGCAACTCATTGCCACAACAGAACGAGCGTTATGTTATGGCTAATGTTGTGTTTTTCATGACAAGCACAGGAACTACTGGACGTAACCTAATAGTTAAATCACTACCTAATAACGATAATGTATTTTATATCTAGTAACAGTTTACCATTGGGGCTAACTGTACAGTGGTAGCTACTTGCTTAGCAACCCAACTAGCTCCAGCGACACTTAGTCAGCGCAGATTAACGTTGTCGTAAGACACACAAGTAAATGATCCTTTTAATGACACATTAGTTCCAGAAAAGTAGTAACTTCCAGTTGACATTCAACATCCACGACATACATTCACTTGTGAATTAAATAACGTTAGTAAACTACCTTCTCCCCTTCTGACAGCGGCTCCTCACAGTCGGCCATGTTTGCTTGTTGTGTGGTGTGACCCCACCTACCTACCCACAGTTCAGTATTCAAAACACAGCTAAACAGCGCCCACTATCGACTTAAACTTGGATCCACATTCAGAAGTATCAACACTGACATCTCAGATAAAGAGTAAACATTCTAGTCAAATTTAACAAACCGGATCTTGTTCGGATCAGCGTAACATCTGCAGCAATGTTACCGAAGCAGCTACGGAATGACGCAATGGATACTTTCGGATGTTGTCTTCAAAACAAAAGTCTGCGGTAAAAAAAACATTACATAACAAATACTAGTACTAAGAGGTCATCCCTGCTGTTTAATAACTAAAAGGTAATTACACTTAATAATCTACAAATACTTAATGTGCTTGTTATCCATATCACAGTATAATTTTGCCAAATGTAGTAGTATTTAACATTTTTAAATAATTATTTCTTTATCTGGTATGAAAGAGAAGTAAATGCTACACTATTTATTTTCTTGAAACATGTAGTGTTGCAGTAAGTAACTGAGAAATGAATAGTGTTTTGTGTGTCACTAGAGCTATCAATATCTTTATCGGTTCCCTGGTTTTAAAGAACAGTAGCAGTAAAGGTGTTTGCTTACTTAAATCAGCCTTATAAGAGTCTGTATGTTTTTAAATATTGAATGCACTGTTTAACATGAGTTATTACGAGAATATGGGAAATAATTTAGTTAAAATAAGTTAGAATTTAGTATAATATGAGCTTAATCATGATTTATTTTGTATTCTAAGCTTATTATTTTACATTTTAATATATTCAACTTAAATTTGAAAAACATTGCAAAACAAAAAAAAACCTAAGGGAAGCGAAAAAGAGTAGCTGTAAACCCCTACCCAGAGCAGTGGGCATGGAGTACGCTGGAGGTGTCCCAGGAAGAGTGGACACTGTACTGCCTGCGGCAGCTTAAAAAGTAACAACTGCCAACGTCCATGAGGATCAATGCCTACACAGCCATCATTGAGTCCATCTTGACCTCCTCCATCAATGTCTGGTACGCTGAAGCCACTGTCAAGGATAAGGACAGACTGCAACAGTTCATCCAACAGACTTGGCAATCCCACAAAGAACTGTTCAAAGCCAGGTCACTGAGGCCGACAGCAAAGATTGAGGCAGACTCCTTACATCCGGGTAACAGACTATTCAGCTCTCTCTCCTCTGGCAGACTGCCACAGTCTATCAAGACCAAAACATCCCGCCATAAGAACAGCTTCTTCCCCACGGTTGTGAATCTAAGGAACATGCCTCTAGCACAAGTCTGCAATTAGCCCCCCCCCTTTATTTTACAACAGCCCGCCCTGGAAACTATGGGCTCTGATACGAATGACCACGGTAAACATCCTATACTGGGCATTGCTCTTCTTTTGCACAACTGTATATATAACTAGATTTTGCTCTTTTGCACAATTTGATACTTGAACCTGGACATAGCACTTTCTCTGCTCACACATCTAGACATTGCTCTTATCATCTTGTATATGTATCCAAGAGAACTATGTTATATTTAAACCTTCTGTGTCTATAAATAACTAGACAGAGTGAGTTTTAGGTCATAATATATGGTGTTAAATTGTTTCAACCAATGTTAGAATTATTTGCTAAGTGTACTTCTGCCAGCCATCTATGTATTTACTGGTAATAGAGATGTGATGGACTCTATCCCAAGGCTTTCTATATGGTTATATTCATTGTCTGGAATTTCTGTGTTACATGTTTGCACAGTATATGCTAAGCTTTATGCTTCTTATATTGTAAGAGTGTAACTTCTGCAGACATAGAGGCATGACGCAAGTGCAGGGTGAACGAAGGATCTTAAATAAGTAAACTGAAATAAACTATGACATGAACCAAATAAAAAAACTTACAGGTGTTGGACCTGGTAAGGACCCTTTTTACAAATAGCAACTCAAAGACAATATGAATATCTGCAGAAGAGGGTATAGCAACTCAAAGGATGACTAAGGATTGTTTGCTGATTGACAAATGGTGGAAAGACAATATGAATACTTGCAGAAGAGGGTTTATTTTAAATTAGCTTTGACCAAATGTTTTGCATGTTTTATGGAAAGTCCTGTTTGTTGCAAATAAAATTAAAATGTTATTAAATCAATTCAAAGAATACAGTTATGCTGTTATAATGGCGAACAACTAATAAACAAAATACATAAACAATCAAGAAAAACTGTATGAAAAACTATTCTGCCTAGACATAGTGCTTAAGCAAGTCGGGGACTTTTATTCAGAAATCTTAACCGGAAGTACCTTTTTAATGTCGCTGACAATTCGCAGGTCACCCATAGGGCGGACCCGCAACAAAGCACAAACCGACCGCAGACAGATTGTCGTCTTAGGTAGTAAGATCTGCCATGGAGTCCCAGGTACGTGTTATCGCTAGTTTTCATTCTCACTGTCCAATATTTATTTTGTTGCTACATGCTTGTCCCACCTCCCAAAGGGGGTAAGCAGTCTCATAGAGTCGACGCGTAACTGCTCCTATGTCTCATATAAGTTAAAGTGATAAAGAAACATAGCCCTTAAGTACTAGCCCTCAGTTACACTTGACTTGTTACTCGGTTGGTCACACGCCGAAAGGCACTTCCACTTCCTGGTGTCAAATATGTCCTCCTGTTTGTTAGGATATTTACTGTAGGTAACTAACTAGATAATTTAAAAAGCTTGCTCGACTAAACTCAATTAAAGTAATGGGTCTGGCATATGACTAACCATAGCTAACCAAACAAAAGTGAAATTCCATGTGCTGTCTACTGGCTTAATGTTATGGTATTTGCACGATGCCTGTTACTATTTCGAAATAACTTTTCAACTTTATTTGTTCATTATCACATTACATCATGGAGACTGGAACAGCTAGCCAATCAACAGCTATTGTCTCAGTCGAGGGTTAAGAAATAAGAAACAAAGGTGAACCTGTCAATGCGGTTGTGAGACATTGTTTATCCCTGACACAATATGTCACTGCCTCCTCTGTTGTGGGTGAAAAGGTGATGACGAATCCAGAAGACATCTCCAAGCTCTACCGGGAGCTGAGCCTATTTCCCTCTCTGACCCGAGCTGATCTAGGGCCAGTGATCACATCCCAGTATGGCGGGAAATACAGCAACATCTACACAGGTTCTTCTGTTTGTTTGTCCTCCTGCCCTGCTGTCTGCTCGTCCGGTTGTCATGCTGTTTCCATTTTTTAAACGTATTCTTGGTTTGACCCTCAGAATGGAGTCAGCGTGATCTAGAGAGGAATGAGAATGTGAAGTTCTGTCGCCAGTACATCGTGTTTCATGACGACAAATCGGTGGTATACTCTGGACCATCAGGAAACTGCACCGAAATCAAGGGAGAGTATGTACATATTTGACCATAAGGTGTCTATTATTAAACTGAATCAGTTAAAAAACAACTAGACCAAGTGAAAACCGAGACACAAAGTTCGTTAGGAATCAAGACACGCAGAACAATAAAGACATGGATTAACCGAGGATATAAATGATCTAATCACTTTACAAACTTTATCTAATTTCTAATTATTACAGAAACCTTTTTTCTCTAGTTCTTTTTATGTGGCCACTAGTTAGCCCAGACTACTGACCAGCCATTTACACTGTATATGAACTTACCTAATGAACACTATTATTACATGCATATCTGATTGTTATTAATTATACATGAGAATTTAATGTAAGTGCATCATATATTTTTTCTTGCATCCATTTATGGGTGATATCGTAGGAAGTTCCTAGCTCGCAACGTTAAAAATGGGTTCTATCAACCTCACCTTGACCTACCAAAATCGATGCATCCCAAAGCTACTTCCAGTAGGTGTTAGATTGGTTGGTTGCTTTACCAGTAAAGAAAAACTCCTAGATGATTGTCGTTGAGTGTTAATGAACATACCTGCCTTTGTAAATTGCTCTGGTTAAGTTTACTATTTGACTATGTAATGCAAATGTAATGGGCGTAGTTGATTTATCATCTTTGCTTTATGCTAGGTTGCTGAGTAAAGACTCTCCATCAGGAGACATGAAGGCAGTGGTGAGGGAGAGCAACATCAAAGGGGAGGACAAACAGTTTCTGGAGGTGGGGCTCTCTGTTTGTCAGTCCATTTACCCTTCCCCACTACACAGGTGACCTTAGCAAAAATGTAAACAATGCATGACCCTTTTCACTAATTTTAACTGATAGTCGACCCCTTCGTTCTTTGACCCCTTCAGATCTGGAGTAAGAACATGAAAGAGAAGAGCATTAACTTGACAGCCCTGAAAAAGCATGGGAAGGTCTATGAAGATGGTGAGAGAACATTTATCTCATTCATCTCTCTTTTTTAAGATTTAATGAAGCTCGTTTAGATATTGCAATTAACGTTTCTTTTATCAACTGACTTCATTGTGTATCAGACACATTCTTTTGCAGATTCATTTGTTTTTTTTATTTGTTTCTAGACCAGTTTGGCTGTCTGGTGTGGTCACACTCTGAAACCCACCTGCTCTATGTGGCTGAGAGGAAGAGGCCCAAGGCAGAGTCCTTCTTCCAGGTTTGGCTTTCGCACTTTATAGGTGGCAGGCAGTCTAACTGTCTGAGCATTGGTGTCAGTAACCAAAAGGTTACAGGATTGAAATCCTGTGTCCAGTCTGGGATGTACTGTTATGAAGTGTCCAGTCTGGGGTGTACTGTTATGAAGTGTCCGGTCTGTGATGTACTGTTATGAAGTGTCCAGTCTGGGATGTACTGTTATGAAGTGTCCAGTCTGGGGTGTACTGTTATGAAGTGTCCAGTCTGGGATGTACTGTTATGAAGTGTCCAGTCTGGGGTTTACTGTTATGAAGTGTCCAGTCTGGGATGTACTGTTATGAAGTGTCCAGTCTGGGATGTACTGTTATGAAGTGTCCAGTCTGGGGTGTACTGTTATGAAGTGTCTAGTCTGGGATGTAATGTTATGCAGTGTCCAGTCTGGGGTGTAGTGTTTAGGCATTTCCAGAAGTAAAGAAGGTGTAGCTCCCCTTAACGCTCCATTGTCCCTATGACCTTGTATGGAAAGTGTCCTTGAACTGGATGTCAATGGAGTGAGTGGAACGAGAGTTGACAGAAGAACTTGGATAGTTTTAATGCCAGACGTGGGCGTTGGTGATTAACTCTTTTTTACTCTGTAATTCAGTCCGAGTCTCCGGAGTCCTGTTCTCTTGGTGATGAAGAGGAGGGTATGAAAACGGAGAAGAAGGAAGAGACCACACGGGTAAGGATGAGGGTGGAGCCGACGATGAACCAGATGTGACAATCTGAAATGCTCAGGTCTTTGACATTATTCGTGAATTATATTTGGTCATTATACTGTTGGTCTGTGTGCGTTCTTCCTGTGTGCGTTACAGGGGGATCAGTTTGTGTTCTATGAGGACTGGGGGGAGACTCTGGTCGGTAAGAGTTCACCTGTGCTGTGTGTTTTGGACATTGAAGGAAGCAATGTTTCTGTGCTTGAGGGAGTCCCTGATGACATATCACCAGGCCAGGTCAGTGCAGTGTGTGTACGTACGTGTCTGTGTACGTACGTGTGTGTGTGTACGTGTGTGTACGTACGTGCGTGTGTGTGTACGTGTGTACGTGTGTGTGTGTGTGTACGTACGTGTGTGTGTGTGTACGTACGTGTGTGTGTACGTACGTGTGTGTGTACGTACGGGCGTGTGTGTGTGTACGTACGGGCGTGTGTGTGTGTGGGCGTGTGTGTGTGTGTACGTGCGGGCGTGTGTGTGTGTACGTACGGGCGTGTGTGTGTGTACGTACGGGCGTGTGTGTGTACGTACGGGCGTGTGTGTGTACGTACGGGCGTGTGTGTGTACGTACGGGCGTGTGTGTGTACGTACGGGCGTGTACGGACGTGCGTGTACGGACGTGCGTGTACGGACGTGCGTGTACGGACGTGTGTGTACGGACGTGTGTGTACGGACGTGTGTGTACGGACGTGTGTGTACGGACGTGTGTGTACGCACGTGTGTGTACGGACGTGTGTGTGTGTGTGTGTGTGTGTGTACGTACGTACGTACGGGTGTGTGTGTTTGTACGCGTGTGTGTGTACGTACGTGTGTGGACGCACGTGTGTGTGTGTGTGTGTGTGTGTGTGTGTGTGTACGTACGTACGGGTGTGTGTGTTTGTACGTGTGTGTGTGTACGTACGTGTGTGTACGCACGTGTGTGTGTGTGTGTATGTACGTACGTACGGGTGTGTGTGTTTGTACGTGTGTGTGTGTACGTACGTGTGTTGGAGTCAATGCATGTGTTGTGTCAGTGTTATATCATTCACTCTTCCTAGGCTTTTTGGGCTCCAGGTGACACCGGTGTGGTGTTTGTTGGCTGGTGGCATGAGCCCTTCAGATTGGGTCTTAAGTACTGCCCCAACCGCAGGTAAGCACTGTGGTTGGTCAGAGCAGAGTGGTGAAGTTTGAGTGACAGCTCTTTTAGCCAGTATAAGCCTTAAACACTTCCTCGCTTTGTCATTGTCTAATACAGGTCGTCCTTATTCTATGTGGATCTGACCGGTGGACAGTGTGGTATGTCCATTTCACCCTCTAACCAAGTTTACATATACCGGTTTTGATGTCATTCTTTATAAAATAGAAATCACATCAGGTTTGATCAAAACATGGCAAACACAATTTTTTCATTTGCCATGTTGGTGTTATTTTGTATTTAAATAATTACTCTAGAAATTTCTTGAAATATATTTCAAGCTCAATTAATGTATAAAAATGACATCTGTTCGCTACCCACTGTAATTATGGACTATATGCAGTTTATTAGGCTATCAAAGAAATTGGTTATGATGATATCGGTATGGTGTTTAGCATCTGGTAACATGACAATTGACATGAGACTACCCAAAAATGCAATTAATCTTGTCTTATTGGTAAAACTTGCTTTTGACACAATTATATGTTGATGTGCGTCGTTCGTTACATCACCGTTTGCTGTAAGTGTTTCTGTTTTTCCCGTTCTCAGAAAAGCTTTCTTCCGGTTCCAGTGCTGTGTGTTCTCCGAGACTAAGCCCAGACCAGTGCAAGATCATTTATCTGGAGTGTGGCGTCTACGGGCCTCACCAAAACTGTAGCCGGCTCTGTATGGTAATAAAAATTGGACAGAAATGCTCCCAACATTTGGTCTGGCTCTATTTGGGTCTGTGTTTTAGTATTGCAGCAGGGGCTTTAATATAGGACTCTGCACTCCCTGTAGAAACGGTCTCTACTTTCCTGTCCAGTACAGAACAATGCCCGGGGGAAAATCTATTTTATGGAGAAACAAATCTATTTTATTGTTTGGTGGAACATGATATAATGTACCCCACTCTGTCATGTGTTTAGTATTGATGACCATCCATCTTCTGTGTGTGGTGTTTTCTAGTACGACTGGTACACCAAGAAGACCTCTTTGGTGATGGATATGGTTAAGAGACCTAAAGACGGTGAGTTGACTTGGTTAGTCACAGACCATGTTATGACTGTTTGGTTAGTCTGCTGGTGTATGACGTTTATCGTGTGGGTGGGTGTGTGTTCCAGATGGCTTCACTGGCATTTACAGCGTTTCGCTGTCCCCTTTGTGCTGGTCAGCCGACAGCCAGCGCGTCCTGGTCTCCTGTCCCCAGCGCAGTCGCAGGGTAAAGGCTCCCCTCTGCCATAACACATACCAAGCTCTGTTGTCAAATGTATTCTGCCGTAGGTACAGCCACCATTAACGTGTTTGTGTGAACTATAGGTTCTGCTTTTGGTGGACACCACCACTGGAACGGTTTCCTCTCTGACATCAAGTGAGTTGATCGCACCTTTTCCTCTGACTGCTGAGAAATATCAGTTTCAGGTTCTGCAGAATCCTGCGTCGTTATCGGAAGTGGTGAATTTCTGAGGTCATAACGCTTTCGTGTGCTTGACTTCCCCTGTAGAATCTGCTGTGGGCAGCTGGTCTTTGCTGACCATAGAGCGAGACCTGATGGTGGTCAGCTGTTCCTCACCTGACTGTCCCCCCAGCTTGGTAAAGTTGACCTAAATACTAAATATACGGTGGATGTGAAATGTATTGCATATATCTCATTCAATCATCTTAACACACTTAGGATCAGTTTTTGTGTAGGTTAGTGTAAGCCTAGTCTTGGACTAAAACTCTTTTTTTGTTTAGAAAAGTGTCGACTTTGATAATTTGTTTGCTGCATTTCCATATCTGTGTGATTTGGCTATTTATTACCTAATTTCCTGTTGCCAGAGGGTGGGCTTCCTGCCTGCAGATGGTTCAGAGGAGGTTGGCTGGGTCACGCTGGAGGAGTCTCAGACCCAGCCTAACATTGATTGGCAGATCCTCCGCTTGACCCCGCCCCCAGAGCAAGACAACAGCCAATACCGTAAGAATGCCTACTTTTACCTATTTGTGCCTTCTGTCAATACTGTTGTCTGTTGTGACTAGCAGGGGCCACAAGAAGGCTGCTAATGTAACTGACATTTTGGGATGTTTTTGTAGCTGGTCTGGACTTTGACGCCATCCTGTTGAAACCAAAAGAGGTGAAGGAAGGAGTGAAGCTGCCGCTCTTAGTTACCCCACATGGTAAATTCCACAACATTGTTTGTCTACTTGTGCTGGTAGTGTTAAAGAGGGTGAGGCACTTCTTTGTTCAGTTTAGCATTTACCCCAACGAATCGGTAAGTGTGGATAGTAGAAAAAGCTGATCTGTACCTATGGTGGGCTTGCAAGTATGTCTGGGTGTAAATGTGTTGTATGTATATTTTCTGGTATTTTTGTCCTTTATCAGGCAGTAACATGGAGATAGATGAATGGGGGATGTCCTGAAAGGGTAGTGGTCTGGATTTAAACCCATACCTCAGTACATTTGAATCACCCTGGACCACGTGAACGTTCTTTAACAGCATGTACTTTCTTTCAGGTGGTCCCCACTCAGTGTTCATAGCTGAATGGCAGCTTTCTTGCTCCGTGTTATGCAGGATGGGCATTGCTGTCCTGTTAGGTGAGTCCATAACCTCCCATTCGGTCTATACTATCTCAATTTCGACTCCCATTTTTGACATGTTTACATTGCACTCGTGGCAGTAATTTAGCTGTAACAGACATCATTTGAGATTATTGACGAAAGCACCGCATTTTTGTAAACGCTTGTATGTCACTTTCGCCCGTTTATTGTGGGCAGGTCAGAAAGACAATCTGAGAGCTACTCATCTGCCATAAATCTTTAACTCGCTGTGCAACGACATGTTTTGAGAAAATTAATTAGCAACAGCCATTGAGAGCTTACTAGACAAGCCAGTAAAAAGATGACAGAATTGCATCTCCCAGAATGTGTACGCATTGTATAGACTTGAGTAGTAGTGATTCAATATTTGTAGTGACGTTGGCATTTGCCAATGTGCGAAATCATTGTGGCCTTTGAAGTTCACAAGCCGCATTATTACATCCTCAATCTATCTGAAGTTTCTTTTTAATTCTTTGGCATGCATTGTGCCCTAACGAGCAGTTTGAGTCATAGATTTTCGTGATCTACATTTCTTCCACCTTGCAGTTTTACTCACCCAAAACATCCTTCTTCCAAACCGCACTCTGTAGGGTTTGTATGTCATTTTCCGACAAGCTCTCTCAAACTGACATTTAAGAATTTTCTTTTTTACAAATTCTTCCGTATGTTTATTATGGGTGTGACAATACACTTGGCTCACGAGACGATACACAATATTGGGTTCACGAGAACGAGACAGTATCACAATTTTAAAGAAATCTTCACTGACGAAATGTATAACTAGAATAATTTATTGTATATGCAAAGCACTTTATGTGCGGCTCCACTTCTGCCTCGAGCATAGCCACTTACATAATACACGTTAGCTGCGGTGTTAAGGACTATTTTCTTACAGTACTTGCATATTGTTTGTGTCTTGTCTGTCACTTGTCAGTTGCGATTTATTGTTTCAACTGGGTACACAAAATACTATACAAACAATATGTCTTCTACGGAATTCCACCCTCGCACTCCATCATGCTGATGTCGTGAGACATTGTTTAGCTCGACAAGAAATCTCATTACATTCAATATCTCAAGATCTCGTGGCACGATGCAGCATTCTTCCATCTCCAAACACGGCGAGTTGAGTTGATGCAATATTTTTGGTCTCATCTGAACAGAACACTTTCACACAGTTCTCATCTAAATCATTCAGATGTTCATTGGTAAACTTCAGACAGGCCTGTACATGTGCTTTCTTAAGCAGGGGGACCTTGCGGGCGCTACAGGATTTCAGTCCTTCACAGCGTAGTGTGCTACCAATTGTTTTTTTGGTGACTATGGTCCCAGCTACCTTATTATCATTGACAAGATCCTCCTGTGTAGTTCTGGGCTGATTCCTCAACAGTCTAACGTTTTCCTCACAGTCTTGCATGGAGCCCCAGACCGAGGAAGAGTGACAGTTATTTTGTGTCTCTTCCATTTTTGAATAATCGCACCAGCTGTTGTCACCTTTTCACCGAGCTGCTTGGCAATGGTCTTTAATATTGATTTAAATGTCAGCGAGCGGGATACATAAAATGGAATCAGACTACAGTGTTCTAGGTAACACTACAGGATACATGAAAATATAACTTCCTTTGAATCTACTTACTGTAAAGAAGAACATATTTGGTTGAAAATGACCATTTGGACTAGCGCATTGCTAGCTTGTATGTAGTATATACTTGATATGTATTGTATGCATTTCTCATTATGCTATGTAAAAGAATATTAACAGGCTAGCTTTCTTTTTGCAAAGGAAAAAAGCTAATTGTGTTCTTCTGGAAATGCTCTCATATGCATACATATATAACATAAAAAATATTATTAAACTAATATTATTCATACCTGGTTAATGTGTTTTGAACATTGAAAGGTCCTTAATAATGTAATGAACATTTTTTGACTATAGTATATAATATATACTTAAAATGACAGGTTTTGTGAAGTGAAAAAATTAGAGAAAGATAAATCATGTCAGAACTTTTTCCACCTTTTAATGTGACTTTTGATGTAATCATAAGTGACTCTGATTAATCACAAATAAAGGTCAGCTGTTCCAGTAGGATTCTCCTGACATTTTCTTAGTTGCATCTCTGAGTAAAAGCTATGGTCCGCAGAGAGCTTCCAAAGCATCAGAGGGATCTCATTGTTGATAGATATCAGTCAGGAGATGGGTAGAAAATAATTTCCAAAGCATTAGATATACCATGGAAAACAGTAGACGGTCATCAGCAAGTGGTGAAAATATAGCTCAATTGAGACATTACCAAGAACTGGACGTCCCTCCAAAAGCATGAATGAAAGAGGCCTACAGCAACATTAAAGGAGCTGTACACATTTCTGGAAAGTACTGGCTGTGTGCTACGTGACAGCAAACTTCTGTATTCTTCATGTATGGGGTATGGGGTAGGTTGGCAAGGCGGAAGCTTTCTTATGAACCTTTTGCCCATTACTCCAAAATGTGTTTGGCGCAACAACACTGCACATCACCCCAAAGAACTCCATACCCACATTGAAGCATTGTGGTGGCAGCATCGTGCTTTGGGACTGTTATTCTTCAGCTGTAACCGGGGCCTTAGTCAGGGTGGAGGGAATTATGAACAGTTCTAAATACCTGGCAATTATGGCACAAAATCGTCAGGCTTCCGTTAGAAAGCTGAGGATGCAGTTCACTTTTCAGCATGACAATGACCCAAAGCACACATCCAAATCCACAAAAGCATGGCTTCACCAGAAAAAGATTTACATTTTTGAATGGCCCTGTCATAGCCCAGACCGGAATCTAATTAAACATCTGTGGGGGGATCTAAAAAGGGCTGTGCACAGGAGATGTCCTTGCAATCTGATCGACTTCTATTCAAGAAGTCTGAGTGCTGTAATAAAATGAAATGGTGCTTTAACAAAGTATTAAGTTAGGGGTGTGCACACTTATGCAACTGCGTTATTTTAAGGTTTTAATTTTTTCCCCTAATAAATTATTTCAGTTTGTTTTTCAATTAAATTGTTCACTTAATAGGTCACATTAAAGGTGAAAAAAAACTGGCATTTTAACACGTGTAGACTTTTTATAACTACTATTAAAAATACTACTGGTTCAACTGATGCTTTTTCCAAGGCCCAATAAACTATTGGTTTATCTCTGATTATTTTGGTAATTTTGTTTTTGTTACCGACATTTCTACAGTTTATCTGTTATCTGTATGATATATCCAAAGCCTCCAGATTATTTGTCTGGTAAAAGATGAAATTGGAAATTCAATTCTAGTCTTTTGAACTATTGACATTTTTCTAAATCATTTAAGATTAACATTTTATTTTAACAAAAAGGCCGTTTACAATATAATTTGGTAGACAACTGAATTAAATGCATCAGCAGGAGGAGATCAAATGGCTTACAGTAATTTAACCATACTTTTACAGATTGCAATAAGAGGATACTTCGTAGAATCTTTCTCAGAAACTTTAAGGTTGCTTAAATTAGACCTAGAGCCTGATGGGTAGGCGAGTGAGAGAGAAACTCTGCCTCGGAAAATGTGTTGAGAAATTATCTAAAAAACAAGTTCATTTAACAGCACAGGAAATACATTAAGTTTATAGAAGGTTGTATTCTTCATTTTCCAATGCTAATACTGATATTTTTTTTCATAAAAAAGAAAAGAATATTCATAAGATGCATTACATTTTTAAAGAGATCCAGATATTACGGAAGGAGAGTTTGATTGAGCAGTTTTTTACTTAAAATAAATCTCCAGAATCAGATGGCCACCTGCTAATTTGTACAGACACAGATATCGCGCTTATCTTAGAAAAGCTACGCCCTCCATAACCCGCCCCGCACCCCCACATTTGAGTCAAGTTCGTAAAGCCAAAAGAAAAACGCAAACGTTGATGCCCCACTCCCCCGAGAGAAGTCTGAATCGCAAAGCCAGAAAATATAATTGTAGATCTCAAAATAAAAAGTTTTTAGAGGAGGAATTTAAATATTATGATTGCAACTAAAAGGAGGAAAAAAGATTATTGTAAGGTTATAGATTTTTGCACTCCACTTTACAAGATATTCATTTCTTTCGCATCGCTTCTTATTTTCTTGTGGTTTAATATACTTGTTTGTGATAAAAAAAATCTTAGCAATTACATGTTTCCCTTGCATCCAACAAGTTGATTACAAGAACTGTTTGTTTGCTAACCATATAATTTACCCAGACCTCAACATTTGCCTTAGTCAACATTAGCTAGGAGTACTAGGACAGAGATTACACAACCTGGGGTACGAGATGACACATCTGCAATGTATTGTTTGAAGCCATGTTTTTATCAACTGTAGGAATCTTGCCAAATAGTTATGTAGTCATACTTTTAAAGAGAAATGTGAAACACAATGAAAGTGAAACGCATGGAAACGCAAGGATACGTATGTTTTTACTTTGAAAACCCCTACTGTTCATCACAAGGTTAGTTTCAAGGGGGTCTATTGCAACACCATGCTTTTATACGTCTTTAAAAATATTTATCTGCTACAGCTTGAGTATTTCATAACATTGCGGGTTCTTTATTATAAGGAAGTTAGGTAGTATTCAGTCCATTTTCAGGAATTCTTTATTTCGATCAAGTTTTGCGATTGCGTCAGTGTTACATCGTGTATCATCCATTATTTGTCCAAACAGCTAAGTAACTAAGTAGTTTGTGTGCACATGGTGAGACCTTTTAAAACTGGATAGTTTCTATCTCAACTAATCTTAAAAGCAGTTTGTTCTTAAGTCCCACTATTTCAAGGTTGTGGGTAATGTGCTTTTGTGAAGCGCAAACTAATGTCCAGTAAAAAGGACAAAAATAATGAATTGCAAACAAATATATCTGTCTCTTATCAGTGAGTAAATCATTGATACAAATATATTGGTTACCTGCTAAAATCTGTTGAAAAAATTGGTCAACCAATATATCATGAGGCTCTTGTTCTTTGGGTCATTGTCATGTTAAAATGTTAATTATCTTTCAATTTTTCCTGGCATAATGCTGCAGGTTCTCCTATTTTGCACTGTATATTTTCCCTTTTTATCATGACAAGTTCTCCTGTCTCAGCTGAAGGGAAACACCCCCACAACAGAATGCTGCCTCCACTGTGCTTTTACTGTTGGCAGGGTGTTCTTTGTGTGAAAGATATATCAGGTTTTTTCCCGACATTGTTTTTCTTTTCGGCCCAAATGTTGTTTTTTATTTGACACCATTTCATTGAAGCCAGATTTGTGAAACACTTTTATAATGTGGCACACATTGACAATGTTTTGCCATAAACGCCTGAAGCTGCCATTGGCTTCTTGGTAGCTTCTCTGATCAATCTCCACTTTGCCCAATCCTCCAGTTTGGAGGCGATATCTGGGTGCTGCCATATGCCTTTCACTTCATCATTAGGGTCTTAACTGTGCTCCACGGGATAGATAAAGACTTTGAAATATTTTTATATTGATCTCCTGACCTATCCCTTTCCACATCCTTGTCTCATAGATTTAAGTACCTTGTTTGACTGTTATTGGTGTTTTGCTTAGAATTGCACAACTAAGCAGTAGAGTCTTCTATGATATTAAGGGCTTTTACTCTGAACTACCAGTAGTTAAAATCACTACAATTCCATTAGATGGAATCCAATGTAAATAAAACTGCAAAATGGCTGGTTTTAAGTGTTCTTTGCAGGCTCTAATGAAGCAAAGAAACCTTTTGAGGGGATGATGACTTTCTATACCCATTGCATATCCCTCAAATGACCTCAGCAATTTATTTTGCGATTAGTAGCCATTATCGATGAGATACAAAATATTTTGTTATTTAACTTTTTATTTTTTGCAGCACATTTTGTACAGACGATTGTTTGGGCAACTTTGTTCTATAAAGCTTTTAGTGTTAAAAATATAGGTCCCTGGAAAGCTAATGTTTATGAAATATTATGAATTGTTTGTAAACAGTGCAGTGATTCGTCAAATATAGAAGCACTCATAAACTTGTTGGGAATGGACAGATTTGTGGACATTGTGTATTTGTTTCAGTCAACTACCGCGGCTCCATAGGCTATGGCCAGGACAGCATCCTGTCTCTACCCGGTAACGTGGGCACCCAGGATGTCAAAGATGTTCAGGTGCATAACCACACATATCCACAGACAAACATGCATGCACACACACACACACACTTTGTAGTTCATAGTGTGAAATTCTCTATTACTTTTGTATTATTTTCTCTCCTCATCATCCTATCTTTTAATCATGTTCTGTTATTACTTACTCATAAGTTTGCAGTGGAGAGCGTTCTGAAGAGTGGGACATTTGACGAGCAAAGGATTGCAGTTTCTGGGGGTTCCCATGGTGGATTCCTGGCTTGCCATCTGATAGGCCAGTACCCAGAGTTCTACAAGGCCTGTGTGGCTCGCAACCCCGTCATTAACCTGGCCTCCATGATTGGCAGCACAGACATCCCAGACTGGTAGGCACACACAGACACTCTTCTTTACTGTAACACCTGCCTATTGATTACATCAACTTAACATTTGTTGCTGACATTTGTCACTTGTTGAACCTAAAACAACATGCATATACTTCCGTAGAACTCAGTCAAATAAGGAAGTAGACCCACTCCAATTCTGATTACTGAGAACTTGATGCAGTTATCTTCAAGACCTCAAATGGTGACAATGAGAATATTTTTACTTCTAGCCTGCGTTACATGGAAAGGTGCTATGATATCTTTAGATTTTCAACCTTAGAGTTTGCCTTCAAGGCACAGGCACTGTTTAATGACTGCCCACTGAGGGTCCTTATGAATGGAGCCATCTCCCATGTGCTTTCCCTGAATACAGGGACTAGACATCTTAACTATTTTAATAAATGTTTTTTACTTATTTGTTTAATCATTTTTTATCAATCCAGGCTAGGGCAGTGGTTGGCTGTGAATATAGATATTTCTGTTATTCATGTTTTACCTAAATGCTATGATTGTTTTGTCTCATGAGTTTTTAGAATTAGGTTTTAAGGATGATAATTGTTTTAATGTGTGATAATGAATGGAATGTGCTTGTGATGTCCGTGTGTGGTGGTGCCAAAGAAAAAATTCCATTCAGGATGGAAAATGGCAATTAATTATATATTTATATAGTTATATTTGATTCTATTCTATTTTCTAAACAATCAAAATATCCTTTTTCTTACAATTTTTTTTTGTGACCAAATCTGGATCAAGGTTGTGCTTTGTCGGCATAAACAACAACATCCAAAGGAAGTGTTCACTGGAATCCTTAAGACTCGGAAGCTTTGATTAGATGAGGCAAGGCACCCGAATACAATTACTAGATCCCTAAACCTGGACTGTGCTGGTCAATCACAATGCGTTCTGCGGGACCCCATAGCTAATCTGAAAGCAACATTTGATCACTAGTACTGCAATGATGTAGCTATGGCCTTTCGCTGTTGTGTCTTTCAGGGGCCCGTTAAATGGCCTTGTTTCATTGTGTTTTCCAATTTGTCCCCACACTGTTATATATTAAAATAATTAAATGTATTTGTTTTTGTGGTTACCATACCAAACGCGCACACACACACACAAACAAATGGATGGTGTGACATACTTCCAAGAAATGCATTCTATTTGATTGCTGCTTTCTTTTCTCTGTAAATTGTGGTAGACCAACTTTGTTTCACTGTGTTTCAGGTGTATGGTCGAGGCTGGCTATAACTACAGTGTAGATTGCCTGCCTGACCCTGCTGTTTGGGAGGAGATGTTAAACAAGTCTCCTATCAAACATGTCAAACAGGTGTGTTGTCTAGCTGTATGTGGGTTTGAGTGGGTAAACGTTTTAAAAATCGTATCGTAAAAACAAGAAACATTTTGCTTGAAGGAAAGTTGTGTTAGTCCCGATGTCTGTTTTCAGTTTTTTGCGTAGGTCAAGCTGACAGTATTTGTTAATCAGAATCAGTTTTTTTTGGCCAAGTTTGTTTACACCAACACAAGGATTGTTTCCTGAACACTAGCTGCACCATTTAGGTCACACATTTAAGACGTACACAAACAGTGCAACAGAGCAAAAACACACACGAACATTCAAGACCAAAGTTAATCTCCCTACAAAATGCTGTCTCTGACATCAACCAATTCATGTTTAAAGTATTGTTAAAGTATCCAAAATTGTGCCCTGCGAAAATATGTATAAAAGGGCATCTGGGGTGTCTGATCGTAGACCAATGGTTATCTTCTTGCCCCCCATCGTCACCACCGAATGATACATTTTTCCAAAATTCCAAAGCTTAACCACTACATCTTGTACTGACAATATTTGAGGGACATGAGTCTTTTGAATACATAGAAATAGTCTTAGATGTTTGAGTTCAGCTCATGAAAAATGGGGGCAAAAACAAGTGTTGCGTTTGCATAATTATTTTTTTCAGTGTATATTTTGGGTTACCCATGACAAATAACTGTCTCCATTCAGGTAAAGACTCCTGTGTTGCTGACTTTGGGAGAAGATGATAAGCGTGTCCCCCCAAAGCAGGGCATTGAGTACTACAGAGCCTTGAAGGCACTACAAGTCCCAGTCCGGTATGTGGATATTGTTTGATTCTCAGATTAATATAGTAGTGTGTTGGTTAATTCAGGACAGACTCCGTGAAAAACTTAAGAGCTGTTCACCCTGGACTTTTGTTTGCCCTGTGCAAATAGTTTTATCGGTTGCCCCTTAAAAAAGCCTCTCTCATATACATAGAACATAGCTAGTGTGAAACAGCATCTAATGACAAAAGCTTATCTGAAACTTAATTTACATATTCTTGGGGTAACGGTGAGACAGTCAAACAGCAGTACTTGCAATATGCTAAACAGGTACTGTTCTCTGGCTCTCAGAAGAATTCACCACATTTTGTCTGTCTACTCTAGATGCAAACCATGTAGATACTTATCCAAATTTACTCATGGCTGTAATTGCCGCTAAAAGTGCATCTCAAATTTTGACATATTGCGGTAAATACTTATGCATATAATTAATTTAGAAACATTAGATTTTTGTAACATCATGGAGTTGAACATACAACTGTTAAAAAAATATGTTTGCTTTCAAAAATCGAAAAAAGAAAATCCGTTAAAAATAAAATGGAAAATTAATATGCATCTCGGGGAAAAAATCCCTTCTATCATTTTTACAAGCTTTGGTTTACACTCAGAACTGTTAATGGCAAGGCCCTACAGCATCAACTGTCACCTAAGCAGTGCACTGGTTTCTGCAGCTTTGTTTATTACTCATAGTCTATAGACATTAGGAGTTCTTTATTTGTGCCATTAGCAAGAATTCCTCTAAGTGCGCCTGAGATATTGTGCTTCTTAGCCTGTTCTTAACTAATTTTAGTGTTGAGAAGCTTCTCTCACAGGTGACCTGAGTGATTGAGATCATCAACAGAAACTTGTATGCCAAACCAATTACACGATAGGCATCAGTGAGAAGGTTGAACTGTAACAGGGTGACAAACACAAAATGCATAGTTTTTGCAGCAGTAACAGGCCCTGTTCTCTAGCTCTACCTCTGGTTCTATATACGCAGTAACAGGCCCTGTTCTCTAGCTCTACCTCTGGTTCTATATACGCAGGAACAGGCCCTGTTCTCTAGCTCTACCTCTGATTCCATATTATGCAGGAACGTGCCCTGTTCTCTAGCTCTACCTCTGGTTCCATATACGCAGGAACAGGCCCTGTTCTGTAGCTCTACCTCTGGTTCCATATACTCTGGAATTGTTCCCTTTTCGCTGATGACATCCACAACTTTGAAAATAAGAAGTATTTTGAAAGGAAAGTCACAAGAGAGCTCTGCTCTTTCCCCCAGTGTCATGGGGTGTCTTGCTTTGGTCAGTACAGCTATTTAAGTGATGTTGAGGAGGGCACATATCATACTTCCTCAAAAGTATTATCAAATCTAGGAAGTTGGCAGTGTTTTCAAGTGTATAAGCAGTCTCTGCTTCATCTCCTCTGTCACTAACACATTTGCCAATAACTTGTGTGACATCTACTATGCGCCTGCCGCTTTTTCTTTACATGTTATAATTTCCAGTCAATTGACTTCTCACATCTGCCTTTTAAGCCATTAGAAAGTAAGCATCTGCACTATGTTTGTGGGCATTACTTTTTGCATGTTCCTCAATCCTCTGATGGACATATTTCCATGACCTCATACCTCCCTTTACGAAAGGACTATCACGTGCATCAGGTGCAAAAACACACAGAACAGTACAGACAATTGTTTTTTTCGTTGTAGGTCAACCACTTGTGCCTGTCTTCACTTCCCTCAGCATCTGGGCACTCTTGCACAGAAAACTGCACTTTTTATTTCACTGATTATTGTCTGATTATGTACTTATCGAAATTTAGTGTAGCTTTGGCTTACTTATCAGTCACACAGTAACTTAACACATATATTTTTGTTTAGTGTGTGAAAAAACTAAGAGAAAGTAGGCGAGTCTGCCGGGCCAATTTAAGAGTGGGCAAATTCTCCTGATGGCCACTCCGGGCCGCCATAAGCCACTGGTTTCACATTTTTTCGAGATGCCACAATAATTATACAGAAACACAACAAATACTAATAGATACACACTAAAAATACTAATGGATACAATTTGGTGCTTAGCTTGCCTGTCGCTAAAAACAATATAATACATTAAGTAGACACAAACTATTACTAGGGAATAAAGAAGAATATATATTTTATTTAACCGTGCTTGAACGTCTGTTTTTTTAGGTTGCTTTGGTACCCAGGGAACAACCACTCTTTGTCCAAGGTGGACGCGGAGTCTGATGGCTTCATGAACATCGCTCTCTGGGTGATCCAGCACCTCACTCTGTAATTTTAGCAATAGCTTGCTAACCAGATGCTCATCTATAAAAATAGTGGGACGATCCACTGCTACAGGTGTACTCTAATCAAAAGGCACTTTTTATCATTGTATAGCTTCCATCTTCTATTTGAAGAATGGCTCCTGGTATTGCTTTCATCTTCTATTTGAAGAAGGGCTCCTGGTATTTCCTTACAGAAATAATCAAATGCAATCAAATGTTAATTTAAAAACACAGTTTTACGGGTTAACATTTCAATGTGTACATTGTGTGTGATTTAATGTGATTTGATATACAAAGTAAATATTTCCATTATTTTCACACTAGACACAATTGACCTTGTAATAGCACAGTCTAAAGTACGCATTTTACTCACTACGTTCATTATTATGGTGGTTTGCAGATGTTTTGTACTTATTATATCTGGGTCTTTTTGTTGTGATTCCTTCAAAAAAATAAATTGTCATTGAAAATAATGATCTTCTGTCTCCCAATTGTCTTTCACTTTGCTGACTTTGAAAATTCTGAGTTAGTTTTTAGTTTTTGAGTTTTATGAAAATGAAATTAAGTACTTGTTGGTATTTTAAATGTTGTCATAATCTGAAATGCATATTTTTGTCACCAAAGTTTCTGTGAAGCTTTCACTTCTTTCCCCCCCCTGAATTGTATTACGTTGTTGTCTTACCTACTTCCTTTAAACAGCACTGCCATTGAAAACACTCTAGTCCTCTGTCTGTGCAGGATGTAATTTTTTTCAAAGCCTTGTCAAAAACCTTAAGGAATGCAGTGTAGACCTATTTCATTAAAACCAACAAACCATTTCTTCAATATTAACCGACTGTGGTTTATTGAGGCCCGAAAACTACTCCGGTAAGGATATTAATATATTAACATCTCCATAATAGTATGCTTGTCAATATCAGATGTAACATCATGAAAACTAAACGAAATGAACATAATACTTATTATGGGAGTGTCTTATGATATTTCTTACATACACCTTACTCAATTAAATTTAAACTCAGTTCTGCTCAGTTCCTGACATTTAATACTAGCAAATATTCCCTGTCTTAAGTCCATTAGGATCACCACTCTATTTTAAGAATGTGAAACGTTAGAATAATAGTAGAGATAATTATTTCAGTTTTTATTTATTCTATTTAGAAGACCAACTTGCAACCAAGCTTGAACGTCCTGACTGATGTCCTAAAATGTTGCTTCAATTTATTTACATAATTTCCCATTTCTCACGATGCTATCTATTTTGTGAAGTGCACCAGTCTCTCCTGAGGCAAAGCACAGCCACAGCATGATGCTGCCACCTCCGTGCTTCACAGTTGGGATTCTTCGGCTTGCAAGCCTCTCTCATCCAAACATAAAGATGGATTGTTGTATCAGGACATTTATTCAAGTATGATCTTTGTGCCAGTGTGCAGTTGCAAACTTTTGTCTGCCTTTTTATGGTGGTTTTGGAGTGGTGGCATTTTTCTTGCTGAAGGACTTTTTACTGTGGATATAGAAACATTTGTACCTGTTCCTCCAGCATCTTTACAGGATCCTTTTCTGTTCTGAGATTGATTTGCTCATTTCACCAGAACACCACAATGTGTCTCCTTCCTGAGCAGTATGGCGGCTGAACGGTCCCATGGTCTTTATACTTTTATGTTTGAAAATTGTTCCCAATAATAAACCCGACTTGAGAAAGTCTATAATAATTTTTTCTGAGGTCTTGGTGATATTCTTTTGATTTTCTCATGTTAAGCAAACTAAGGCACTAAGTTTGAAGGTACACCTTGAAATACATCCACAGTTACTTCTTCTGTTGGCTCATATTATGACAAGTAGCTTATCACAAGGTTCTAAACACATACTTTTCAGGATTGTTTCAAACTGTATCATTTGAAACCAATTGCTTGTCTTGAATCTGAACTTAACCGAACTATGACTTGGCAAGAATTTTAATTCATTGTACTCATGTATTTTATATCCTGTGTGTTTTTTTTCTTCCTGTCCAGGCCATGGTGGAATATAGAGTGCTCTTTTGTCTACTGCTACCAGCTGTCAGTACTACACATTTTAAGTTTTTCCCCTGTGACAACAACCCAGACTTCAGTGTAGTAAACTGTTCTCGAAGGGCGCTGGCCCACATCCCTCTGATCAGGTCAGCCTCTGTACACATGCTTGACCTGAGCTCTAACAGGATCCGGTATATTGGGAAGGATGCATTATCTGGTGTTCCAAACCTTAAGACTCTGAGCATTGCATGGAATTGTCTTCCAGGTCTTTTGAAAGCCCTAGGGTCTCCGTCATGTAGTTTGGAGATCCACAGGGATGCCTTTATGGGTCTCAAGAACCTCACATGCCTCCAACTGGCTGGGAACAGCCTTACCTCTCCCCTACCCAGGCTACCTGAAAGCCTAACAATCCTTAATCTGGAATTGAACCATCTGTACAACATAAGTCAGCCCTTCGGCACTCCAAATCTCCAGGTGCTGCTGCTCACAAAGAATTGCTACTATGCTAACCCCTGCAACCAGTCCTTTCACATTGATGAGGCAGTTTTTAGCGAGCTTACTCAGCTGAATACCCTCAACCTGGGTTTTACTAATGTAACTTCCATTCTCCCTGGACTGCCTCACTCTCTGACTAAGCTGGTCTTGAATGAGAATAAGATCGCTGTTTTAGATGGGTGGGTGTTCCCTAACCTGACCCGACTTGAGGATCTTGACCTTGGCTGGAACTGCCAGCGCTGTGACCATGCTGCTCAACCCTGCTTTCCCTGTAAAAACAATGCCTCCCTTAAAATCAACCCAAGCGCTTTCTATGCCCAGAACAACTCCCTGAAATACCTCAGCCTCAGGGGGAACTCCCTTCGCAACATCCCAGAAGGCCTCTTCAGTCCCTTAGTAAATCTATCAGGACTGGACCTGTCAGACAACCTACTGGCCTATGCCATACGCAATGGAACCTTCTTTGAGGAACTATGCCATCTGACGTGGATCAGCCTAATCTACAACTATGAGCCAATGAAAACATTTTCTAAATTGATCTTGTCTCCCAAAATCATCGTCATGTCTGGTCTGAAACATCTTCTCCTCAGTGGGAATTTTTTCCTAACTGTCCCAGTGAAAACTCTGAGGCTTCTGTCCAAGTTATATCAGCTGGAGTTCCTAGAGCTGCGGATGAACTTCATACGTTACTGTAATCTAAGTGTCCTGGCTCAGTTACCTGCTCTGAAAAACGTGGACCTTTCCCAGAACCAGCTGCAATTCCTCCCAGACTGTTCCAAACCGTTGTTTCCTGGGCTCCAGGAAGTCCATGCTACAGTGGACCTTCAGAACCGACCCATGATGCTACATGACCAGAGGTCTATCGAAGAGGACCTGAGGGATCCAATAAATCATATAGTCCCAGTAGCCAACCCAGGGCCAAACCCAGCAGGAATTCTGAAAATGTATTACAACGAAATACCAACTATGTGGTCCTTTAAGAATAGTCTCTGCAATGACTCCATATATTATGACCTTTCCCAAAACAACATCCTCACACTCAACAGTCATTTGTTCGTAGGTATGGAGAAGGCAGTCTGTTTGGATCTCTCTTATAACTACATAAGCCAGAGCTTAGATGGAGGACAGTTTACCCACTTGGTCAATCTGACTTACCTCAATATGGATCACAACAGGATAGATCTTTACTATGCATATGCCTTTCAGGAACTTAATAACACTTTAAAAGTTTTGGACCTCAGCAACAACCCATTTCATTTCCTAATGAGAGGTATGGGTCATCGCTTTGAGTTTATACAGTACCTCTACCATCTAGAAGCACTAAGTCTGTCTGACAACAGCATTGGGATGCGGATAGATCATAGACTGTACAGCAACTCACTCCGATACCTTTATTTTGCTGGAAACAACCTGGACCTCATGTGGGA
This sequence comes from Dallia pectoralis, assembly GCA_029465975.1. Taxonomy (NCBI): domain Eukaryota; kingdom Metazoa; phylum Chordata; class Actinopteri; order Esociformes; family Umbridae; genus Dallia; species Dallia pectoralis. The sequence goes on from CM055728.1 coordinate 4,812,393, forward strand.
CACTAGAACCAATGACTACATCACCTTTTTTCAGAACCTAACCAACCTTATCTACCTGGATATCTCAAGAAACAATCTTAGGTCTCTATCACCAGAAGCTATCTGTAACCTGCCTGTTAGCCTCCAAGCACTGCGGGTCAGTGACAACAACTTGTACTTTTTCCCCTGGGATAACATCACAGCGCTAGATAATCTAACTCACCTTAATCTTAGTGGAAACCAACTCTCTAAATTGCCCAACAAAGTCATACTTTTTGGTGCAAAGTTTAAGCTTTTGGACCTGAGTTACAACCATATCAATGTTCTTCCTGAAGACTTTTTCAGCAAGGCACTGACCTTGCATGTACTTTACCTTCACCACAACAATCTCAAGCTGTTAGATCACCAGTCCCTACCTGGCCCTCTAGAGAATGGCAGCGCCCTCAAGATCCTCACTCTGCATGACAACCCTTTTGACTGCTCCTGTGACACTTCTTGGTTCGCGGAATACTTGCGTGCAAGCCAGGTGACGATACCCCTCATCTCCACCAATGTAAACTGCGGTTTCCCTGAGTCACAGCAGGGGAAAAGCGTGCTGTCTATGGATCCCCGCTCCTGCCAGGAGATCTATGGCAGCCTGACCTTCATCTGCACGGCTCTCCTCACTCTGGTGTTCACTGTCCTGCCCCTGCTTAAGCACCTATACGGCTGGGATGTCTGGTACTGCTTCCAGGTATCTCTCCAAGTTTGTAATGTACTCCCTTCTGGTATTTCATTGACTATGTAATGTCAGTGATATATCAAAGTTAACTAGTGATTTTCCAAAGTTGCGCATTTGCGTCTGCATATAGTACATATTGTATTGTAATATTGCATTTTCTAGCTACATATATTGCTTATTGCATATTCTCTTATGCTCCTACTGTTCATATAGTTAGTATCAGTCAAAACAAATTCCTTGTCTGTGAAAATTATCTTGGCAAATAATAAAATTCTGATCATGCATTTTGTACTCAATAGGTACTCTGGGCTGGACACAAAGGCTACTCCCAGCTGCCCGGGGGATACTCACAGAGCGAGTATGATGCTTTTGTGGTGTTTGACACAGAAAACCCAGCGTTGAGGGACTGGGTCTACAACGAGCTGTTGGTCCAACTTGAGAACAAGGGTCAAAGAAAGTTCCGTCTTTGTCTAGAGGAGAGGGATTGGGTCCCAGGTCTGTCCTGCATTGAGAATCTCCACAGTGCTGTGTACCGCAGCATGAAGACAGTGTTTGTGCTGACCAGCAGCTGCAGGGGGTCAAGTGGTGGGGCAGCAAATGTTAACGGTGTGACTCGCCAGGCCTTCTACATGGTCCAGCAGAGGCTACTGGATGAAAAGGTCAGACTTTTCAGGCATTGTATGTTGTCCCTGAAAATAAAAGAATACAGGCAAACTCTTACCACTGTATTTGTTTCATCTGCAGGTGGATGTGGCAGTGCTTGTGCTGCTCGACAAAGTCTTTCCCAAGCTAAAGTACCTGCAACTGAGAAAAAGGCTCTGCAGGAAATCTGTTATGTCGTGGCCAAAGAACCCTATGGCCCAGCCTCTGTTCTGGAATCGTATGACAATAGCACTGTCCTCTGACAACATCAGTTTCTACGACAGAAACGTCAGTGAGAGTTTCATATAGGTAGATTAATAATCAAGTAGATTTACAGTGCTGTGATTGCCATGTGCAACCAGAGTTTAACATTTTCAGTAGCATGGTTAAGGTCAAATTAAGGTCAATTCAGGAAGGACACTACAGTTCCACATGCAATTGTTTTCTCCAATTTGTAATGTAATCTAAATAACATTTTCAATTGGAATTTTCTTAATTGACTGGAATTCAGCACAAGCCTGGTCAGAAGTGGACTGGCTCCTCACATTGACCCTATATTTTAGATAACCTTTAGATTGTGTTGCAAATTAAAGTTGTATATGAATTATTATGGTTACAGTGTATTGAAATGTCTATTATAAAAAAGTTACAGTGTATTGTCAGAATCCGATTAAAATATTAGCTTTTATTAGGTTGATGTTACTTTTTTATAATAGACATTTCAGAAAAATACATGCATTTTGTTGAATTATTAATTTAATTATTGTACATTTGTATAATTAGTTACTACATTTCTGGAATAAAGGTCACACACGTGTGATAGACAGAACAAAGTATTGAATGCGTAGTCAATTCCATTTTTTACAGAAGTGAAATACAATCAGCTGAATAATTGTCATTGAACTTGGTTCCTCTGAAATCTGAATGTATTGCAGATATTTACCTCCATGTACATGGGGTAATAACTGCAAAACTTTGTTGAACGATTACAGCCACAAAAAGTATCTGTTTCTATAGGAAGTGAAAATAGAAAATTCGCATAATGTCAAGACAGCTGCATCAGTTAACCGTTTTAAAATACATAAATTCTAGGAAGAAAATATCAAATTCCTGCTTGCTTCTATAACGGTGTGCGGCATGATACAATTCATTCATGCTCTGTTGTATCTTTTAAAATACTAAGCGTGCCCAGTTGAACTTGATTTTGGATCCAGATGCCTAGAATAAAAAGTAACTCTGGAATGGGGTGTATTGTTGGGAAACGGATGGCCAGAGCCTTTGTCATCATGACTGCTCAACTGTTTACAGTTTCAGTAGGATCAGAGACCAAAGTTACATGTACATTTGTATCTATTAGTCAATAGGGTCAAAGATTGTGTTCGAAACTTCCCATGTGATGACCTTGATGTTATTGCATTACTGTGATATGTAAAGAAAACAAAACAGCAACTCTTTCCCGCCTGTCTTAAGATGTCATTGCAGAACGATGAGATTGACATTATGGATAAAAACTAGTTTTGAGTCTTGACCCTCTTCCCTTCCGGATATATTTAGATACCTGTGATAACCACTTGTCCAGACATCAGTCATCGGGTTATACATTTTAGTAATTTTGCAGATGCTCTTATCCAGAGCCAAGCTAGATGCACACTGCCAGCTTGGTCATCCAGCAAATGTACAAAGCTATAGACTCATTGCAAAGAATTGGGAAACTGGGCACTGCAATTGTGAGATCTTGTCCTTTTTTTGCTATTTAGTGATTTTTAAGATGATGAGTAGAAAAGAGAAGGAAATCCTAGATGCAGAGAATCTAAACTGCCATTGTTAGTGTCACTGCTCACTCGCTGCTAATCAGCATAAAGTTGAACATATCCCGACTCTCAAATGTTGAATTTGCTCCAGAGTGTAGCTCCGCCCACAGTTGCAGAGTCCCTAGCGTTCACTGGAAATGAATGGGAGCTCCTCTCTTTGTAGCTGTTACAAGTCAGCAGTGTGCACTCCCTTCACAGTTAGTGCATACATTTGCATTAGTCTTATTCACCGCCACTTCACTGGAGAACTTGTTCTACATACAGTAACATGACACCCAATTGTGGTTTTAATTTTCTGTGCCACCTACATTCCATAATGGGTTTTATAATTCCAACAAGTAGTTGTGTTATTCAGAAATGTGTAGAAATACAGTGCTTTCAGATAGTATTCACAGCGCTCCACTTTTTCCACATACAGCCTTATTGCAAAATGGATTAAATCATTTAATTTTTTATCTTTGTAATTCTATAAAAAAAGAAGGAAAAAAACTTGGAAAGATACCACGAAAGTATTCACGGCCTTTGCCTTGACACTCATAAGTGAGCTCAGGTGCATACTGTTTTCACTGATCATCTTTGAGATGTTTCTATATCTTGATTGGAGTCCATCTCATCTCATCTCTCACCTGTGGTAAATTGGACTTGATTTGGAAAGGCACACACCTGTCTATATATGGTCGCACAGTTGACGGTGCATGTAAGAGCACAAACCACAATCAAGTCCTAGGAATTGTCTGTAGACCTTTGGAGACAGGATTGTATCGAGGCACAGATCTGGGAAAGGGTACAGACAAACTTCCCATTGGGAAGGTCCCAATGAGCACAGTGGCTTCCATCATCTGTAAATGGAAGATGTTTGGAACCACCAGGACTCTTCCTAAAGTTGGCCGCCCGGCTAAACTGAGTGATCGGGTGAGAAAGTCCTTACTCAGGGAGGTGTCCAAGAACCCAATGGTCACTCTGAGGAGAACCTTCCAGAAGGACAGCCATCTCTGCAGTACTCCACCAATCAGTCCTGTATTGTAGTGAACAGAATACATGTTAAATTTTCTCTTAAAATTTGTTCTTAACTTTTCTGTAATCTATTAAAAATATGAAACAATCCTTTTTCACTTTGTCATTATGGGTTATTGTATGTAGAATTTTGAGGAGAAAAATAATTGAATCCATTTTGAAATTAGCCCGAACAGGTGAAGCGCTGTGAATACTTTCCGGATGCACTGTAAGGGTATTTGACATAATGGGGCTGCAAATCATTGTGACAAGTAGTGTACAGAGAGAAAAACAACAAATGCTATGAAAATATTTCAATATTGTGTGACTATCCAATACCAACGTTCGCCAAATAATATGGAATTAAAAATGTAGAATTTGCAATAGACTAAGATATATTAGGTTTAAGTTTGCGCGTGCGTGTGGCCTGATGACAGCAGGACAGGTAGAATGGCGCGAGTCTGCAGCTCGCGCGGACCAACCTGGACCACAACTAGGCATTCAGGTGATGGAGAACGGACGGTTAGTTCACGGGTAGTAAGACTGTGTCTGCCTTTACGCACCTAAAAGCGCCTTGATTTTAGGGCCAGTTTTAAAACGTCATTATTTAAATGTGTATTTTTTGTGATTGAGAGGCTTAATTGTTATGTAATGTGGAGATACATAATACATCCACGGATATAAAGTAGCTTAGTCCTCTTACCCGTGGTCGCGCGGAGTAGTATGTGAGTGATGGTCCCACTCGGGATATCTGGAATATGTTACAATATCTGGAATATGTGTTAAAATATCTGGAATATGTGTTAAAATATCTGGAATATGTGTTACAATATCTATAATATATGTTACAAAATCTGGAATATGTGTTACAATATGTGGAATATATGTTACAATATATGGAATGTTACAATATCTGGAATGTGTTATAATATGTGGAATATATGTTACAATATCTGGAATATGTTACAATATCTGGAATATGTTATCTGGAATATGTGTTACTTTCACTTAATGTCTCAAAGGCATATGGCAGTAATGTGATTCCAGTTAAGATATATTAGACAGCTTGATGGAGAGGTGCTGCCACATCCCTGTGATTGTGTCACTCAGCATATTATATTATCATCTTGTAATATGTTAGTATCGGTTGTAGCAGAGGACGACTGATTCCAGGTCTGTGTGTTGCTCAACTTACTGGGAATTTTGCGGTGTCTATGCGTAAACTTCACCTGCTTTGGGTATAATTGACGCAGTAAATACATCAATATTGTATTTATTTGATAGTTTTTCATTTGATATGTTGTCCATTTAATATTTTGGATAACTTCCAACCGTTTTTTTTTCTTTAGCACGAAGCTAACCATAACGTAGCCGGCTTAGATGGGTTAGCATTTGACATGTTTGATTTTGAGAGACCACAACTGATTCAAAATATGTTGTTTGCGTCATTGCATCTAGATTACAAGCGAAATGTATCTCAACTGAATTGTAATATTTAATAATTTTGTAATAATGGTGTTTATAGTGTAAAAGTATATATAAAAAACAACATGTATTCTCTTGCATCCACGGATAGACAGAATTGATTGCTCGTGAGATTGACACTTGTCTAAACCAATCGCCCAGTGGTAGATTACCTCATTTTAGATAAAGGAGGGGTTTCAGACACGGATTTGCATAGTATCTGCTTCCCGGGCAGATATTTTCAGAGAAAAGCGCAAAACTGATCGTAGATCAGTGTATCTGGGCAAAGCCCATGCTGCTAAGCGAGTTAGGTCTGGGCGCCGTCCATGGTGCTGAAACGCTCAGCACTTTGTTTCTGAAACAGACAGAACGTCCTCCTCCTGCGGATGCAGTCCTTCTTTTAATGTTTAGTCATATAGTTTGGGGGTCTCTCAATTTTAATGCCGGATATTGGCATGGACACTAAGAGCACACTTCATTAATTGGTAAGTTTGAAGCACACCTTGAAAGTTATATAACAGTTTTATGCATGGGATATTCTCCTATGTAATATTTTCTCTTTCTGCCACTGTCTCTCCATTTCTTCGGTCCACCTTCCAAATCAAACCCTACCCAGTCAATACCATCTCCAAACTCTCTCTGCCTCTTTTAGCTTCACTATCTTTTTCTTTCATCTCTCCAACTTTTTGCTGCGTGAGGCATTATTTATTTTGGCCTCCTGCTATCTCTTCTGTCTCTTCCCTTCCCACTTTCTATTCGTATCTCAATATGGTTATACGGTGGGCCTAAGTTTTGATTGCTGGGGCGAGGTCTTTGAGGGGTTGGTAATAGAGAGAGAGAGCTCTGCTAGTGTAGTGAACTGCACCACTTGTACTCAGAATCCAATATACCAGGACTCTCTCTGGTCTCACTTACTGATGGAAATAGCACTCCTCACATGACAGAGACAGTGTCTGTGCGGGTGTTACATGTCCCATGTTTTCCTATGTTTTGTGTCCTGCGCCTTTAACTGTGTGGGTGTGTGTGTGGTGTAGAGTGCCCCATTCTGTGTGTCTGTAGGTCACAGGTGTGCTGTTGGCGAGGAGGTAGCTGGGCGGGTTTTTGCCGTACATGTAGTACGTGCCAAGTAGTAGGGAAGCCTAACCAGGTGGTTTCCCCGGCTCCTCTCTGCCCGATTCCGGTGATGGGAGAGCCATTTGAGAAGGTGTTAGTTGATTGTGTTGGTCCCTTACCACGGACTAAGTCCGGTAATCAATTCATGCTTACAATAATGTGCACTGCTACTAGGTACCCAGAAGCAATTCCTATGCGTACAATCACCAGTAAGGCAGTGGTGAGAGCGCTAATTAAGTATTTCTCTACTTTCGGGTTTCCAAAAACCATACAAACGGATCAAGGAAGCAATTTTACGTCTAAATTGTTTGAGGGAGTGTTGAAGACCTTGTCGGTGACCCATCAGTTGTCTAGTGCTTACCACCCAGAGAGTCAGGGTGCGCTAGAACGGTGGCATCAGACCCTAAAGGCGATGTTAAGTAAATACTGCAGGGACACGGAGAAAGATTGGGATGAAGGGATTCCATACGTGCTGTTTGCTATTCGAGAGACTGTACAAGAGTCTATTGGTTTTAGCCCTGCTGAGCTAGTCTTTGGTCACACTGTGAGAGGGCCTCTAAAGGTACTGAAGGATCAAATTATGGCTACCGATTCGGTGGGGTCTTCTACTAATGTTCTAGATTACGTAAGTCAAGTCCGAGAAAGGTTGCATGATGCATGGGCAGCAGCCAGAGAAAATCTGTCTTCCACTCAGAAGAAAATGAAACGTAACTTTGATCTGAAGGCTGTGTCTCGTTCTTTTCTACCAGGTGACCAGGTCTTAGTGCTGTTGCCGGTAGCTGGTTCGTCACTTTCTTCCCGGTTCTTGGGTCCATATGTGGTGGAGGAAAAACTCAGTGAGACAGATTATGTTATCAAGACGCCAGACCGAAGACGGTCATCCCGAGTATGCCACATCAATAGGATTAAAGCATATCAGGTTAGAGATAGTATCAAAGTTGGTACCAGGACAAGTCCGGTGGTTTCCTCTGTTGGGGCTGTTAGCCCGGTTACCCAACCGGGAGTCTGGGTAACTGATGAGGGCAGTTTAGTGATGCAAGATACTCCAGAGCAGTGTGCTCGTTTAGGTAACTCGGAAATGTTAGCGTCTCTCCCCTCACATTTGTTGCATTTGAGTGATCAGCAGAGTGCTGATATTGGATTGCTAATAACTGATTTTCTGAGTCTCTTTAAGGATGTCCCGAGTCGGACAAATGTGTTAGAGCACGATATAAAGGTAGGCGACGCTACGCCAATCAAACAACATCCGTATCGTGTTAATTCATCCAAGAGATCAGTTATGAAGTCCGAGGTAAATTATTTATTGGAAAATGGAATGGCAGTCCCCAGTAACAGTCCTTGGAGTTCTCCCTGCTTGTTGATTCCAAAGCCAGACGGGACTCAAAGGTTTTGCACGGACTACAGGAAAGTGAATAAGGTTACTGTACCTGACTCGTTTCCTTTACCTCGCCTTGATGACTGTATAGACACCATTGGATCAGCTGCTTATGTTACTAAGCTTGACTTGTTAAAAGGCTATTGGCAGGTACCTTTAACCCCTCAGGCCTCTGAGGTGTCTGCTTTTGTAACCCCTGACAGTTTCTGCCAGTACACCGTGATGGCGTTTGGAATGAGGAACGCCCCAGCCACATTTCAGCGGTTGGTAAATATAGTATTGGCTGATATTCCTGACTGTACGGCATATCTTGACGACCTGGTGGTTCATTCGACTACCTGGCCTGATCACATAAGCACTTTGAGGGCTGTATTTGCACGCTTGGCCAGTGCATCGTTAACCCTCAACTTAGCCAAATGTGAATTTGGAAAAGCAACCGTTACCTACTTGGGAAAGGAAGTGGGGAGAGGTCAAGTTTGTACCATAACCGCCAAGGTGGATGCCATCACCCGGTTTCCTGCCCCTACCACTCGGCGGGAGTTGCGCCGGTTCTTGGGCATGACTGGGTATTATCGAACCTTTTGCAGAAATTTCTCCACGGTTGCAGCCCCGCTGACTCGATTACTGAGTCCTTCTGTGTCCTTTAAGTGGACTGATGAGTGTCAGTCTGCGTTTGAGTCAGTCAAAGCCCTATTAAGCACTTCGCCAGTTCTGTCTGCCCCTGATTTTGAGATACCATTTAAGCTGGAAGTGGATGCCAGTTCCGTGGGTGCTGGGGCAGTACTGTTACAAGAACATGAGGGAGTGGATCACCCGGTTTGTTACTTCTCAAAAAAATTCAACAGTTGCCAGTCCCGTTACTCTACGATAGAACAGGAAACTCTGGCACTGTTATTTGCGTTACAGTTTTTTGAAGTTTATGTTGGCTCCAGTGTGTTGCCTGTGGTGGTGTACACTGACCACAACCCCTTAGTTTTTTTGGGCCGCATGTACAACCACAACCAACGTCTTATGCGTTGGGCGTTGGTAATACAAAGTTACAATTTAGAAATTCGACACATAAAGGGGTCAGAAAATGTTGTTGCTGATGCTCTGTCGCGTGTTTAAGTAAAAAGGCCTGTAGTTTTTTTTTTGTTGCCTGAACTTAAGATTGTTCTGAGCACTGTAATTTCAGTTATCGTAAACCCACGGGGTTTACTCTTTTGGGGTGGGCGTGTTACATGTCCCATGTTTTCCTATGTTTTGTGTCCTGCGCCTTTAACTGTGTGGGTGTGTGTGTGGTGTAGAGTGCCCCATTCTGTGTGTCTGTAGGTCACAGGTGTGCTGTTGGCGAGGAGGCGTGGCCGGCCTGGAGACCTGGCAGCTGGGGGTAATCGCCTAATGACCTGGGGTCTATATAAACCACCGTTGCTGTTGGAGCGAAGGGAGAGGAGAAACGAGACGCCTTGTTTTTTGTCGTATTGTCTGTGGAAGACTTTGGTTATTTGTGTCCTGTTAATGTCAACTGTACTCTTCGTTCCCCGGGTTCTGGAGAAGGGGTAGGTAGTTCTGCCCATGGGTGTACATCTGCATCACGTAGGTAATCTCTGTTATATACCCTATGTTAGCTGGGCGGGTGTCCCCCCTGTAGTTTTGTTACAAGAGAGGTAAGCCTGTTAGAGTATGGACTGTGTTAGGTAGGGAGAGGTGTGTAGTAGAAAAGGGACCTTTTGTTTAATTTCATTGCTTTGACCCCGGCCCCAAACTTCCCTTCTCCTCCCTTCCTTAATTGTGGTTATGTATTCCCAGTGGTTGTCTGTTTGTACTGGTGTTGTGAGTGGTATCCTTTTGCCCTACTAAACGTCCCTGAAGGACAGAATTTGAGCTCTGGTTGTCGTCTCGTATTATTTCTTGTCAGTGCACCCCACACTCCTTCACCGTCCACATCGGTATACCTTTGGGTGAGCCAGCACAGGCGTTGCGTTCTCCCACCTCCAACGAGCTCCAACTGAGGTGGAAACGTAACAGCGGGTGTGACTGTTGATTCTCTATGTATTTGTTTATCTCTCTCTTTTTCTCATTTTAGTATCCGTGTTACCCCCCACTGGTTTGCAGCCAGCCTCTGTGAGAGTCAAGCAGCCTGCTATAAACGGGACGAAGTTGCACTGAGATGAATGACATGAGGGTAAAGCCATCTTCAGTTTAAAGAAACATCAAAAGAAAAGAAAGTTGAGAGATACCTTCTATCTATTAAGCTTCTCTTTTATTTCTGGACATGTAGCGGATGTATTTTCATGCTAGAATCCATCTGTCCTCAGAGCAGGATGCCTGGCAGCGTCAGAAGCTCCGGGCAGCGGGTGGACAGCGCCGGGCGCTCAGCAAAGTTACAGAAGACCCCAAAGCAGGGCTACCGCAAACTGGGCGTGGCCAGTCAGTCTGGATCAGCTTCAAAATCAACAGGGACCAGGTCAGGGGATAAAACCCTCTCCATGGAGAATTCCCAGTCGGTGAACGCAGCCTACGGCACGTCCGGCCCCACGTACCGGAGCGACCATGATTCCTACGCCTTCTTGGGTGGATACCCTAAAGGGACCATGACGCTGGGCCGAGCCTCAACCCGCAACTCTCACACGGCCCGGGCCACAGCCATGGGAAGCAGTCCCAACATCGCCACTACCACGTCAGATACACACGTATGCGACGAGCAGAGCCACACCCAGTTCCTCCAGACAGGCAGTCTGCGGGCGAAAGGTGGGCGAGGTGGCAGGGTGACGGGAGAGGGAGATGTTCAGTTTCAGCTCAGGGAGTTGCAGAGAGAAAATGATCTGCTAAGGAGAGAGATAGAGGGGGGTAGGAATGGGTGTTATGGGAATGAGGGGAAGGAAGGAAGAGAGGGGAGACCAAGCTCCTCCGTCAACAGCAGGAAGAACTTATGGAGCACGGAAGGGAAAAGCCGAGAACGAAGCATCAGGAAGGAGGAGGGAGGCCTCACGTCCATCCTGAAGGAACAGAAGTGGAGCACACCTGAGGATAACCAGGTGAGAGTAAGGGGTGGATGTAAAGGAGGGAGGGAGTGGTACAGAGCTCAAGAGTATAAAGATGATGACAGTGGAAGCATGAGAGAGCAAGAAATGGACAGATGAGAGAAAGGTAACACAACAGAGCGACAAAGAGGCAGATAGCAGAAGACAAAGCGTATGAGAGAATGCGTGATAATACTCAATGGTGGTCGAAACATGACAACTTCAGCTGGGTTGAAATGAATATCCTTCTGGGTTTCTGGATGTCTTTTAGAGCGATTCACTAGCATCGGGTGCCAGACACGACACTCTGCGTAACCATGGGAACATGTGAAAGCGCTGGCATTCTAGGTGGATGCTATAAAGAGTTGTCCTGTGAAGTTAGATTGAACAGTGAGCGTCGGGCCCATGTATATCTCTGTTTCTCTGTCTGTCTTTCAATATCACCCATCTCTTATTTCTGCTGTGATTATAGAGTGATTATATTTTTCCCAACATAACCTATTTGGGCTCTGCTCTTCCCTCACGCAGCCAAAGCCTTTCCTCATCTCAATCACATAGACATGGGCACGAGGTTTGTCTTTTTTGTAGTCCTTCGTTCTAAATGAAGCTCCTCTGAATATGTGCTCTATTATAGAGATAGTGAGCTAGTTGAATGTTGTTTAATGGACCAATTAGTCTTCTGCAGCTTTAGGTAATTTGAACATCCATCCACATGTTTTGGATTCACTTTATGTATACATTGACAATAACTGCACTTCGATTCCATAGCGACTACCTTGCATACGGTAGACATGCTTCATGCATTATTACACAACCTAGCAGGAGAGGAATGGGTTAAGAGGACAGGAGGTGTAGATTTGAGGGTGAGACAGATAAGGTAATGAGGTAATTCTGGTTTCTACAAAGAATCCAATCATATGTTTCCTTATGGAGACCTTGAGTTGAATAGACAACTCTAAGCGTGGTTCGCGCCTCATCATAACTTGCAGTTGGAAGAACAGCGCGAGGCCATTGGCTGATACAGCAAAACAAAACATAGCACAAAATAAGAAGATTACGGTCTTAGGCTGGGGGTCGATGTTGTTTATGTGGTATACTGGAGTTGTGTGTGTGTGTGTGTTTGCGGTTGTTGTGTGCTGTACATATGATTACAGATTAAAATGTTATTTTTTAGAAGACATGTTGGCAATCAAAATAGTGGAATAATGGTGCCCTTACTGTGCTGGACAGTGTATGTTATCGATAAAGTCGATTTGAATAAATATTAACGTTTTGGTTTTCCACGGTCAGGACAATGTATGCTGTACTGCATGCTGTATGATTAGTGCACTTGGTATTGACTGCATGTTGTAGGATCAACACCCCTGGTATTGACTGCATGCTGTAGGATCAGTGTACCTGGTATTGACTGCATGCTGTAGGATCAACACCCCTGGTATTGACTGCATGCTGTAGAATCAACGTACCAGGTATCGACTGCATGCTGTAGGATCAGCGCACATGGTATTTGTGCATGCTGTAGGATCAGTGCATGTGGGATTGACCGCATGCTGTAGAATCAGCGTACCAGGTGTTGACTGCATGCTGTAGGATCAGCACACCTGATATTGACTGCATGCTGTAGGATCAGTGCACCTGATACTGACTGCATGCTGTAGGATCAGGCACCTGGTATTGACTGCATGCTGTAGGATCAGTGCACCTGATATTGACTGCATGCTGTAGGCTCAGTGCACCTGATACTGACAGCTTGCTGTAGGATCAGTGCACCTGATACTGACTGCATGCTGTAGGCTCAGTGCACCTGATACTGACAGCTTGCTGTAGGATCAGTGCACCTGATATTGACTGCATGCTGTTGGCTCATTGCACCTAATATTGACTGCATGCTGTAGGATCAGTGCACCTGGTATTTATCGCTATCTTCTCACTCCCATTTGACTAAAGTTCATCTTGTAACGTCTGAATGTCAGAAACAAGAACCCTATTAGGGTTTCATCCTCTCTTCTCATTGTTTATCTCACTCTTTCCACCTTTAGTGACTCTTTGTAAACTCTATACACCCTTCTCTCCTCTGGTGGCTCTCAGAGCAATACAAGATGTAAGGCAGGTGGTGAGAATGACATTTTAGCATAAGAACAGTCACCATTTCCTAAAATGCAAATGATAACAGGTTTGTCGCCATCTGTTTGTTTGTAAGTTTGTGTGTATCTGTGATTCTCCATGTTAATTTGTGTGTTGCGTCTGTGTCGATCCAGTTTATAAATTCAGTGTTAGCTCAACGGTCTAACATGTCCTCCTACATTGCATCGCTTGTTTTTTTTAGGGAGAAATGTTCCAACAAACTTTTTTCCGGCAGTTAGAGTTTGTTGCATCGATCAACATCTTTTTGCTAGTTATGCTTCTGAACTTAGATCCCTTTTATGTATATTCTAATAAAATCTTTTGTTTTTATATGACTTATGTGTGTGTACATTTCTGTTTGATGTTGCTATTCAGGCTATTCTAAGCATACCTTTAATTATACATTCTACAATATATATATACATGGGTTAAGAGAATATATAAATATGGGTTAAAATCTGTACTTTTCTGTGTTTTCTATTTTCCAAATGCATTTTCTCTCCTCCAAGGTCTGTTCTTGTTTCCGCTCCATAGGGGGAGCTCTACTTGAAATGTTTTTCCCGTTGCTGCACTAGGGGCAGCCAGCCTGAGAATTTGAATGTTTGCACGCGGGGTCAGCCAATGACAGTGCAGCAGAGGTGTTTGTTATGAGAGCAATCATTCCATTTTCCCTTTTTATTTCAGCCGACTCTCTGCAGGAGAAGTATGAGCATGGACATGTATATTTCCGACAGTAATATAGATGAAGGCTCATGTTGCCAATGCCACTACATGCTAGCGAGGTGCCCGGCGACGCCCCAGTTTGTGCCCAACCTGTGCCTTGCTTTCTGTGGAGGTGAAGCAGCAGCGCTGGCCCTTTCTTCTCCCACCCTGACAGCATGTCTCCATTAGAGCTTCAGATTCTCATGCTTCAATTGATGACCAGCCTGAGGGCCACGATTCTGACGCAGATGCAGAACATCCTCTCTGCCTCTGACCCAGGTCGTTTGGATACCCTGACCCTTCTCTGAAAACGGTTAGGGTCGGTTCTCTGTGTCTGTGGCCTCCTCTGTTTTTCTCTCGCTCTTCTCGATAGCGATTAGACTGGTGACTCCTCATTTCTCCGCTTCTTCCGTGGGTGTTTTTCATGTGAAATTATTCCTGGGCCCCGTCATGCCTTCAGTGAAGAGCTATGTAGAGGTGTGGAGCTGTCTTGCCAATGATCATGAAAAGCTAATTTAGGTTGCAAAACGTGCTGGTGGGTGTGGGTGGTAGAAGAGAGGAGGTATCTTAAGTGAACTGAACTGACGTCCTTTGCTTTTTGTCCAGCACTGTCTCGTGGACATGTTCTTGGGTTCTCTCGCTCAGTCTGTGCTCGGTGTTGCCAAGGAGACGGTTTGACATTTTTCTTTTGACAAGTGACGAATGGTATTCGATGTCACAGACTGTTTCTGTGAATTGCGTGTTTTTGTCTGGTTATAGCGTTCATAAGTCGCTGCACGATTGTCTGGTGATGTGTGGCGGCGCTGTGGACGCGATTGGTGCCACAGCTATGGACACTTTCAGTGGGGTATGGCCATGCTCAGTGTTATGTCGGTATTGTTTGGGTAATATTGGTATTGTTTGGGCATGTCAGGGAGGACATTTATGGAGCACGTAGCTCCGCCCTAAACCAATAGAAGCAGAGCTCCACAAATTAGAATGACAGCATTTATTTTTTAATTAAGGGTTTGATTAGGGATTAGGAGTTAGGGTTACATTTTTATTGAGGGTTTGGGAAAGGGATGTCCGGAGTTGGTTCAAGGGTTAAGTTTAGCTTGAGGGTTAGGGAGAGAGATGTCAGGATTAGGTTTAAGGGTTTAGTTTAGCTTGAGGGTTAGGGAAGAGATGTCAGGATTAGGTTTAAGGGTTTAGTTTAGCTTGAGAGTTAGGGAGAGAGATGTCAGGATTAGGTTTAAGGGTTGAGTTTAGCTTGAGGGTTAGGGAGAGAGATGTCAGGATTAGGTTTAAGGGTTTAGTTTAGCTTGAGGGTTAGGGAGAGAGATGTCAGGATTAGGTTTAAGGGTTTAGTTTAGCTTGAGGGTTAGGGAGAGAGATGTCAGGATTAGGTTTAAGGGTTGAGTTTAGCTTGAGGGTTAGGGAGAGAGATGTCAGGATTAGGTTTAAGGGTTGAGTTTAGCTTGAGGGTTAGGGAGAGGGAGGTCAGGATTAGGTTTAAGGGTTGAGTTTAGCTTGAGGGTTAGGGAGAGAGATGTCAGGATTAGGTTTAAGGGTTTAGTTTAGCTTGAGGGTTAGGGAGAGAGATGTCAGGATTAGGTTTAAGGGTTTAGTTTAGCTTGAGGGTTAGGGAGAGAGATGTCAGGATTAGGTTTAAGGGTTTAGTTTAGCTTGAGGGTTAGGGAGAGGGATGTCAGGATTAGGTTTAAGGGTTGAGTTTAGCTTGAGGGTTAGAGAGAGAGATGTCAGGATTAGGTTTAAGGGTTGAGTTTAGCTTGAGGGTTAGGGAGAGGGATGTCAGGATTAGGTTTAAGGGTTTAGTTTAGCTTGAGGGTTAGGGAGAGAGATGTCAGGATTAGGTTTAAGGGTTTAGTTTAGCTTGAGGGTTAGGGAGAGAGATGTCAGGATTAGGTTTAAGGGTTTAGTTTAGCTTGAGAGTTAGGGAGAGAGATGTCAGGATTAGGTTTAAGGGTTGAGTTTAGCTTGAGGGTTAGGGAGAGAGATGTCAGGATTAGGTTTAAGGGTTTAGTTTAGCTTGGGTTAGGGTGTCAGGATTAGGTTTAGGGTTTAGTTTAGCTTGAGGGTTAGGGAGAGAGATGTCAGGATTAGGTTTAAGGGTTTAGTTTAGCTTGAGAGTTAGGGAGAGAGATGTCAGGATTAGGTTTACGGGTTTAGTTTAGCTTGAGAGTTAGGGAGAGAGATGTCAGGATTAGGTTTTTAGGATTGTGGTCAGGGAAAATAGCTTAAAAATATAACTCAGTGAAACACCCTCACAGGTTATGCACTACGAATATCTGTACTTTCTGTGTCTTCTCTCTTGGCTTACTCCTCGCTCTCTTTCTCATCTCTTTTTCTCAGCACCCCCAGTTGTCAGTAAACAGGCAAATAGAAGAGCCTAGAGTCCACAGAGATGTAAACAACCGTCTGCAACATGAGAACTCATGGAGAACCCACGTTGATGACCGCAGAGGCAGTGTTAGCCCCAGTCACAGCCCTAATAACACCTACACCCCTGGGCCACGGAACCGCTCCATCTCTCCCCACAGCCCTGGCTACGCCCCCAACCCCAAACACCACCAAGCCGACATCCACATTCCTGACAACGCCTCCAGCTCCAACCCCAGACACCAACAAGACATCCACAGCCCTGGGTACAGCTACGTCCCGGGCCCCAGACACAGCCCTGCTAACACCCTCGTTGCAGTGCCCAGAGACAGCTCTGGCCCTCGTGTCAGCCCTCCCCGAAGTCCCTGCATGGTCCCCGGGTGCGATGGCTTTTCCTCCCCCTCTCCCCTGGATCTGACGGAGGAGAACTTTAACCGACTACAGTCGGAGCATGAGCATCAGGCCAAGGAGCTGTATCTGCTTAGGAAGACTATGGAGGAAATGGAGCTTAGAATTGACTCCCAGAAACACACATTGCGGGCCCGAGATGAGTCCATCCAAAAACTGCTGGAGATTATACAGGGAGGAGGAACAGGCCCAAGAGGCAAGAGGTCAGATATCCTCACCATGGCAACAGTGCACGACGAGGCGGAGTCCCAGTTAGGTCATCTGGAGGACATGTTGGATCAGAGGGAGAAGGAGAACCTGCAACTGAGAGAGGTATGTATGAGTGTTTGTGTGTGTGTTTGTATTCCTGCACGTGGGTGACTGCATGTGTGTGTGTGTTTGTGTGCGTGTGTGTGTGGGGGGGGGGTGCGTGCATAGTGTTGGTCGCAAAAGCTCTACAAAATTACTTTCTTTTGACAAATGTCTAACACCTAGTGGAAAGTCATACAAATTACCCTATGCCTTTTCAGACAGACTGAATGACAAATTAATGTTTTACTACAAACGGCCCGGAAGTTAGTTTCCTTCAAGTGTATAGTAAAACAAACAAATGACATAAAAAATTAATCAAAACAAATTATTTGAAATAACACAACAAGATTAATGTGTAGGCTTAAGGATTCGGTCAAGCAGCCTTTCATATAGTGGTTAGATCATCTAACTGCTAGGCACTCTCACTGTGCACTTAGGTTTGTGCCTGTGCCTGTGCCTGTGCGTGTGCCTGTGTGTGTGTGTGTGTTAATGATCACTTTCCTGCCATGTCTAGAACAATTTATGTATTAATTTCTTTAAAATACACATTTATTGCTTAAAACATACTTAAAATGAAGTCCTCATGGGTGCATAAAATTCCAACCCTGATGAACCCGCAGACCCTGCTACACACATGTGGTCACACACTCAATGTCTGGGACACAAATAGGTTGCTCTCTACTCCTCAGGTTATTTTTAACTCCTAAATCTTCTTAGCCTTTAATTTTGCTACCTCGCTATCTGTGTGTCAGTGTGTTTGTGTGCGTATGTGTGTGTATATGTATGTGACAGACACATCTGTGGCCTACCGACTTACCACGCCACACCCCTTGCTGACCCAGGTGCTTCATGGGAAATATGCCCTTGCCAAGTGTTTGATTGCTATGGAGATTATGTTGAAGAGCAGCATGGGCTTGTTTGGCCCTATTAGGAGGTTGTATGTGTTTGTGTGTGTGTTGAACAGTGAGAGATATGTGACCTATCCATGCGGCATGTGTAGAAGGTGAGTACGTGTGTGTAATTGTGTGTTTGACAAAAGAGAGTGTGTGTACTATTTATAAGTGGATTTCAGCTTATCAGACATTAGTGACGGGGGTAATAGAGGGGACGGAATAGGGGTTCGGAGGGGGGGAGAGTTTAAGACAAGGAGACACGTTTTTTTCCTTGGATAGAAAAACACAGTTCGTTTGGACTAATATGAATCTATGATTAATGAGTGACAACTCAGGGCCCTCCCTGACTGAAGGAAGGGAGTTGATTTTCTTTTTTTAGATGGAGATGAGAGGTTTCTGTGTTCTGTTCACACACACTGATAGCCATTCAAATGATATCTTTAGTAATTATTAAAATATCTACATTCTGCTTTTTAGACAGGTAAGCTCACGGGTTGACATTTAAAATGTGGAGAATGACAATTGAATGCAAATATTATGGATTGCCAGACACATTCTAGTCCAACAAGCACCTTTTTAGGTGTTTGTCTGTGTGTTTTATTTGTGTCTATGTATGGCCGGTTTCTATACGGTGCAACTCTTCTCTAAATTAACACTGAAGGAAAAGAACTCAACTACTTTCCATTACTGCAGCCATTACTCTCCTTTAAATTGGCTTCCCTGTTTATTTTTTGGCCAAATAGTAAAAGCCTCTATTTTCTCCTAGCCATGCTTTTTTTAAAACAGGATAGAAGGGGCAAGAGCGGGGGGCTTTCTCAATCATTAGCAAAGTCAAGTTTGGGTGTATGTGTGTGAGAGGCTTTCTCGAAGCTCTTCAATTTTATTAAGTGAAATTAGCACCACATGTTTTTGTTTATATTATCATATTTTCTTAAAGTTGGAATTCCTTGTGGCTCACTGACTGTCTTTGTGTAAGACTTCCCTTGGGGGTGCCCTGTGTGTGTAGAGGTGGCAGATGTGGTTAGAGCAAGGGTCTGCAACTGGCGGCCTGCGGGCCAAAATTGTCCAACAAGTTATTTTCTTTGGCCCATATCATGTGTATAAAAAAACAAAGACATATTATAATAGTAATAAAGTAAAATATTACTTTGAGGGGGAATTTCCTTTCTGGTAAATGTTTTTTTTATGAAACTGAGTTTCCCAAATGTGAACAGATCTTCCTATCCTGATTTGACAATAGGGTGACAGGTTTAAAGGCTCTCAGGAACGCATGTATGTACCTATAGGACACAGCAGACTGGATCAGGCACTGGGATGAAGAACAGAATCAATTATGACATTGTTTCCACACAGATCATAAACAGTTATGGACTGATGAGCTTCATTGATGTTTCTAAATTGTCCAATTACTTTCTGAATTAAATCATACTTTCTTCAGATATATACAGTATGCAATTACAAATCGGTCTATAACAGTTTTTGACAGAATGACCTAATCCCAATTAAATCAATCATGTCCATCGATTATATCAGCTTTTGAGGCTGATATAAGGCTGGGTCAGGACCGTAACATTTGGAAACCCCTCTGATAAAACCAGAAGGAATTCATCAAATAATTTGTTATGATATATTGCACCTTGATAGTCCACTTAATCACAAATCATCCACCAGCTGAATCAATGTAGTGGCCTATCTCTGACTGTTGGACTAGTAGGTTGCTGGTTCGATTCCCAAGTCGACAATTCGAAAAATCATCTGTTGTGCCTTGATTTGAAACCTGTAACCTTAAATGCTGTATGTAGGTCCAGATAGGAGCATCTGTTAAATACCTAGCTTGTTATTTTTTGTTTGTTCTTGCGCTTGTGTCTCTGCGTCCTGTGGAACTAACACAACCTAGACAAACAGACATTTCTGTGGACACACATGCCTTTGTTCAAGGACTCAACCTACTCTTTCTCTAAGCCTCCTTTCTTTTACAATGTTATCACCATCTTGTTGTCGACTTTATTCTATTACCAGACTCAGTCCTCTATTGGGCTAGCTTCTCAGAATGTACTCAAATGGGTTTTTTGTATCCTAGGATTTTCTGAAGGGCCTCTCTGGCCTGATCTGCTCTTTCCTTAAGTAGCTCTATAATTTCTCTGTCTGTATGCGGGTGGGTAATTGGCTATGTACAATTGTGTGTCTGTGTGTGTGTGCTGTTGTATTTACAGACTTGCAGTACTTGCAGTCCCCTCCGGGTGTCAGCATGTTACCAGGTTTTATAAATGGTCCTTTAAGGGACCAATGAAGAAGGACGACCTGGTTAGCTTAACTCCAACGCTGGCTAAGAGTGAAGAGGCAGTAACATGATTTGCAAACCTAAGGTCTATGATTGTGTACACATTACACATTGATAGCACTAACCATAAAGCACAGACCCACCCACGCGTACTGCTTGTGGAGACCAGACCCGACCTTCATCCAGAAGTTAATGTTGACTATTCCTTAGCCCTAATCTTTACCCAAACCTTAACCAATAATGCCCAATTGTATATTTCTTCCCAAACTTGACTCCTAAAGCTGAATTCTTCCTGTTAGCAACCAGCCAAAAGTGTGGGGGCAAAAAAATGACACAGTGTAAACAGTATGAATATACGGATTAAGGACCCATCCTCCATCTGTTTCCTCCCAGTAGACCCGATAGGAACAGCTGTTCTCTTACTGTCCTAAACTTAACCTGCCCCCTTAACCTAGCCTCGACTATAATAACGTCCGTCCCTCTATCCCGAATCCCAGGCCCATTCCCAACCTCAACCTGCTGAAAGCTGTCCTGTCCGATTTTTTTTAAGGGACCTCTGTAAACCTTCACATTGAAGCTGCTTAACACACACTTTAAAACGTGAGAGCGTTGAGAGACTGCGTGAGAGTGTTAGTGAGTGAGGTCTGTTCAAGGGTAGGGAAGGGTCCTTGTCCTACAGCTCTCCTGTTTGTACAGGGCTTGTTTCAGGGCCTGACCAAGCTGTTTTTGGCTGCTTCTGAGAGGGGTTCTCCCCCTTGCTTCTCCGCCTTCTTATTCCTTCTCTCCATTTTCTTTTTACCCCCTGACTGAAAGTTTAGAAATGTCACTTGTTAAGTGAGACCATTGATTGTAAAGGTAGGAGACCTGAGATCTGACTTAGCCAAGGCCTCCACAAACGGTCTACTCCACTCCTCTCTTCTCCCCCTGCTTCTCTCCTATCCTCCTCTTTGGTCTGGTTTAAATTAACTTTCATCCTGCAGGCATTACATTTACCTCTTCATCTTCAGTTTAGACACACTCTCTCTCACACACACACATCCTCTTGCTGCAGGCTGATATGGTATCAGTTGTGGTTGGGCTAATTGGCGTGTTATAGTCTGGTCTCTTCAGACGGAACTCTTTAACAGCTGTCTTCTGATTGGCTGTTCACTCTCCACTAACACAGCCTCTCAGCTGTCATTAAATCTTTACTGTAAATGCCAGCAAACCAACACATACACACTATCCCTCTCTTTCTCACACGCACTCACATACACACACCCTCAGCACTGCATACTCGTCACGCTCTGCTGAACCCCCAGAATTTTGGAGAGGAAGAGTTTATCGGGACAAAATTATACCCCTCCAAGTTTCTCCCCCTTTCCCTCACCCTTCTCCCTCCCCCATATCTGAGTAGCTTTGATTTTCTCTCATTTTTCCTTTGTCTTTTGAAACTGTACTTAAAAGCCAATAGCTGATAGGCAGACACATTTAAACACTTGGACCTTTTTCCCCCTTCTACTGAAGCGATTTATGTGTGTGTGTGTGTGTGTTAGACGTCGCTGCCTCTGGGCTACAGTTGAACCCTGGGTCCATTTCCTTTGTACAGTATTCCGACAGCCATTGATATAACATTACTGCTGGTGCTATTCATTCCATATGCCTACTGCCTTGACACATAAAGGCCAGAGTGATACTTTGATGACATTCTTTCAATTACTTTATGTCCTTCTTTGTGCACTACATAGTGGAGAGAATGGTTAGGTTACAGCTCTTGAATTTGTGTACACTGAGCAGAGATTCAGAACAGGGGGGTGAGCACATATTTGCATGTCTTCTTGTGTGTGTGTGTGTGTGTGTGTGTGCTTGTATGCATGCAAGTGTATGTGTGTGTGTGTGTGTGTGTGTGTGTTTGTATGCATGCAGGTGTGTGTGTGTGTTTGTTTGTATGCATGCAAGTGTGTGTGTGTTTGTATGCATGCATGTAGGTGTAGGTCTTTGTTTGCATGCATGCAGGTGTATGTGTGTGTGTGTGTTTGTATGCATGCAGGGGTATGTGTGTGTGTGTGTGTGTGTGTGTGTGTGTGTGTGTGTGTTTGTATGCATGCATGTAGGTGTGTTTGTTTGTGTGTGTGTGTGTGCACTTATACCATTCTCATACTCATTCTGCCTGTGGTCTTCAGTGATCTTAGCTGTTCCTTAGTACCTTGGATATTATTCACTTATCAGCCACAACATTATGACCACCAGCCTAATACTGTGTAGGTCCTCCTTTTGCAGCCAAAGCAGACCACAAGACCTCCAGTGACTAGACCTCCAGTCCACTAGACCCCTGAAAGTGTCCTGTGGTATCTGGCACCAACACATTAGCAGCAGGTCCTTCAGTCCTGTAAGTTGCGAGGTGAGGTCTCCATGGATTTCACTTGTTTGTCCAGCACATCTCACAGATGCTCGATTGGACTGAGATTGAGAGTTCAAGTCATCACCTTCAACTCGTGTTCTTCAAACCAGTCCTAAACCATTATTTTATTGTATGAGACCAATGTGCCATCAGGGAATATTGTTTTCATGAAACAGTACATTGTCTACAAACAGCATTCACTTTTTCAGCATTTTGAGTTACAGTAGCTTGTCTGTTGGATCGGACCACACGGGTCAGCCTTCGCACCCCACGGGCATCAATGAGCATTGGCCACTTTTGACCCTGTTGCCGGGTTACAGCTTTTCCTTCCTTGGACCACTTTCGATACTGACCAATGCAGAGCAGGGATGCTATGATAACAAGATTACCGCTGTTATTCACTTCAGTCAGTGTCAGTGGACAGAATGTTATTGCTGATTGGTGAATGTTATCTCTGTCAAAGTATCTGCCATTTGTATTTTAACTTTGCCCCTGGCTATTATGTCTATTTATGTATCTGCATTTCTTTTTTCCATGGTCCGCCTTTTAGTGACCCCTGTTCTAGGCTTTCTGATGTAATTTTATTTAGTGATACTCACCGTTTGTAGGTTGATTCAACACACATAAGCATTGAATCAAGGTTTTGTCTGCAGTCTTCGTGAAAGATGATAGAGCTACCTAGAGCCGGCTGGTTTCAGATCGACTAAACCATTTTTTAAAAAGCCATGTCTTTACATTATTAGCCACACTCACATCTTAACCTCAACATTATCTCTCTATTACTCCCCATCCAACATGAAACAAAAAGATCAACAAGTCTTGGTGACGTCTTGATGTTATACAATCAGCCTGACCGATAGGGCTGTGTGCGTGTACCCGTGTGTGTGCGTGTACCCGTGTGTGTGCGTGTAACCGTGTGTGTGTTGGTGTGAACATCCATTATTGATAGGAGCAGCAGCCTGCAGATAGCGCATGTGCTCGCTCAAAGTGTTGCTAAGCGAGAGCTTTTGCCTGTTAAAGACTGTTGAATGAGCGTTGGAGAAAGAGAGAGAGAGACTCAGAGATAGCTGCACCTCTAGCCTCTTCTGCTTTTAGTTCTGTAGCCAATAGCACTTTCAACAAACACCTTTCCCTGAAACACCTTTCCCTCAACTAATGAAGACAAGACAGATTTATGTATATATTTATACAATATATAAATTGAAATTTGAACAGAGGCGAAGACAGAACAAATCGACAGAGACTCTTAAACCCTGCCAGTCAGAGTTTGATGTGATTGTGAATTAGTGCGCGTGTGGTAACATGATGAGTCGCCAAGCTTATTTTTACCGGGTTCCTCCTCAGGAACTGCACAGGAGGAACCAACAAGACCCCACCAAGACCAAGGCTGTGCAGTCTGTCATTGATATGAAGGTAGGCCTCACTGTTGATCTTACAAACTGCAGGCTTGTACACGGCAACCATAGTTAATCTGGAATGATCCCATAGCTGTTTCATTTTGAATGGCGAACACAGTTGATTCGCTCTCTAAACTCAGAAAGGATTTCATTTCAAAATAAGAGTATGGGTTTTATGCGTGCAAAATGAACACAAGTGCGCGAACACATATCCACGCGAGATAAAGAGTTAATGTCTGTATTCTGGGGTCTGAAGGCAGGCATCGCCCATATTGGCCCATGCAGAGTAGAGCAGTTATTCAATTTGTTTCAAATGTCACATATGGAAGCTTTCACTCTCAACCCAAGCCTTTGAAGTCGGTGCGAAAAATGTCTCCACATGTGAGCATGGACACACGAGCACACACCCTCACACTTTAGGTGTTAATTCAGCACATGACTCAAAGTATGGTTGTTTTAGAGCTAAACCTCAGCTATGTTTCACATATTTTGCCATTTGTCTTTTGTTTAACAGAATTTTTGAAGAGACTGGCTGTATTTCTTGATGCAACATTTGTATCTTTCTAAGGCAATACTATAGGAGCACAGTCAAACAGATGGTCAGAAGAACCAGTCAGATCTAGTAACCAGGGAATTAGAGGGAAAGTTAGAGAGAAGCAATGAGATGGAGAAAATCGTTTCTATGGTGATTGCTAGAGGTGGACACACTTAATACAAATGTTTGTGTGTTTGTCGTTCTAGCAAAGCTGTGTGCTGTGACTTCCGTAGAAAATGTTGTTATGTTGTTGTTATTACTGCTTAATTGCATTGTTTGTGACAGTTTGTTAATGTGTTTGGTTGTTTGTGCTGTAATGTGTATTGTCAGGATTGTCTGAGACGGGTGTACTTTTGTTGTGTGATTTCAGACCACAGCGCCCCCTTTCTGTTTCGATCCTGATGTTATCTGGCAGGTACAGTACAACTGGTCACTCCGTAGTACAGTAACCCAGTGGGTGTCCAATTAATTTAGCCTGCGTTAGGCCACAGTCAAAATTAAACTAGCTGCTCAAATATGCACTGTGAGTGGTTCCAAAATCATGTTGACAATAACTTTGCGCAGCAATCATACATTTATATTTAATGATTATACCTCAATCATTGTTTTACTGTTTAATAGCAAATTACTACAGGGATTAGTCAAATATTCAGGCATTGCATAGTATTTTGGACTTGCTAAGCAATTATTTAATTGCTTATTCACTTTAAAACTATTAATGTATATATTACACACCTTACATGAACTGAAGTTGCTGGCTGAATAAATCATTATCAGTGTATTGAAGATGGCATTTACTGTCATGTCTCTTTGTGTTACAAAAAATTAGCAATCATAGTTCATATCTGTTGAATCTCTCAGTGAATGTAGTTTTTGTGCATGGCGTGTTTTACCTGATTACGGAGAAGCAAATGTGCTGATTACTGTGTGTGTGTTCTGTGTTGGTTTGTTTATTGGAATATGTCTGCTTTGTGATTCTATCTCCGCATGCATTTTTAGCACAGTAAAACAAAGACCTCCTGATCTTCAGGCTCTGTCATAGGGTGGGGGATATATCATGTTGTTTTGGATTGATGTGTGAAGCAATGGTTTGTGCATTCGGGTGCAGGAGTAACACAATGTCGGTTTGCGTGTAAACTGTGCGAGCATGTTTAGGATGGTATACACGACTATACCATAGTGTTTGTTGGCCGTGCAACGGGTGGTTGGGTGATGTCAGAAGAGTCTCTTAATCGAGGTCAGATGCTTGCATGCAGTCTGTGTTAGCCTGTGGTCTCTGCTGATGCCATCATACAATCTGCATCCATTTATTCCATTAGTCCTATCATCTCCTCCAAGGTTTACCATTTAACGCATGTCTCATCGTATGGAGCTTAACAACATCAGGATCTGTCCGTGACACATTCTTCCATTCCCTCATAGAAACAGTGTGTAGAGGAGGAATAGCAAGCTGCTAGCAGTCACTATGCAGGACTTGGCCTATTTCCTCCCATATTTACCCTGTCATTTGTGTCATATTTGCGTGTGCTAGGACTGGGTTGTACATGCTTTTGACTGGCACAACCAGTATTAGGGCACAACAATCATATTCCTTTGTAAACCAAATAATAACCATTGTATCTATTGTGCTACGACAGTCAAATCAAATCAGGTTATTTTGGTATATCTGGGATTTGAAGGTAATACTTTTGGGTGTGGCAAAATGCTTTCAAGCTCCAACAATGATGTAGAATGTTCAACAAATATGGAAAGTCGAGTACCAGATGGCACAGACAAACATGGTAACCTTGTCCCTAGCTCTTTGTCAACTTTGCTCATTGTCCCTGTTCCATTCTGCTCCAGTTTTTTTCAGTCATATCTGCATGTCTCCGTTTCGTTTTTTTTCCTACTTCACGCCAATATGCACTAACATCATTGAGCACTGTGGAGGCCAAACACAATCATCAAGGCCACTTATGTGCACTGTAGGACACTAAGATCTCGTCTCTGGAGAGGAACATTCGAGACTTGGAAGATGAGGTGCAGCTGATGAAGTCCAGCGGACTGCTCCACCCAGACGACCGCCTGGATGAACTCAAACACTTGGACGTCTACAAGAGCCACTCCAAGTTCATGAAGAAAAAGGTAGAGATAGTCACAGTGATTCGGTCCCACTCTTGTTCTGCTACTGGGTAAGCTACTGCTGTTCTTTACAGCATGTTGCATTGTGGGGCGGACTCATGGTTTCAATAGAGTATCAGTGTGTATGTGCTCTTCTTTGCCGCTATCCTTCTGTGTATGTGTACATTGCTGTGTACACTGGATGTCGCTACATTGTCTTTACTTCATGGCACGTCTGTATGTGCTCGTTCTAACTTCATGAAGACCAAGGTAGAACATTTCCAGCACTATCAACTTACATTTCCTCAGCATATGGTCTTGGTATGCACTGGCATTCCTATGACAAAGGAAAATATTGCATGACCCGCTTTCCACATGCTGTTCTCTTTTCTGAAACCTGTGTGTTTGGTCTGAAACCGATGTGTATTGTTGGAAACTTGTATGTTTTGTCTGAGGTTTTGTGTTTTGTCTGAGCCTTTGGGTTTTGTGTGAATACTTTGGATTTCTACTGTCTCTGGCTCAGATTTTCAGGTTTTTCAGCCAAGACCCAAATGAATTGCTCTGATTCTTTCTAAATCTCAGCATGAACCAGCTATTTCAATAAAACTCTATTCATCTTGCCTATGCCCTTTTTGCCAGCAGCTGTTCTGTTCCCCAGCTTATTTTAGTGGAAAAAGTACGGCCATATTGGTTTGCGAGCGATGGTCTTGGTTTGCACTACCAGCATTTACTGTACATACTGGCAGTATTATAAGAGAAGGGTAAAGAAAAAACATTTAAAACTTAATTATTTTGCAAATTGTTTAAAGAAAAATGTAAATTAGAATGAACATACATTTTTTACACCCTCCCCTTGCAAAGATAACATAACCATATATTTTTATATTTTTTTATGAGTTGAGAAAACCCATATCCTGTTACAACCCAGGTTTACATTTTTTATGTTCTTATTGGAGAACTCAATCTTTTGTTGTAGGTGGGCGGAAGGATGGAAGCCAGGCATGGGAACAGCTTGTGTTCCTGGTTGTATTTAATGAAATGTTCACAAAGTCCACTGAATGAGCGCACAATACGCTTAAGCTCAATAACAGAATGATGCGACCCCCTCGTATATAATTAAAGGAACCTCCTTGTATTATATGGCAAGGGGTAGAATGTTCTCCATCGAGATAGACAAGCACACTTACACGTAACATATAACAATTCCATAAGACCAAACACAGGGAACCTAAATATTCCTCTAATGAGAAGGTGAACACCAGGTGTAGTGATGACGAGACTGAACAAGGTGTGCAGGGGGGAGGAGATTTCGGCAGTGGCTAGAAAGCCGGCGAGGACGACCGCCAGAACCTGCCCGCAGGTGGAGTTATCACACCATCAGAGGGAGCTCTGATAAGGACGACCAGGAGGACATGGTGCAGGGCGTGCCGGTGATGAAAATCCTTCAGCAGGGCACTATCTAGTTTGTCCTGCACCAAAACCCAACCTCTCTTCCGGGCCATACCCCTCCCACTCCATGAGATACTGAAGGCCCCACCCCTGACGTCTCGAGTCCAGTATGTATTGAATACAGTACGCCGAGACTAACCTGAAACCCCGACCAGGATGGGGGTGTAACCCTGTGAGAGAGGGAGATCAGTAACAAACGGGCTGATCTCCCTCTGGGGTCTAACCTAACCACCGAAGAAGCAGGAGGAGATGTACACCCTCATGCCCTTAGCCAGAGTGGGTCACCAATGCTTCTTGGTGAGAAAGTGCACTGTGCGACCGATATCGGGATGACCAGATGAGGGGGTTGTGTGAGCCCAACATATGAGATGGTTGCGGACACTGGACGGCACATATTTACTCCCTACTAGGCACTTAGGTGGAGACTGCTCCATACGTAATGCCCGTTTAATGTTCACGTTCATCGCCCATACTACTGGTGCAACAATACACAAAGCAGAAAGCATAGGAGTGTGATCAACTGCTCTCTCTTTCTTGTACAGTCTTCGTGTTCTTTGTACCCAGTATGCACGACAACGTAGAATCATACTGAGTCAAGAACAGAGCCCACCTGGCCTGGCAAGGATTCAGTCGTCTCGTGGCTTAGATGTACTCCAGGTTGCAGTGGTCAACCCAGAAGAGAAAAGGTGGTTAGCCAACTGGGGCCAGTGTCTCTACTCTACGTTAACAACTCCCTAAATCATAATTCTGCTCTGCTGCGCTAAGCTTCTGTGTGAACAAGGCACAAGAGCAAAATTTTTCGGGAGTGAGCTTGAGCGCTGTGATAAAATAACACCTACCCCAACCTCTGAAGCATCCAGCTCTACTATGAATGGTAATTACTCATCAGGGTGAGCCCAGCACTGAGGCAGAGGTGAACAGGATCTTCAGGGAACTGAAAATCCATGTTCTCTATGACTGACCAGCCGAGATGCGACGACACACCCTTCAACAGGTTGGCGATGGGAGCCACCACCTTATCAAAGCCCCAGGTAAACCTTCTGTAGTAGTTGGCAAACCCAATAAAGCACTGTACTTCCTCTACCGTGGT
This sequence comes from Dallia pectoralis, assembly GCA_029465975.1. NCBI lineage: Eukaryota > Metazoa > Chordata > Actinopteri > Esociformes > Umbridae > Dallia > Dallia pectoralis. The sequence goes on from CM055728.1 coordinate 4,841,522, forward strand.
TGGAATAGGCCAATTAGGCACAGCGGAAATGCGATCCACCTTCATCTCTATCCCTGAGGTGGTAATGCGGTATCTTATGAAGGTGACGGATTATTGAAAAAACTGAAATCTTTTGACCATAACATATAATTAATGCGCCAGCAGTCACTCAAGCACTCTGCGAATCAGAGACACACGCTCGGCACGTGTAGCAGAATACACTAGAAATATACCACCACCACACTCCCAGTATCTCCCGAAATACGTTGGTCACAAAGGCCTGCGCCCTGTGCATTGACTTCATCAAGGAAGAAACCAGGGGATGAGAATAGAGGTACCTAATTTTAATCTTCAATGCACGATAGTAAATGCTTGGACACATTCCCCGTCTTTCTTCTTCACCCAAAAAGGAGGAATATGCATGGTGGACACCTGGTCGAGACTCTACCGGGGTCCGCCCCAATGGAAACAGAAAGACACCCACGCTGGCAATCCTGCAATCACCCCGTGAGAGCCCTCTGCGGCCATGAGTAGGAAGGATTGGGAATGGACAATCAAGGGAGATGTAAAACAATGGGTAAGTAAATATTCCGGGTGAGTTGATCGGTATGTCGTATCGGCATAATCATGGTGATGGATTTGGTGACCTCATTAACCATTCCTGAACCTAACGGTCTACTATCGAGTGCTGTGATGGGAGACAGACAGGTGAGGGACACTAGGGGAATATGCAGCTTCTTCGCTAATGCCCAATTCACGAAGTTCCCAGCTGCAACGAAATCTACTAGCGCCTTACACTGGGAGATTCCTGAATAATCCGGGAAAAACAGAGGGCTCTGAACAAGTAGAGTGTTGCATTACCCAGGAGGAGCCTTGTCTGCCATCTCCTGTCACAGTGGAGCGCACACGACAGCGTGCCGCTGAGTGTCCCCTCCTGCCACAAGAGAATAACGTGACATGTCGTGCCTGTATGAAACAAGAGCTGCTGTGGCAAGGAGTGGTACACGCATTTCCCTCCTGGACGCTGTCAGGAAGCCAGCAGGTTGTCTAACCAGATGGCCATGTCCACTAGCTGGTTGAAGGTCAGGATGGAATCAAACGTGCTCTCTCAAGCTGAAGTGGTCTATGAGGGCCCAACCGTTCCACCCAGATCCCGCCGCTAGGGTCTTGGAACTCTATCTACATCTCGTTTCCTGCCTTAGGTGGAACCGTCGCTTGCTTGCCTCTCTTCACTCCGAAGGATGATCGAATACTTCCCGCAAGTAGTGAGCAAACTCCCCATAGTTATCCAACGCCCGTCCTTCTTCTCCCTAAAAGCGTTGGCCCACTGCAGGGCTTTCCCCGAGATGAGGGCAGACACATTCTCTTGGCCTGATGGAGCAGGGCAGACCGTGGTAAACGAGGGAAATTCTGGCAAAGTGACCGCCCCATAATACTCCTGTGCAAGGGAGATGTGGATTCCCCTTGTTGTTGGCTGCAGAATCGCGGGATCCGGGACTAGACTGCATAGTGGAGTGCTCCCGGACTTGCTCCACTATGCCTGGCTTGGGACATGCCCCTGCTGGCTCCATTTGTAAGGGGTCGCCAACGGTCGTAAAAAATTAACATACATGGGGAAAACACTGACGCCTCTGTTCTCTTTCTGTCCACACGCACCACGTAATAATAACGCACAAGGACAAAGGGAAGCAGAGGGAATATGTAGGCTGTCATAATGATGGGATGAGAACCAGGTGTGTAGGTTTAGCACCAGGTGTGTAGGTTTAGCACCAGGTGTGTAGGTTTAGCACCAGGTGTGTAGGTTTAGCACCAGGTGTGTAGGTTTAGCACCAGGTGTGTAGGTTTAGAACCAGGTGTGTAGGTTTAGCACCAGGTGTGTAGGTTTAGCACCAGGTTTGTAGGTTTAGCACCAGGTGTGTAGGTTTAGCACCAGGTGTGTAGGTTTAGCACCAGGTGTGTAGGTTTAACACCAGGTGTGTAGGTTTAGAACCAGGTGTGTAGGTTTAGAACCAGGTGTGTAGGTTTAGCACCAGGTGTGTAGGTTTAGCACCAGGTGTGTAGGTTTAGCACCAGGTGTGTAGGTTTAACACCAGGTGTGTAGGTTTAGAACCAGGTGTGTAGGTTTAGAACCAGGTGTGTAGGTTTAGAACCAGGTGTGTAGGTTTAGAACCAGGTGTGTAGGTTTAGCACCAGGTGTGTAGGTTTAACACCAGGTGTGTAGGTTTAGAACCAGGTGTGTAGGTTTAGAACCAGGTGTGTAGGTTTAGAACCAGGTGTGTAGGTTTAACACGACAAGACAAAACAGATGGAATGATGAATGATAAATGCTGGTGATCAAGGCCGTCGACGTCTGCCCAAAGACTTATTGGCGGCAGTTTCGGACAGTCGTGACAATTTTTCCCTAAATATAATCCTTTTGTGTTCCATGTTCAAGCCTCGGTTTTATGTGGCCTCAAAATGGATTCAACTGGAACTAAAATGGGGTTTCCTATGGGGACAGCTGAAAGACCCCTACTTGGTACCAAGTCTAACTTTTTTCAAAGAGTATGTGTTTGACGTGTGTAACTTCATATTTATGCATCATATTTGTACCCTGTATTTATACCCCAATTTGTCTATGCTCCAGATTCCCTAACCCTAAAGATACAACCCAACCATGGACCTAAATTGGGAACGGCGTAATGTGCTTCTCAGAATGTTACTTGTTATATTGCAGATGCTGTTCTACCGATACTGTACATTTGCTGTGTTTTGGTTGATGGTTGATTTGTTTGTTACATTCAGTTTTTCCCTTTTATTTAACCAAGTTTCAACTTGTCACCTAAGGGATTTAAATCGCCTACCTTTTTTTTACTGGACCAATGCTACTGAGCACCAGGCTACACTGTCACCCTTAATGAAATAATGAATTGGAATTGGCACTGGTGAAGCATTCTTTTGGTCGTGCATCAGATGATGTTGCACCAATCACATTCTACATGTAGCTCTGTATAAGCAGATCACCTTACAAACACAGCCTCTGCAAATATACCTACCAGTATGTGGACACATTATCTTTTAACCACCTATTGCTTACACCTATTTGGTTCTGTGTTTCCTTCACTACATGCACATATTGACATTTTCTGGCATGTTCTGACGGTGATCTATTCTGGAGAATCAAGGGGAATATGAATTCACCAATTGCGTGCTTAGAACAGTGAGGATCATTGACTGGGCTAAGCAAGAGCAGATTTCCTGTAGTGGTGTGACAACCAAAGGGCTGAATGAAGAGCTTGGTCAGCGATGTAGGTTTGAGCATTAACTACATTTCTCATCACTGCATTATATAGGTAAGGCTGCCAGTACATTTTTCAAGCAGTGGGGTGACTTGTGAACTTTGTAAGTTTGAGCAATTGACAAGCACATCAGTTCTGAATACGTTTTAGCGGTTTAATGGCACCATCTGGGAGCCCAGCCAAAAGAAAGTTAGCAGTTGTCCAGACATGAAATTATAGGTTTTAGAGTGCATCTGCAAAGAGCCAGTCACTGCTTTGATGTTTGCATAGAATGACAGGGTGTTGTAAGGTAGACACTGTGGAGATGTCAACTGTAATGGAATGGTCTTGGATCAGGGAAGGCCTTCCTTGGTTGGTCAATAGGGTGAATCATTATTTTGATAAAGGAAAAGTGACTAAGTGGAAGTTTAGAAGTGAAATAATATCAAATAAGTGCAGAAAATTCTGAAATTATTAAAATAAAATATTGTTTTTGAATGAACGGAAAAAACCAAGAGGAATAGATATGAAAACCCAACCACTCATGTAATGGCACGTCTCATCAAATATATATAGAGCAATTTCTGGCTATTGGTTGACCAAAAGTGTCACGTTCTCGAACAGCAGCCACCTGTGCCAGTGAATTTTGCGGGTAGCTATGACAGTGGGTGGGGCGACCGGTCATGAGAGGTACCTGCGTTCTAGGATGCAATGTTGTGTCGTTCTGTGGCGGGACCCCCATGGAGGCTGACCCTGGAGACTGAGGAGATGGGCGCTCAGCACCAGCATCTGCGAGAGGTTGTTAGGGGTGCCTGCTGACTACAGACGCTACAGTCTACCGGCTGCATACTGGATCCCCACCAATGCAGATTCAGGAGTACGAGAACTGCCATTGGCCCAGGCAGCCGCCAAAAAGAGGAGCGCCCTGTATTCCTGCACTGTTACAGCTGTCCAATCGTCGGTCCCGGTGCAAAGCCTCTGCCGGCCCGCTTTTGGTACTGGTAATTGGAGATCGGCTGTTCTGGTTGCTCACAAAGCTCTTTCCCTACGAAACACTGACTTTGTACAGGATAATAGTATATGAACTGTAAAGCGTAGAAGCTTTGGGATTATGGTTTGGAGCTGCTTAGTCTCAGGGTCTGGCTGACTTGCCGGCATTGGGCCAAATATGAATTCCTTATTGTACCTGTGTATTATTTTGAAAACGTGGGGCATCTGTCAATAAGCTGAATCAGAACCAGACATATTTCTTGTTTTAGAGCAAGTGGGGCATCTGTCAATTAGCTTAATATAAACCGAACATAGATCTTGTAACACGACAACGATCCTAAACACACAAGCAAGAGTGACTCAAAAATGACACCGTTGAAACAGTAGTCTAAAGAAAAGTAAAAAACACTTTTTTCCATGGGGTGTGCCTGTTTTTTCACATGAATTTCTAAAAGGCCTGTGGTATCAAAACGGCAGAGTTGGGTTGCATAGCACGTCAGAGTCTTCTATGACCGTCTATGATGGCCAGGATCGATGAGTTGCGTTTCATGTGAAAATGTTTCTGTGTTTTAAATGGAGCTCTTTGTTTGCCACATTTGTCAGTGCATTGGGAAGCTCCTGATGCAATCATAAAGGGATGTTTTTTTTATGAATGGGGCTACGACAGACGGCTATGAGCTTACAACAGCAGAGCAAAGAGCTCTCTCTACACTGAGACTGGTCCGGCATGATATACATCGTTGTGACGGCTGGAGTTTGGTCTCAGAGGCCTCGTCTTTCCACACAAACTCACACACATGCAGACAGAGACACACACTGACTCACAGCACACAAATATGCACACTAATAAACACACAGAACAAACATGCATATAGACAAATAATCTCCCATACGCTCACACACACACACACACACACACACACACACACACACACAGTAATATTTATCACATGTATCCCTCGTCTACATTATCTTTCTAGACCTGCTCTTTCAACACAGGTGGACGTTGGTGGTGAGCAGGAATCTAGGATGGAGACATTAAAGCAGAGGACAGGCTGCTCTGATGTTGGGCTGTGTCTCTGGTTACCTCTGTTCCTCACTGTCCTAATTATCTGGGACAGAATCCCAACTAGGCATGCTCTACTGCAGAATATTTAGTTTCAATTCCTGTCTTTTTCAACCACTTTAATCGGATGATTGTGTGAGTATGTTACACAAAAATAAATAAGATATTTTTGTAAATGAACTCTGAGAATCCAGTTTACAGTGCACGAACACCAATAATTCTCAATAATCAATGTTTCTTAACCTGGCAATCATTTTTAATGCAGGTTAAGAAGACGTTTTATTACACACATTTTAATTGTTTGGTATCCTCACTCAATTTTGTTCAGTTTTCAAGTCAGCATAATGTGACTTGATGTTGCCTGTGATGCGTTAGATTGTGACTAGGTCTTCTGTCACAACTCCCCACGAAGACATTCTACCGCCATCTACGGGCAGGCTTTGGCGTTTGTTGTCACTGGCTGTCTAGTGCCACCGCCCCCTTAATCACTACTTTGTCATGTCTCGTCCTTGCACACATCAATGGTGTCCATTACCTTATTAGTACTCATATATAGGTTCCCTGTGTTTGGCCATTTCTATGTTAGGTATTGTTGCATGTTGTGTGAGTTTGGTGTTGTTTTTGTCAAATCTATGTTCAATCTCCTTTATCTTCATGTGGAGCTCTTTTTAGTGTCTTTATTTAGCGCTGCGTCACTTTGGATAGACGCTTTGGATAGACTATCGTTAAAAAATCTTCCATTTTGCAGCAATAACAGTCTTGCAAACCTTTTGCCAACCATTCTAGTTGAAAAGTAATCGGTAGAGAGCTTTCTGAAGCACATCCCACAAGTTGGATTGGCTTGATGGGCACTTCCTGCATACCAAACGGTCAAGCTACTCCCTAAGCAACATCAAAATTTGATTTGTCTGTCCATTACACTTTCTCCAATCTTCCTCTGACAATCTTAATCCTTTCTTCTTTTTGCCAGTCTGAGATATGGCTTTTTCTTTGCAACTCTGCCTAGAGGGCCAGGCCATCCTGGAATCGCTTCCTTAGTTTTGACGTTGTGACTGGTGTTTTGTGGGTTCTATAAAATAAAGCTGACGGACACTCTAGTGTTTTTGTCTTCTTGCCCAGTTGTATGCTGGGCCCTCCCACTCATCTTCCTATTCTGGTTAGAGCCTGTTTGGGATGTTCTGTGGGAGTAGTAGTACACAGCGTTTAAAATTTTGCACATGGAATAGTCTTCATCTCTCAGACATGAATAGAGAAAGGTCTTCTTTCTGGACATTTTGAGTCTGTTTGCTCAATCCTATGTATGTATTACATTTTGAGTCTGTTTGCTCAATTCTATGTATGTATTACATTTTGAGTCTGTTTGCTCAAGCCTATGTATGTATTACATTTTGAGTCTGTTTGCTCAATCCTATGTATGTATTACATTTTGAGTCTGTTTGCTCAGTCCTATTTATGTATTACATTTTGAGTCTGTTTGCTCAATCCTATTTATGTAGAGATGTAAAGATTTCTAAGTGACCCCAAACTTTTGAATGATAGTGCTTGTGCATATTCTGTTGTAGGTGTCTGCCAAATTGTTGAGCAAACTCACTAAACTCCCTTTACAAAGATTTTATGAACACTATTGCTGCGTATATAATGCAGGGTCCTCTTATCTGACCACCTCATCTTCAATTCCTCGCCCCTACTGTTCAATCTTGTTGTAACTGCTTCTTGTACTCTCGTTTTTAGTCTTTCTTTCAATGTCTGCCAAAGTGAAAATGTCTTCAGCCTAGCTTTCTCCCACTCTCTCAATTCTAACCCAATTATGTGTACCCCACTGACCACCACAATTAACAAATCTCTCTCAGAGATCAACCTCTCACATTTTTGGCATTGAAGTAGAGATGACAATCTTTGCGTACATAACCAGCCCACCCACAAAAAAAACAAAAAAGCCCCACAACGGGCAGATAAAAAAGAAACAAAAAACAAACTGCTTCATTTCATTTGCATTTGTGGTTGTTATGTACGGTCCTTTCACCTCTTTCACTACAATAACACAATATCTAAAGCGATCAGCGATCTTAGAGATATTTGTGTGTTATTAGGTATACTAGACCTTTTCAAGATCCTTCAATCTCTGATAAACATTTATAACATAAAAGTAAATCTAGCTACATGAAGAGCTACATGAAGTGAGTATAGCAGGACAGGAGGCTTCTTTCACAGCAATGTCATTTGTTATATTAGTCCACTGATGATTTCTTTTGTCGTCAGGACAGCCTTAGGAAACTGACTGATGAAGTGATGTCTGATTTGCCGGGCTTCACTCGACGCTTCACTCATTTGCGGAGGCATCTTTATTTTGATTTCCTCATAGTACATAACGTGTTTTGCTTTGAGGTGATAGAACAGATGGCTTGTGTTACCACCTTTCGCAGCCTCTGTCGTCCGGCACGCTTTGCAGATTACCATTTTCTGCTCTTTTTTAGTCATATCCACATAAAAGTCTGTTTGACCAACCCCTCTTCTTTGCTTTCAGTCATTTCTTTCGTTTATGAACAGGGCTGTATGGGATGTCACATTTTCCAGAGGATTCGCTGGCGTAGGCTGACGCTGATATTGATGAAGCCTAAAGCAATTATTTCGTCTCGGAAAGCTATAGTCAAAATCCATACCGTAGGCCAAATTCATACCGGTATATTTTTTCACCGTTCATACCGTCCACCCCAGGTTTTTAGGTTTCATTCACCATTGTTACTGTGTTGATAATGTCCTGATGTGGATCTGTGTGCATGTGATTTGATTGACAGGTAGATCAGCAGAAGCAGGAGCTGAATAAGAAGGATGCGGAGATGCAGGCCTTACAGACCAAACTGGATGCTCTAACCAATCAGAACTCAGATTGCAAACAGCACATAGCGGTGCTCAAAGAGTCCCTCAACGCCAAGGAACAACGCGGTACGACCCTGCAGACTGAGGTGAGTGTGGTTCGTTGAATACTGCACGCAGAACACACACGTTCAGTGTTTCGAGACTGGCATGTGTCGGTCTTACCCACTCAAATGCTCTCCTCTCAGTCACCTTGAACTGACTGCTGTGGACGTTTGAGCTACGGGAGGCTGGCAGCATTTTTCATCTCTCTGCCTTTGAAGTCCTACTTCTAATGATTTTATCATTCACACAGTGGATGGGTTGAGGTGGGGGGTGATGGTAGATGGGGGGCGCAGTACGGCAGGTTAGCATTTTTGGCTCCCCCAAACTTTGGTGGAGTTGGAAGCGATACTTTAGATGTCTTTGTGCGCGGCAGCTTAGAAAGCGGCCCACTAACGATGTCCACTCTTCATTACAGGAAGCAATTTTGGCCAAAATTAAGGTCTAATGGTCTATACATGTGCAAGGAATTTTGGCGCAGGGGTGAGCCGAATACATCATACTTAAAGAGCCGGCTTTCACTGGATGGTGTCTGAGTGTGCATTGGTGTATTTTGAGTTTCTCTCCGTGTGTATGTGGGTTGCTAAGTGTGTTTAGTATGTGTGTGTGTGTATATTCAAAGAGTAAAAAAATGACTGGCTGTAATGCACCTGACACTGGACACTTCAGTTGAACATAAGAAGCCTTCTGGGATACGGATGGCTGTAATGGGATCTGTCAGACCAGATCAAGCACACACACAGACACACACACACACACACACACACACACACACACACACACACACACACACACACACATAGACACAGACATACACACACACACACACACACACACACAGACACAGACACACACACACACACACACACACACACACACACACACAACCAGTCCCGACCGCTTCCCTCTCATCTCTGGCCTTTCGTAGTTTTCGTTATGACAAGTCCGTTTTTCCTTCAGTGGGAATGGCTTGGGTTTCCTAAATGATTTCTTAAAGAGGGTTAAGTGGGTGGAGGATGAGACTGTGGCGGTGCAAAGTGTCTCCGTTCCCCAGGCTTGGGCCCACATTCCTCTGGCCGTTGTCAATCAAAGTGGCAGATAGAGAACAGACGTTGAAATGTTCTCACGGCATAACCCCCATCAACCCGTGCCTACGTATCCTTCAGCCAATCCCAGTTGTCCCCACTACAGCCTCCACTCCTTTGCGACTGACGGTCATTACACTGCTCCGGGGGGGTTGGGAGGAAGAGATGCCCGGAGAACAGAGAAGCCACTGTGATTGGGCAAAAATGGAGGAATGGAATGAAAGCGAAGAATGAAAGTGCATTTATCAGTCAGTGAAACTTGAATACGGATCATAAATGAGTTTGATTTAAACAAATCTCTCGGTTTTTTATCTGGGAATCGAAAGATATGAGGCTTTTGTCTGCCCCGGATGTCAGTTGAAATATAACCCTGTTCTATGTGTGGGGGGTGGGTTTCTGTTCTTTTGAAACAACACACGTGCGATCAGGTAACTAATCACGCGGCCTTCGTGCATATTTAACCCGACATTCAGGCAGCAACAGGATGCAGACCAGTGTTGGCACTGTTTGCTGAAGGCTCTATTGTCACTGTTTTACTGTGAGTTGACTCACAAGGATAATGAATTGATTGGCTTCGCCGTGCCTGACTGTCTCTGTAAACATGGAGTTGAACCTATCCCTGATGCATGTGTACCCGGGTCACCGGCTCTGTTTGGGGGGGGGCATTGGGGGTATGGGATCCGACCAACTATGAACGCTGTGCTGCTGCATGCGACCTTTGATGAATCCTGAGAAGTAATCCCATCTGTGCATGTTCTTAACAAAATTAGCTGGCTTGAGCCGACACGTATGCTGTGCATACTTAAACCGTATCCCAATACCAGGGAACAGTATGCTGGTGGGTGCATACTTAAACCGTATCCCAATACCAGGGAACAGTATGCTGGTGGGGTACAGACTCAATCTGTATCACAATACCACGGAACAGTATGCTGGTGGGGTACAGACTCAATCTGTATCACAATACCAGGGAACAGTATGCTGGTGGGGTGCAGACTCAATCTGTATCACAATTCCAGGGAACAGTATGCTGGTGGGTGCAGACTCAATCTGTATCACAATACCAGGGAACAGTATGCTGGTGGGGTGCAGACTCAATCTGTATCACAATACCAGGGAACAGTATGCTGGTGGGTGCAGACTTAAACCGTATCCCAATACCACGGAACAGTATGCTGGTGGGTACAGACTCAATCTGTATCACAATACCAGGGAACAGTATGCTGGTGGGTGCAGACTCAATCTGTATCACAATACCAGGGAACAGTATGCTGGTGGGGTACAGACTCAATCTGTATCACAATACCAGGGAACAGTATGCTGGTGGGGTGCAGACTCAATCTGTATCACAATACCAGGGAACAGGCTGAAGACTCAATCTGTATGCTATGCTGGTGGGGTACAGACTCAATCTGTATCACAATACCAGGGAACAGTATGCTGGTGGGTACAGACTCAATCTGTATCACAATACCAGGAAACAGTCTGCTGGTGGGGTACAGACTCAATCTGTATCACAATACCAGGAAACAGTATGCTGGTGGGGTACAGACTCAATCTGTATCACAATACCAGGAAACAGTATGCTGGTGGGGTACAGACTCAATCTGTATCACAATACCAGGGAACAGTATGCTGGTGGGGTAGAGACTCAATCTGTATCACAATACCAGGGAACAGTATGCTGGTGGGGTAGAGACTCAATCTGTATCACAATACCAGGGAACAGTATGCTGGTGGGGTACAGACTCAATCTGTATCACAATACCAGGGAACAGTATGCTGGTGGGGTAGAGACTCAATCTGTATCACAATACCAGGGAACAGTATGCTGGTGGGGTGCAGACTCAATCTGTATCACAATACCAGGGAACAGTATGCTGGTGGGGTGCAGACTCAATCTTTATAACAATACCAGGGAACAGTATGCTGGTGGGGTACAGACTCAATCTGTATCACAATACCAGGGAACAGTATGCTGGTGGGGTACAGACTCAATCTGTATCACAATACCAGGGAACAGTATGCTGGTGGGGTACAGACTCAATCTGTATCACAATACCAGGAAACAGTATGCTGGTGGGGTGCAGACTCAATCTGTATCACAATACCAGGGAACAGTATGCTGGTGGGGTACAGACTCGATCTGTATCACAATACCAGGGAACAGTATGCTGGTGGGGTGCAGACTCAATCTGTATCACAATACCAGGGAACAGTATGCTGGTGGGGTACAGACTCAATCTGTATCACAATACCAGGGAACTGTATGCTGGTGGGGTGCAGACTCAATCTGTATCACAATACCAGGGAACAGTATGCTGGTGGGGTGCAGACTCGATCTGTATCACAATACCAGGGAACGTATGCTGGGGCGCCAGGGATGGTGTGTGTGTGGTCGAGCGCTCAAAACCTGTTTAAATACCAGTCCACTTTATATACTGCATAGTAAACTGCAATTAGTGCGTTGGACTGGGATGTCACATATCGTACTGCATAGCCTAGTTGTTATCCAGTTTTGTCCGCTATTGTGTCTGCGCGTGTCTGGTTTTTGCACGGGTGTGTGTGTGCACGCGCGGGTGTGTGTGCGTGCGTGTGTGTGTGCATGTGTTGTTCTTTCCTTGCCTTCATTGTGATGAATGGCCTGCAAGGGTAGTGAGTCGTGAAAAGAGATGTGGTCTAAACTATGCAGACTATCCATCTGTCTTTCTGCTCTCTCTTTCTGCGTCTCTCTCCCTGTCTATTTTGATATTGCTGTGTTTCTGTAGTTATTTCCAGGATCAGACTCAGACTGGTGATTAAAGGGCATCTGAGCACGTCAAGGCAGGTGAGAACCTTAATGTGGGAAGAGACTTAGAATTAGTTGCCTTGGCTGTGATAGTCAGGCTTAATCCCGGGATGTGTGTCCTAAATCCTAAACCGTTTAACAGTAGAGTTGCTGTGAACAGATCTGGATTCTTAACATGTTTTTTGCCACTATCTTATTGACATTTTAATTGGTTCTGACACACGTTGAACTGCTTGAAATGGGACTAATCGGCCTAGTTTAAACTCATTTGCCCTGGTTCGACCGCTGTGGCCGTTCTACAGCTGTCCCCCGATCCCTGGTTCCGCCTGTGCGGTATTGGTTGTGGTGCGAGCAGGGGAGAGCCAGGGCCCCCCCAGAACAAACATGGTCAGGTCAAAAAGAAAGCCCTTGCGTACAGCAGAATCCATGTGGAAAAACCATAAAACTTGAGTTCTAGAGTTCTGAGTAAGGATGAGATATTTAATGGTTTACACAGAGTGACACGCTAACTGGTGTGTGACGCACAAATTGTCAAAAACATGCAGATGCTTGCGCTAACCTCGGACAGACAATCTGCACGCTCACAAACATAGGACACGCTAGAACATTAACACATTACACGCTAGGATATTAACACAAGATGCGATAGGACATTAACGTAAGACACGCTAGGACATTAACACAAACATGCTAGAACATTAAGACAAGACACGCTAGGATATTAACACAAGATGCGATAGGACATTAACGCAAGATACACTAGGACATTAACACAAGACACGCTAGGATATTAACACAAGACACAATAGGACATTAACACTAACGTGCTAGGACATTAACACAAGAGACGCTAGGACATTAACACAAGACACGCTAGGATATTAACACAACATGCAATAGGACATTAACGCAAGACGCGATAGGACATTAACACAAACATGCTAGGATATTAACACAAGACACAATAGGACATTAACACTAACATGCTAGGGCATTAACACAAGATACACTAGGACATTAACACAAACATGCTAGGACATTAACACAAGACACGCTAGGACATTAACGCAAACATGCTAGGACATTAACACAAGACACGCTAGGATATTAACACAAGACACGCTAGGATATTAACACAAAACAGGCTAGGACATTAACACAAGAGACGCTAGGACATTAACACAAGACACACTAGAATATTAAAACATGACACGCTAGGACATTAACACAAGATGCGATAGGACATTAAAACAAAACACGCTGGGACATTAACACAAGACACACTAGGACATTAACACAAGACACGCTAGGATATTAACACAACATGCAATAGGACATTAACGCAAGACGCGATAGGACATTAACACAAACATGCTAGGATATTAACACAAGACACAATAGGACATTAACACTAACATGCTAGGGCATTAACACAAGATACACTAGGACATTAACACAAACATGCTAGGACATTAACACAAGACACGCTAGGACATTAACGCAAACATGCTAGGACATTAACACAAGACACGCTAGGATATTAACACAAGACACGCTAGGACATTAACACAAGACACGCTAGGATATTAAAACATGACACGCTAGGACATTAACACAAAACGCGATAGGACATTAATACAAGACATGCATTAACACAAGACACGCTAGGACAGTGAAAATAAAGACACATACATAAACACAGACATTCATACACACAAACATAGAACACACGCACACACCCACACACACACATAGTTATTCATCAGTTTTTGGGCTGGGGCGAAAAATCTTGCCTGGGAAGTCGTATGCTACTGTGTAAGACTATTTACAAACAGAAAACAAGGTTGATGTTAGCTTGAGTTTCTGTTAGCTCTTCAACTTCTTCATCTAGTCCTACCTTAACAACAGCATAAATGGGTTATGTGCCACAACTGGTTAAAAATATTAGAATATTAGGTCTTGGATATGGATTCTCTCTCCGTGTGTCTCTGTGTGTTTCGAAAGACAATGGCTACCGTTCTATGGAGTTTGACCTCTTCTCTCCTCAGGGTCACTCTGATTAGCTAAGGCCACTTAACCCCTAGAGTAGAACCATCACACACACCAAACTATAAAGCCAAGATGTAGCACCTACACTGTAATTCCAAAATATGTCAAAACTACAGACTCATGCACAAAGTCAACTGAATTCCAGTCAGCGGCGAGCCGAAGGCCGAGTAAGCCCTTAGAACCCCAAACCATGAGTCCACCACCCCCACGCAGTCACTTCATTCTGCAAAAACCCAGTCAGCATAGCAGTCAGGGCAGCTTCATTATCTTCCCTACAGCCTTCATCGGCTGCTTATGTCTCGATGAGATCAAAAAAGTCCCTCTATATTTGTCTTTGCCCCTCGGTCGTCTTTCTCTCTGAGGGCGTGTGCATCACTAACTCCGTTTTGACATGTGGTAGCAATTATATTCCTGTTTTTCAAATGCAACACACACACACACACACACACACACATGGGAACAAGGGCACATACACCCACATCTTCTCTGACACATCCGCTTGCTCTACTACACAGGCCTACATTTCCGTGGACATGCCTACCTGTATGTGCTGCAGACAAATCTACTGTTTGCAGCACCCTAATTAGATTGTCCCTGTGTCTGTCTGTCTGTCTGTCTGTCTCAGTGTCTGTCTGTCTCAGTGTCTGCCCTTCTCTCTATCTGCCCTTCTCTCTATCTGCCCTTCTCTCTATCTGCCCTTCTCTCTGTTTTGCCCTTCTCTCTGTCTGCCCTTCTCTCTATCTGCCCTTCTCTCTGTCTGCCCTTCTCTCTGTCTGCCCTTCTCTCTATCTGCCCTTCTCTCTGTCTGCCCTTCTCTCTGTCTGCCCTTCTCTCTATCTGCCCTTCTCTCTGTCTGCCCTTCTCTCTGTCTGCCCTTCTCTCTGTCTGCCCTTCTCTCTGTCTGCCCTTCTCTCTGTCTGCCCTTCTCTCTGTCTGCCCTTCTCTCTATCTGCCCTTCTCTCTATCTGCCCTTCTCTCTATCTGCCCTTCTCTCTATCTGCCCTTCTCTCTATCTGCCCTTCTCTCTATCTGCCCTTCTCTCTGTCTGCCCTTCTCTCTATCTGCCCTTCTCTCTATCTGCCCTTCTCTCTGTCTGCCCTTCTCTCTATCTGCCCTTCTCTCTATCTGCCCTTCTCTCTATCCGCCCTTCTCTCTATCCGCCCTTCTCTCTGTTTTGCCCTTCTCTCTGTCTGCCCTTCTCTCTGTCTGCCCTTCTCTCTGTCTGCCCTTCTCTCTGTCTGCCCTTCTCTCTGTCTGCCCTTCTCTCTATCTGCCCTTCTCTCTGTCTGCCCTTCTCTCTGTCTGCCCTTCTCTCTATCTGCCCTTCTCTCTATCTGCCCTTCTCTCTATCTGCCCTTCTCTCTATCTGCCCTTCTCTCTATCTGCCCTTCTCTCTATCTGCCCTTCTCTCTATCTGCCCTTCTCTCTGTCTGCCCTTCTCTCTGTCTGCCCTTCTCTCTGTCTGCCCTTCTCTCTGTCTGCCCTTCTCTCTGTCTGCCCTTCTCTCTGTCTGCCCTTCTCTCTGTCTGCCCTTCTCTCTGTCTGCCCTTCTCTCTGTCTGCCCTTCTCTCTGTCTGCCCTTCTCTATGTCTGCCCTTCTCTCTGTCTGCCCTTCTCTCTGTCTGTCGGTTTGTCACTCTCACTGCTAGTTCATTATCTATTAAGGAAGTACATGTGTGTGGTTCTGCAGTCTCCTTCTGCCTGTTAGGAACTGTGTCCATGGCAGCTGATGATGATTGCTCTTCCTTTCAGCCGGAGTCTGTGGGTGAATAGAGTGGTACTTCAGACATTTTTGGGGGGTGCAGCGCAAGTACATTAAGTCCGGAAGGTGAGGCAATGCGATGGGGGAGGGTAGAGGAATGGACAGGGGGGCAGACGTCTTTCCTTTGGCCATAAATCACCTGGATAAACACGATTACACCTCAGACATTTATAAAGTGCTGCACCCCCGTTAATAATTTGGCCCAACCAATAATTCAAGAAATGAAGAATGCAGTTGGTCTGTCATGCAAGTGGGACTCTCCTCCACAACGGAAATGTCTGCCCTCTGGGAAAGTCATTTCTCATGCTTGTTTTCTAACTCGTACACAAACGCATGCATTTGGGTGTTTATGTGTATGTAGGTTGTTTTTCATATTTAGGGTCAGGAGTTATGGGTGGGTAACTCTATTGTAATTACACGTATCACTACTGCTCCTGGTTTACAGAAGGAACAGTTCATTCTGCTGGGCAGGAAATGGAAAGCCTGGAAACAGGATTCAGCAGCTGGCAAGGAGCATTTGGAAATGGTCAGGGAAAATAATCAAACATGAAGCTAGTGTTAATGAGGGAGAACGCCTTGATGTCTTGTGCTGTGTGTGTGTGTGTGTGTGTGTGCCCATATGTGTGTGAGGTGTCTCCTTATGGTTGTGAGGTGTCTCCATATGTGTGTGAGGTGTCTCCTTATGTGTGTGTGTGTGTGTGTCTCCATATGTGTGTGAGGTGTCTCCTTATGTGTGTGTGTGTGTCTCCATATGTGTGTGAGGTGTCTCCTTATGTGCTGTGTGTGTGTCTCCATATGTGTGTGAGGTGTCTCCTTATGTGTGTGTGTGTGTCTCCATATGTGGGTGAGGTGTCTCCTTATGTGTGTGTGTGTGTGTGTGTCTCCATATGTGTGTGAGGTGTCTCCTTATGTGCTGTGTGTGTGTCTCCATATGTGTGTGAGGTGTCTCCTTATGTGCTGTGTGTGTGTCTCCATATGTGTGTGAGGTGTCTCCTTTCTTTAACTGTTGTTACTATAATGATGATGGATCATATATAGACTTCATGGAGAGTGACGAGCAGCTGTTTTTGGGTTAAAGTTAGATGGCAACAGAGGACAGAACCTGTCCACTAGAGCTTAACTATATCCCTCTTCAGCCATCTTGGATGAGAGAACCACTTTCATTATGAAAGAAGACATTACCCCTGACTGGCATTGCTTTCCTAATGTAACAGTTATTAACATCAATAGAACTGTTACACGCCTCTCCAGGTGTCTCCATCGATGCCCACATGTGCGTTGAAGTCTCCTAGCAGAATGATGGAGTCCCCTACTGGAGCCCTATATAGGACTCCCTTCAGGGTCTCCAAGAAGGCTGAATACTCCGAACTGCTGTTTGGTGCATATGTACAAACAACAGTCAGAGTTTTCCCCCCCCACCACCCTTAGGCGTAGGGAGGCAACCCTCTCATCCACCGGGGTAAACTCCAACACCGCAGTGCTCAGACGTGGGCTTGTGAGTATCCCTACACCAGCCCGCCGCCTCTCACCCTGGGCAACTCCAGAGTAGAACAGAGTCCAACCCCTATCCAGGAGTAAGGTTCCAGAGCCACGGTTGTGCGTAGAGGTAAGTCCCACCAGATCCAACTGGTATCGCTCCACCTCACGCACCAGTTCTGGCTCCTTCCCCCAAAGCGGGGTGACGTTCCACGTCCCCAAAGCAAGCTTCTGCCGCCCGGGTCTGATCCGTCGAGACCCCACACCTTCACTGCCACCCATATGACAGCGCACCCGACCCCTGCGGTTGTTCCTGTGAGTGGTGTGCCCACAGGATGGAGAGGAGAGAGATGCCACGTATCTCGTTCGGGCTGTGCCCGGCCGGGCTCCGTGGCAAACCCGGCCACCAGACGCTCGCTTTCGAGCCCGCCGTCTGGGCCTGGCTCCAGACGGGGGCCCTGGGCTTCCTCCAGACAGGGTCTCGATCCTTTTCCCTCGATTTTTCATGGGGTCTTGGTGAACCATTCTTAGTCTTAGGCGTGATTTGTAGGAACGGCCTCCCTGATCTAAACCTGAGCGGTCGTTTGTTATTGGACTTCTGTGCTAGTCATGGATTGTCCATAACAAACACCATGTTCGAACATAAGGAGGCGCATAAGTGCACATGGTACCAGAGCACCCTAGGCCGAAGGTCAATGATCGATTTTGTGATTGTATCGGCTG
The DNA here is from genome assembly GCA_029465975.1 of Dallia pectoralis. Classification (NCBI taxonomy): domain Eukaryota; kingdom Metazoa; phylum Chordata; class Actinopteri; order Esociformes; family Umbridae; genus Dallia; species Dallia pectoralis. The sequence continues at coordinate 4,859,613 of CM055728.1, forward strand.
ATCTAAGGCCGCATGTTTTGGACACTCGGGTGAAGAGAGGAGCAGAGCTGTCAACTGATCACCATCTGGTAGTGAGTTGGATCAGAGGGTGGGGAAAGACTTTGGACAGACCAGGTAAGCCCAAACGGGTAGTGCGGGTGAACTGGGAACGTCTGGAGGAGGCGCCTGTCCGAAAGATCTTCAACTCACACCTCGCAGAGCTTTTCAGGCATCCCTGTGGAGGAGGGGGCATTGAACCTGAGTGGGCAATGTTCAAAGCTTCTATTGCTGAAGCTGCGGCGGTGAGCTGTGGTCTCAAGGTCCTAGGTGCCTCAAGGGGTGGTAACCCTAGAACACCGTGGTGGACCACGGTGGTCAGGGAAGCTGTCCGACTGAAGAAGGAGGCCTTCAGGGATATGCTATCCCTGAGGACTCCGGAGGCAGTTGCAGGGTACCGACAGGCCCGAAGGGCTGCAGCCGCTGCCGTGTCAGAGGCAAAGCAGCGGGTGTGGGAGAAGTTTGGAGAAGCTATGGAGAAGGACTTTCGGTCGCACCAAGATGCTTCTGGAAAACCGTTCGGCACCTCAGAAGGGGAAAACGGGGAACCATCCAAGCTGTGTACAGTAAGGATGGGACACTGTTGACCTCAACTGATGATGTGATCGGGCGGTGGAAAGAGCATTTTGAGGAGCTCCTGAATCCGACCTACACGCCCTCTAGTACAGAGGCAGAGCTGGAGGCTGATTGAGGGTCATCGTCAGTTTCCCTGGGGGAAGTCGCTGAGGTAGTCAAACAACTCCACAGTGGCAAAGCCCCAGGGACTGATGAGATTCGTCCAGAAATGCTAAAAGCTTTGGGTGGGGAGGGGCTGTCTTGGTTGACACGCCTCTTCAACATTGCATGGAAGTCTGGGACAGTGCTAGAGGAGTGGCAGACCGGGGTGGTGGTTCCCCTCTTCAAAAAGGGGGACCAGAGAGTGTGTGCCAGAGGTATCACACTCCTCAGCCTCCCTGGTAAAGTGTACTCCAAAGTGCTGGATAGGAGGGTTCGGCCAATAGTCGAACCTCAGATTGAAAAGGAACAATGCAGTTTTCGTCCTGGCCGGGGAACCACGGACCAGTTCTTTACTCTCGCAAGGATCCTGGAGGGGGCCTGGGAGTATGCCCATCCAGTCTACATGTGTTTTGTGGATCTGGAGAAGGCGTATGACCGGGTACCCCGGGATATTTTGTGGGAGGTGCTGCGGGAGTATGGGGTGAGGGGGTCTCTTCTCAGGGCCATCCAATGTACGCTCAAAGCATGAGCTGTGTCCGTGTTCTCGGCAGTAAGTCGGATTCGTTCCCGGTGGGGGTTGGCCTCCGCCAGGGCTGCGCTTTGTCACCAATCCTGTTTGTAATATTCATGGACAGGATATCAAGGCTTAGTCACGGGGGGGAGGGGTTTCCGTTCGGTGGGCTGATGGTCACATCACTGCTTTTAGCGGATGATGTGGTCAGCACTCACTGGATCGGTTCGCAGCCGAGGTGGGAAGCGGCTGGGATGAGGGTTAGCACCTCTAAATCTGAGGCCATGACTCTCAGCAGGAAACCGGTGGAGTGCCTGCTCCGGGTAGGGAATGAGTCCTTACTCCAAGTGAAGGAGTTCAAGTACCTCGGGGTCTTGTTCGCGAGTGAGGGAACAATGGAGCGGGAGATTTTCGGAGGATCGGAGCAGCGGGGGCGGTGTTGCATTCGCTTCACCGCACCGTTGTGACGAAAAGAGAGCTGAGCCGGAAGGCAAAGCTCTCGATCTACCAGGCAATCTTTGTTCCTACTCTCACCTATGGACATGAAAGCTGGGTCATGAACAAATGAACGAGATCGCGGGTACAAGCGGCCGAAATGGGTTTTCTCAGAAAGGTGGCTGGCCTCTCCCTTAGGGATAGGGTGAGAAGCTCAGTCATCCGAGAGGAACTCGGAGTAGAGCCGCTGCTCCTTTGCATAGAAAGGAGCCAGTTGAGGTGGTTCGGGCATCTAGTACAAATGCCACCTGGGCGCCTCCTTAGAGAGGTGTTCCAGGCACGTCCAGCTTGGAGGAGACCTCGGGGGAAGACCCAGGACTAGGTGGAGAGATTATATCTCCACACTGGCCTGGGAACGCCTCGGGTTTACCCAGTCAGAGCTGGCAAATGTTGCCCGGGAAAGGGAAGTTTGGGGTCCCCTGCTAGAGCTGCTACCCCCGCGACCCGACCCCGGATAAGCGGTTGAAGATGAGATGAGAGATGAGAACTGTTACATACTTATGACTGTTGCGCTTGCTTAGATAGTTCATTATCGTGAAAGTAGGATATGGATGAAGGTACATTCATCTTCATTGTTGTCCGATTTTTCTTGTTTATTTGTTATTATTTTACTGTAAACATATTATTGATTTTAATAATAGCCTGAGGTTACAGACTTTCGTTATGGTAGTGACTGTGTTAAAAAATATGATGTTGCTGACTAATGGCAACATTTGAATCAGCACACTCAGTTTAAAAAAGTTAAATGTTAAAGTGTCAGGGTGCTGGGAATCAGAGGATGCTGATAGTGATACTGAAAGGTCCAAAATAAAAAACTGGCAACAACTGGCAGTTACTCAAACGGCAACTGACATAAACAACAAATAATGAACCACACCTAAACAAAGAAACAGAGGGAACTAAATATAAACTAATGACATTAAAGAGGTGCAGGTGAGAATGATAAAAAACAACAGTTGGTGCAGTCATGCTCTTTAGCCCACTAGATGTCTCCAGTAGGCTAGAGGTCATTACAGTACCCCCCAAAAAGTCCAGGCTCCCAGACGGGCCAACACAAATACAGCACTGTGCCCTCACCATTATGTACCAGCTTTTGCAGCAGCGGTGGCTGAACAGCTGCAGATGGCGCTGCGGGTTCCGGGGTTGACTTGTGGCTGGCAATAAACAGCAAATCATACAATTTGATTGTCTGGATTTTTGTTTTAGCTTCCATCACTCGGAGTTGAAGAGTACCTATGATAACAATTTCAGACTCCTATATTCTTTGTAAGTGGGAAAACCTGCAAAAACACCAGTGTATCAAATACTTGTTCTCCCCACTGTACATACAGAGGCACATTGTCAGCAACCGTCACTCCTGTGTTCCAATGGCATGCTGTGTTTCCTAATCCAAGTTTATGATTTTAAAAATCTTGATCATTAGAAAACCCTTTTGCAACTAGCCCAGTTGAAATCTGTTGGGCTGATTTAAAGATGCAATACAACTGGCCTTCTATACTATTTAAGTCTCTAAAGCTTTGACTATTGTGGGATCATTTACAGGCTCAAAATATCCAGAAACAAAGAATGTTGTTCTGAAACTTTCCATGCAAGAAATTGCAAACAAACTGGAGATCTTGTACAACGCTGTGTAATACTCCATTTACAGAACAGCACAACCTGGCTCTAAACAGAATAGAAAGAATAGGGGGAGGCCCAGTGCCCAACTGAGCAAGATGTGTTGGCTATGAATATGAGGCTATTTTTAGTAACACAACATAAAAATGAAAGATATAATTGATTCAGATCCCACAGCAGCTAGCAGTGAGATTTGCAGGAACATATAGTTGTAGCCTAATAACAAGCTTCTGTTTATCATGGTCTATGACACTTTAGTAATTTTTGGGGGAAATTGTATTAAATATTATTATCATCTGCCTCTATAGTTAAGTTGGGAAATCAGGTAGCAATTGAAAGATTTTTGCAATGGATGCTTTGGGGTGGGGCATCCATCCATGGGTTGAGAAAGCAAAACTCTTCCCCTGATGCCCTCAATAGTTATTCCAGACTGGTAAACTATTTTACATAGATCTTTGACAGTCTAATTCATAGGATACAATACATTATGTCAAGTAATTTTAGAGCAAAAACTGTTCAATAGAAGGGAATCTTGGAAGGGATGGTGGATGTGCAGGATGTGCATGAGATTTTTTTTCAGCAGATTTAAAACTTTAACCAAAAACTTAACCCTAACCTTTACATTAAAATGTATTTGTACAGATCATACGCTTGTGTGATTTCGTAATATTTATTCAATTAATCAATAATAATAACAAATGTTTTTGTTTTTACCAAGTGTTTTTACAAAAATTAGATAGGTAGATGGTGCGATCCTGGCACTGTTGGTGGCAGGCGAGAGAATATTACACAGCCGGTGTTAAGAGGCAAACAGAAGTCAAATTGCACGGTATTGACAACTGTGTGTCATCAGCATGACAGTGAAAATTGACACTAGTGGTCCCAAAACCGACCCAAAACTGAAATATTTCTAATAAGTACGTTTTCAACCAGGCACGAATGTGTTTTCATAGCCAAACATGGGTTTTCCAATCTCTCCAAGAGACGGATGTGATCAATGGTGTCGTAGGTGGCGCTAAGATCAAGAAGCTTCGAAGGATTCAGAACCTTTTTCCAAAGCCATTAAAAGTCAATTTACGACCTTCACAAGTTCAGTCTCAGGGTTCTGAAACTGGACTGAAACATTTCGTAAATATTAGCTGTCTTCAGCAAGGCAGTGAGTTGTTGGGAAACTGAATTTTTCTAAGATATTCGAGAGAAACTGGAGTTTCGATCTTGGCCTTTTGTCACGGACTGGATGAGGACAATAAAGTTTGAAGCCAGGCGCAGGAGTCTGTGCGTCTTTATTTTAGCTCATCTGTACAAGCGGCAAAGAGCGTCTTCGCTTAGCATGAAAAATAACAGAAAGTAGTTTCAACAAAAACATACTCTTTTGACACTTAGAAATATATGGAACAGGGTCTAAGGCTCAAATATGTGAGAGAACAACGTTCTGAATCAAAGCACTCACGTAACACAGCTTCTCGTAGCAATACTACACAAACAGCTAGCATAGTGAAGTCTGTCAATAGCATGGCCCGAGTAGTCACCATAGTTTTCACCTATGACACCCAGACATATAAAAGTAAAACAAGGCATTGTTAATAAAGTGACAGTAATACTTTGTAATGGGTGTACTTAATGTTAGATCCTTTGCTTCAGAGGCAATTGCAGTTTAATCATTTATTCACTTATCGTAAACTTGATTCAATTGGCCTGTGTGAAACCAGATGCATAGGGGGGTGTGTTCGCTTAATAATGATATGTCAGCTCAACAACGATAGAATAAATACTGTACATCTGTAAACAATTTAATCGAGGACCTAAACTTAACATTGTGTAATACCTTAGATACGGTCGCATCCATAAAACTAAAGCAATATGTTACAACCAACTTATTTCCTGAAATATAGATACTACTAGAGCACTCAAGCAAAAGCCTCCAGAAAATTGGAGCGAAAGTGGTGCTCCACCAATTTGGTAGTATTTAGACTAGTCTGGAAGGACAGTACTGTGCAATACCGAAAAAGCACTTACAGTATATAAAAGAAAACAATGGAAAAGAAGCATACGCACTAACAAAAGATATCACAGTTCACAGTACCAGACATTTAAACTGCATTTATAAGCACAACACGTTTCTAACTTAAGTTATATCTGAAATGCATTTCATGAATATGGGGCAAGATACCTATATTCAAACAGTCAGCCAGTGTCTGGTACTTCTAAAAGTCCAGGGGCCTCATGTATAACTGCTGCGTACACACAAAAGAAGACGAAATACATGAAACTGTGTGAAAATGCAGACCATTGTGTAAAATAAATTGAAATATTTCCTGCCATTAATAATATGAAGAATTTACAAAGTCATTCTTACAATTAACTGCCTACACAAACAACTGTTTGATCAATCTGCAAAAACAAATGTTACGGGTATCAAAATCAGACACTGCCGTAGCAAATGATTTTGTTAGTGGTTAACTAATTCCACCCGTCGTGAAATTATCCCTGGAAAACAGAATCACGGAATCAGTGAATGCCAGAGCGAACCACCATCTTTTCTCTCAAATCTCGATCTGTTTATTACAAATATCACTACTTAGTCAATAAATAAATGTAACATTTCCGCGGTGTGTAAACATGTTTCACTTTCAGTGCCCATATGTTATTTTCAACCTAAACACATTAATACCGTTCTCTACATTCCACATATCCGTGGGCAACATATCTTACTCCAACATTCACATTCACAGACATATTCATGTCCTTATGAAAATAAACAACTCTTTCTTTAAGGTATAAACATCTCAAAATGATAGATCAAGTTCTAAACTATATATACATACACACACATTCTTGTGTTCCTTTTAGCTGCAAAAATACATCATACTGATGTGATCATTATAAAATATAGATTATATGCAAATGGCTTTAGTGACAAAACATGAATCATCATACACACAGGGACAACTGCTCAACTCATAAATACATTTTTTAAATACAATCCAACCATGTAACTACTTATCAACATTAACCACTATTTACAACTTGTCAGGACACCTCAATCACTTGCAACACACATCATCAAGAAGTGAGGACATCAACACACATACTCATCCACATAGATACACTACTCCTACACTATTCAGCTGCTCGTGCCACTGTTTACAATGCCCTTTTCCCGCCGTTGTAAATGCGGTTGTTTAATTCGGCTACACACATCAAACATTACATAAACACTCATTCAAGTTTAGCTCATTTAAACATATCAAACATATCAAATATATAAAACAAGATATATATAAAACAAATATAACGTCAATTAAAATGAATATATATATCCAAGAAATAACTCAAGTATGTTCTGTAATATATTGTCATGTTGTGCAATTCATTCTCATAAATAATACGGCGAACAGAACAAAATCGTGTATAAACTGATATTCTTGTCGATCTCTCTGTCTGACGGAGCGGATAGATAGGGAGATGGATAGATGGAAATATATGTATTTAGATAGATGGATCTTTATTGTCCACTGGGGAAAGTGTATTTCATAGTATAGTTGTCGTTATCAGCTACAGAATCATAGTGTTCATGTACATGCCTTTAGTTGGTTCTATTTAAATGTGTTTCATCGTGAAGCATGTCTTAACCCTTTTGAAAGGTCCAACACAATTTATTTGCGCAGAACTATTTCCCATTTACAATTACATTAATACTGACACCTGTAACTTATCAAATACAATCAAATGGATGGTTATAAATGGATGGTTATGTCATCACAATGCGTAATGATGCACAATGCTGATCTTACGCAGTTAGAAGATATGTCAAATAGAAGGATTCGGAGGGAACGCATATTCAGACAGCAAGAAAACTTTCATAAATCGAAAACATTTTCATTCGATCAATGTCCAAATAATTTGTGTTACAGCATCAGTGTCACGATGGTGTGGTGGCGTTGCTACACGAACATATTTCGGTGAGGCACTTCCTTGTTCACTTCCTTGTTTACGTTTGTAGTCACGGCTGTGTCTTATTGTAATCAGTGGTGATATAAAGGGGTTGCTAACAAGTCACTCCTTGCTTAGCATTGTTATATGTCACGGGATTACAGAGGTGAGTTACTGCTGGAATATATTGCTATAGGTATATTGTACGGATTATTATAAGACAATACACTTTTGTTTCCTTTATACCCAGTTAGCTTTTGTCGCCGTTTACGGTTTGTTTTATGTTAGCAAACTTCAATAAACCCTTTGAAACGGATAACCACGACTCTGCATATGGCTCCCACCGCACTACGCCGATCTGTTCATGACAGAATGCTAAGCCCAAACAAAAGCCAGCAGAGCCGGACGGCAGAGATGCTCACAAGTCTCTGAGCTCGAGTCCAAGTCAAGTCTCAAGTCTTTGAGCTCGAGTCCAAGTCAAGTCTCAAGTCTTTGAGCTTGAGTCCAAGTCAAGTCTCAAGTCTCTGGGCTAGAGCCCAAGTCAAGTCTCAAGTCTCTTTATTATAATAAGTCTCCGGTTACATTCAATAAGTGTTGCATCACGTACGGCGACCAGGCTGCTTAGAAGACTGTCACTGCATCGCTATATATATGGAATTCAAAGCATGTAATGTTATTATGACTCCTTTATCTATTAGCATACAGTATCAGCTTTGATTTTAGTATACAATCAGTGTATTGCAACATGAAAAAACAACAAGAATGCTTTACTTTTAAGGTAATATCTGTATTTTGCCTTGTAGCATGAACACACAGTACAGTACAGACCAAAAATGTATTTACTATAATGTAAGGCCTTGGCTCCTATTGTGCTGGCTCTGTGGGGCCATAGAAAATGTTTAAAGCTATAAAACAAATTTAGTGCAAAACATCACATTGTAGCTACATGCAAAACATTATTGCATTGAACCAAACGATGTGAAATATACTATCCAAAAAAATGAACACACTAAACTTCCTTATGATAGAGAATTCTCAATTATTTGTTATTAACTTAGTGGCTGGATAGTGGATAACACATTAAAACATTTTTTGGCTTCTAGATGTCCTTCAGTAGCCTGTTAGTATTTTGTTTGGGCCGTCGTTTTGAAAGTTTTTAAACCCAAAGCTTACGATGAATGGCACAGCAGCGGCCGGTGCAGTCGACATGTTTGTTTGCTGTCTTCTAATGTGTGGCCGCGCACGCAGCAGATACGTAGTAGCCTACGTCACGTGTTACGTCGTTGGAAGGTTATAGGTAACGTAGAGAGGGGAACAACAGCGAACCATATTTTTTTACGGTCTATGGAGGGGAATAACAGCGAGCTCATCAGATGATTCATAAAAATAAACATTGTTCACGAGTCCCGCAGCGCGAGTCCGAGTCTAGTCTGAAGTCTTCCCGAGGACGAGTCTCAAGTCGAGTCTGAAGTCACTGTCTGTGCGACTTAAGACTCGAGTCCCCATCTCTGCCGGACAGTGAGTGGATTTCTCGTAGGGGCAAGCTATAGCGCTCCGAGGTATGAAGCTCACCGTCACCCCACGGAGCATTGTGAGCGGCACTACACCTGGCAGGGAGATTGGGGGTCCGACTCCCTCTCAGCGTGTCGTGAGTTCTTGTTTTGTGCACTTACTATGTAGGCAGCGATGAAAGCGAGAACATCAAACGGCATCACCAGATGCACGCAGTGGCCACTGGCAGTGTTGAACGCTGTCCACTCTTATCTCCCTTCTGGAGAGGCTTGAACAATGAGGAGAGGAGCAGAAGCAGTTTTTTACTGTGATGTCCTTTAGCCCCCGATTATCCACGCAGGTACAGAGTGTTTTGTCCTTCTTCTCCACAAAGAAAACACCTGCCCGTGCTGGGGAAAAGGATGGCCAAATGAGCCGGGAGATATACAGGAGATATTGCCACCCGTGGAGAGGAGATCTATGCGGCAATCATACGGCCAATGCGTAGGCAGGGTATCGGCCCAAAACTTGCTACGGCTCCAAGTAGTTTCCCGGAACCTTGGACTGGTCAGGCGTGTCCTCCGCACTCGAGGCATTAGAGTGTTCGGTGTGCAAGGCACATCTTAGACAGTGAGCATGGCAAAACGGGCTCCAGCTAGTTATAGTCCAATTTAAAAAAAAGATTGTGCGTCTGAAGCCACAAATGGCCCAGGACCAACGGGATGGTCTCGCGGTGGTTACCTGAGATGTGCAGCATGACTGCGACGGTGGCATGCCGATGGAATTATCATCAATGGCTTTCTAACCTCTCTGGGAGCAGAGAGTGCTTGCCTGGCAATCCCCAGCTGTTGGAAGACATCATCATCAATAAAACCTTTCCCTGCCCCAAAAACGATGAGCGCTTGGAAAGTGTTGGATAGGGATCCCTAAATAATGGTGGCATGATGCAGTGAGCAGGATATAGACAATCTGGAACTCCCAGCTTGGGCAACCAGCAGCCCTGATCTATTGATGGGCTAGGTCTTTTGAAGAGCAGGCAAAGATGAAATATCCCGGGATCCCGCAATACAGACAGCTTCGACTACACATCTTCCGTTCTCACTCAAGCAAGGTCAATCTAGCCCTTCCTAGTTCCATGGGCTCGGAAGTGGTGGGCTCTGAAAACTTTGAGGAGCCTCGGCCCTGGAAATCTTGAATATTTTTGGAGTCTCTGTAAGTGTTCTGATGCCAATTGCTTCCGGGGGCTAGAGTGCGAAACCCGATGAAGTAATCCGCCACACTACAGGAACCCTGGCAGAATTTGTATGACGCAGACGCAAAAAACCACCAAATCCCTCAGTCTGAGGCAGATAGGGGATTAATTGAACGGTAGTTGGGGACAATAGGTCCTCACAACATGTTTTATTTTAGTTGTCCCACTAATTACATTATTTGGGTTATTTTGTCATTACACACACCAGGTTTGAGTTCTGTAATTAGTAGGTGTATGTAGTTTGCTCGTTTGTTTGCTGCTTTGCTTCTCATTGTCTTAGGTTATGTCCATGTAGGTAAGTTCTGTGTTGCTGGTTTTTGAAAATTATTAAGTTACTAGTAGCACAAGTTTATTTTCAAATAGATGTTTTATGTTCGTGGTGTCTGTTTAAGAGTTAAACGTGATCATCCAGCTCTGCATTTGGTTCTTTTCTCAGCACTACATCCGCAATCCGTGACAATAAAACCTACATGTCAGTTAAATGTATTTGTTATTAAATAATTATATTATTTTGGTTGGTTCCATCGGTGTGTAATAGTTGTTTAAAAAACCTGAACCTTGGATTACAATTAATCCTGGCCCATTGGCTACTTTGATTGAGAAACATTTTAACATTGAATAGCAAAATGGCTGTATTCCCCTTTAAAGACACAATTAGCTTTCGTGTTTGTGTGCTTGTGTATGTGTGTGTGTGTGTGTGTGTGTGTGTGTGTGTGTGTGTGTGCTTGTGTGTGTGCGTGTGTGTGTGCGTGTGTGTTTGTGCGCGTGTGTGTATGTGAGGGTGTACAGTTGCGTGTGTGTATAACATGAGTTTCTCCTGTTCTTTGCCCTTCAGGCCTACAGTTCATCCTGTCATTATCCCATAAAGGGGCTCATCCATGTGTCATCCGGTCATTAAGTGACTCCAGGTCTGAGCTGTGATGTGTGCATTTGTGTGCGTATGCGTGTGTGTTTAGGATGTAGCTGTGTTATTTTCTCCGCTTTGTCTGCACACCTTGGAATTCTCCGCCCTTGCCTAAGGACAGGGAGAGTTCTCTCATGTCCTTGTGAATAAATGTGTGTGTGTGTGTGTGTGTTCGTGCATGTGAGTAGTGGCTGTGGATGATACATGTGTGTGTTTGAGAAGTGGCAGTGGAGGTTGAGTGCGTCTGTGTGCCCTCTCCTCCGGACAGGGAATATCTCTGTCACAACCATACAGACCACAGAGAGTGTCCTGTGACATCATGTCTGGTTAAGAAAAGTCAAACAGGTGTGTGTGAATGAGAGGGTAGATGTGGGAGAGTGTTTTCAGAATCACGGTTTGTGCCAGTTGGAATGACTCTCGGATGTATAGCTACTCCGTTGAAGTTGTGAAGTCTGATTCTTTTCATGCTGCTCGCTCATCCAGGAAGGAGTAGTTGTAAGAGTGAGAGGTCTACACTGGCTGTCGTACCAATGTTGAGACAAATTGTGCTGCCCTGTGCTGGACACAATGCTTGGTTGGGATTATTTGTGGCTATAATGACATGGCTCTAATGATAAGCGGTGTCTTTGACCACGTTCGCACAAAATATATACACTATTTAAAACAACTAGGTGTACAAATGTTGCAATCATTCACGAATTACATTATTTGGCTATTTCATTTGACTGTATTTGAAATGTATACACAATTTTTCTTGATTCAATATTTCAAATGATCATCTACATGGAAATTGGAATTCTCTTCGGATGTATGGGAGGTTAATTTTTTTCACAATGTGTGTCTTAGAAGTCTGTTAAATCTATATGAATTTTTTAATAATTTAGGCAGCTTACTAGTTTCCAAACTATTGCTTGAGTAAACCACTGAGCAAACAACGTTCTGTTATTAAGCAACATTGTTGGTTATTGCTTGTGTTAGTTTCTGATAAATGGCATTCCCTGGATCACAGAGAGTGTCAGGATGGGTAAGTCCAGTGAGGTCTAACACAGAGAGCGTCAGGATGGGTAAATCCAGTGTGGTTTAACACAGAGAGAGCGTCAGGATGGATAAGTCCAGTGTGGTTTAACACAGAGAGCATCAGGATGGGTAAGTCCAGTGAGGTTTAACACAAAGAGTGTCAGGATGTGTAAGTCCAGTGAGGTTTAACACAGAGAGCGTCAGGATGGATAAGTCCAGTGTGGTTTAACACAGAGAGCATCAGGATGGGTAAGTCCAGTGTGGTTTTCATGTGAAACTCTTGAGTTCTTCTGTGAACAGAGCAGCGACTCATATGTAGGGAGAGTGGAATCACTGTTCACATGAGACACAGATATTTGAGAGTGTGATCTATTTCTGCTCGTCATGTTTTTATAGACTCCAGGTTTTGGTATATTAAGGATAAAATAAAGACCAATTACTTACATATTATCGGATAAATTGGGATGATTCATTCCACAGCAGAATCATTCAATTTAATTACTTTTAATGGCTGCCGTATGGCATGTTGTAGGGCCAGGACAGAGGTCAAACATACTGTTGTAAACTAAACACACACACACACACACACACACACACACACACACACACAGCTGTCTGACTGAAATCATCCCAGAAACTGGAAACATCCTGATAAACTGTATTTCTGTATTTTCTTTTAAGGTAGGTTCAGTGGTGGAGGAACACAAGTAGAATCTAAAAGGTGGCTGCTGGTTTGTTGGCTGACTGGTTGACTGGCCGGCTGACATCTGCTGATGTTATAGGGTGTTTTAAAATATGAGCTGTACTGGGATCTGTTGTCATTCTGCCTTCCTCTGAGGAACACATGTATGTTGTTTAGTGTGTGGGTGTGGGTGAGTGCATGCATGTGGTTTGTATCATATATATTTTGATTTGTGAGTCTCTAACTGAATCCTTAGTTTTCTCTAGTGCACTCTCAAATTCTGGTACTTTGGACAGTGTCACATTCTGGCACAGAGGTGAATCCAACGCCCTCTCTCCCTTACAAACATCACGTAGCATGTTTTCCTTCCTTATTGCCCACACCTGTTTTCCCTCATCGCGGACCCTATTTAAGTTCCCCTATTTGTATCCTATCGGTTTGTTTTGATTAACACCCAAACATAACGCTGTTATTTTCGTTCAGTCAGTTCTTTTACCCAGTATTGTAGATTGTTCGTGTCTGTTTTGTGTCAATTAAATGTCCTCCGCTCTCCCCGCAGTGTTACAGACAGTGGTCTTCACTCAGCTCCCGTTGTTTATTGCATCCCAAAGCTGACTCAGGGCTTTATACTGTTGCCGGTTCAGTAGTCAGCAAAACCTTTATGATGAGAGGTAAATGGGAGATGAACCAACACAATTCTGGTGTTTTCATTAAACCTCTTTTTTTCTTTGTAAACCGATATCCAAATCAACAGATATGTCTGACATGTCTGACTGCTACTATTCTACTACTACTAACAATTTGTTACGTTTCAAGTGCTGTTTTTATTACAGAAATATGATCTGAAAGTGCATACATTATGCCTGCATGCGTTCGCAAGAACCCTTGAGTTCATGTGGGAGTGTGCTCTCATATGGGCCAAAAAAAGGAAGACGAGATTAACTTTGCCAAGAATTAATAGTTTTGGAACCACAAAATCTTGAAAACATATCAAGGCCTTTTTTAAATAATGTAGTGTTGAGTGAAGAGCTGGAAGGCTGGAAGGCTGGAAGGCTGGAAGGCTTACACTGAGGTTTGGGGTAGATAGGACAATAGATGTGTTTTTGATTTATCTATGCACTGTTATGCCTTCATGCAATTTCACCCATACCCACTTGGATTTGGACTGAGACAGGCTAGACCAAACTGGGCTCTTTTCCTTTTGATCTATTTCTTCCTTCCAACTCTTTCTCTCTTTCCTTTTCTTTCTCTTCCCTATCACAGGCTGACCAATACCCTCCTCTCACACCTTTAAACATTCACACACTTTAATTATGATTTACACTTTCTGCTCTAGCTTCCAATTCTTTGAGCCAAATGAGTCTCCAGTTGCCGTGGTGACCGCATTGGTTGTGTTTTTTTTACGGTGTTGACACAGGGCAGTGCGGGGTTGAGCGATGTGGGAAGTGCACCAAAATCAATGTTCAGTGGGAGACCTGAGGGATCCTACCCCTCTGTCTACAACTCACACCTACTGCAGTGCATATGAAGAGTCCCTGGAATGACAAGGGGAGAGACTAGTAAGGGGTGAGGGAGAGTGAAGGTGAGAGATACAGGGAGTGATATGGATAGGGATACGGTGTAAGGGAGGGAGGGAGATGGAGGAGAGGAAGAGGGAGAGGGAGAGAGAGAGAGAGACAAATTGCTTTTCAGCAGTCCTTTACCCCACTCTGTCACACCAATCGGAGGCCATAGGAAGAGTTCTGGAGGAGGGTGAAAGAAGGATGGCAGAAAGGAAGAAGGTGACGGGTTGAAAGAGCAGACAGACTTCGGGTAGCTTTTGGGCTTCACAACATACATTAAGCTCCATATCCATCAACACAGCGTGTGTGTACATGCGGGAGTCAGATATCTCTACAGTATGTTGTGGGGTGTTACTAAATGAAGTACTGTTTCACCGCTCTCTGAAGGAGATGACAGTAGTCTCAACGTGCCATATTGTTTGCAAATGCCATCTACCAGGAGGTCTGCACCTTCTCTCTTCTCTTTTTCTCTCCCGTTCTTTTTCTATCGCTTGCTCTCTTGCTCTCTCCTCTTTCTGTGTTCCAGAGAATGTGATATTTGCTCTGAGGCACCTAGTGAGTGCTGTAAGAGGCTCCTACCAGTTAGACACACTATAGACAGCTTAGGGAGTGATGTGAGTGCAGGTGAGACAGCGGGGATTTCCTGCCGTCCGACACTTACACATTCTTTCTAAATTGCTCTTTGCCAGTTGAGGTGGGGGATTAGTTTCTTAGATGCACGCATTCACCTGAGATGTCTAGTCCTGGGAGTAGGATTAGGGGTGTCAGTGCAGTGTGTCAGTGCCAGAGAGAGAGAGAGGAGGACAGGCTAGGCTTTAGTAGAAGGGCCTGGGACACTGCCAGCCAGGCAATATGAGATACATACTTTACCATATTACACCTAGGGGTCCCAGCCCTGTGCTAATGGCTCGGAGTGTACAAGTGTACAATAGACACACACTTTCTGTCTTTAGGGTTTACTATCCTTGTGCGGACTTAGAAAATGTACATCGCAGGCCATGAGATTTTTGATTGAGTTTTCGTCTTGAAATACAATCATATGTTAATGTTCAGACTGTCAGTTTTAATGTTAAGATTATTTAATCTATATCAGATTATTTAGAAATTACAGCGTGTTTTGTACATAATCACCCCATTTAAGGGGCAATAGTGTTTGGTTAGGTGTGCCAAAATGAACTTGTTGGTACATTATGAAAAAAGCTCTGGTTAGCTTCACAATGGCAAATGACTACCTCTACACTGGATTCAATCTGGAAGAAGGCAAAATTCAGAGACAAAATTGTAATGTCCAATCCGGTCAATCATACAATTTGTGTGAATTTTCCACACAACGACAAGGCAACTCACAGCATCACCAGAGAAGATAAACTGAAACAAAGTATGAAATATGACACATTTTTATGTAAAATTGCCTGATTACGTTTGGGGGACCTAAAATGGTAAGGGACTATGTATAAAATGCCTGTAATTCCTACACATTTTAGGGTTTAAAAATGCAAATACCTTCAAATTAAAGCTGATGCCACTACTCTTTTAGTCTTTGTTTTATTTTAAATCTAATTTTGTGCTGCACGAATCCAAAAACATAAAACGCTTGTGACTGTCTGACTATTTAAGGACTACACTGTATTCCCATTTAAAATGAACTTTTAATGAAACCAAACCATAGCTAGAAACACGTAAACCTCTACCAATCCCTATCCCCTGAACCTGAACCTAAACATAAACACCTAATCCCAACTGTAACTGTTGCCTTAAACCAAACGTCTACAATGAAATTGAAGGTTTCCCCATGGATGCCAAGAAATTGGCCCCATGTAGTGGAACTTTTCTTGTTTTTTAAGGAATTTATCGTCCTCACAATTATAGTAAATACGCACGCTCACAGCATTCTCTCTGTGAATTCTTCGTCAGGTGTCTGAAAGATGCTCCGTGTGGAGCACATCAAGTCCCCTAGCCCCTAAAATCCCCCCCACAGAGCCCACCTGAAGCTTGTTAAAACACAGTAATGAGCTCTCTCCCTCACACACACACTCTGGGAAGTTGAATACGATTGGGGTCTTCTGGGTTCATCAGGGGAATAACCAGTCACAGACGTTCAGCTCCATGGCAACGCAAACTGTTAATGCAATCAGGTGTGCTGGTATTAACCAAGCTAAGGACTCTTACACACATGCACAATGTCAGCCAGCTCAAACACTAGACACCTCAGATTGCTTTTATTGTTGATACATTGTCGAAACATTCCCATTTATAGTTGATGTTAGTGAGCATTATTATTCTACTCTCATGCAGAACTGATTTACTTCCCTTAGAGTAGCGAGTGGGCTTGGTCACTTGCAGTGTAGCTGCTTCCTTGTGGCCAGGTGTTACTGACAATGCAGCAAATCATCACAGCGCTATCCGTGGTGGATGGCTTGATGTCGGACATGGCTGCCTTGCTTGTGAAGCACTAGTGCTTCCGTGTTATGTTGGGCCCCTGGCAGCTCAATTGCTGTTGTTGATTGGTGAATGCGTTCTCCTCTGGTACATGTGTAGTTGCCAAAACGTTTAGGTTGAGTGAGCAAAGTGATAACATGCAGATAACATTTGGGTTGGCTGGGTGTGCGCCGGGGGAAACGTTTTTATCTTCGACTCTTTCATGCCTGCTTTGGTGTTTCTTTTTCTCACTTTGGGTTGATGCCACATTGGTCACATTAAATTAAACACTAGTTTAATTCCTCTTTCTCCCAGGTAGATGCCCTCCGCGTTCGTCTAGAGGAGAAGGAGTCTTTCCTCAGTAAGAAGACCAAGCAGCTTCAGGACCTGACGGAGGAGAAGAGTACACTGGCTGGTGAAATCCGGGACATGAAGGACATGCTGGACGTCAAGGAGAGGAAGGTCAATATCCTACAGAAGAAGGTACGTATTGGAGCGGCAGTTTTCTGGTCTCATTGCGTGCTAGCGACTCCCTGGGGTGCTTGAAAAGCTACCGATAATGCTCTAAAACCCATTGATTGATAATGCTCTAAAACCCATTGACAGATAATACTCTAAAACCCATTGACAGATAATACCCTAAAACCCATTGACAATAATGCCCTAAAACCCATTGACCGATAATGCCCTAAAACCCATTGACCGATAATGCCCTAAAACCCATTGACAATAATGCCCTAAAACCCATTGACAGATAATGCCCTAAAACCCATTGATAGATAATGCCCTAAAACCCATTGACAGATAATACTCTAAAACGTATTGACAGATAATGCCCTAAAACCTATTGACAGATAATACTCTAAAACGCATTGACAGATAATACTCTAAAACGCATTGCCTGAACATGCCCTAAAACACATTGACGATAATGCCCTAAATTGCATTGACTGATAATACTCTAAAACGCATAGACCGAATATGCCCCATAACATATTGACCGATAATGCCCTTAAACTCGTTGAACAATAATGTCCTAACACGCATTGAAATACATGACATTGTCAGAAGGGAAAGCATGATGCCGTGGCATGGAGAAAGGCAATGAGTGCCAATGCCAAATGGCTGCCCCCAGTAACCACACAATTTCTAGTTCCTAAGGACCAAGGGGAACCAAGAAGATTGTCAAACCATTCAGAAGGCAGGATGCAGTGGGTTTGGTCAGGAAGGAATGGGCTCCTTCGCCTTGGGACTTGTAATGGTTTTTTATTCAGGGTCTGTCTACCAGTGTCATTATAACGTCAATACTGTCAACAAAATGTAAACACATACACACACACAACCTCAAATTCAGGTTCATTACGGATTAATTCAAAGAATGTCCAAGTTATACGTCTAACTTCATGAATCACATACAACCTTCTTTGTTCTAATCTTATTCAATACATCTTCATGCGAATGTGTTGGCTACAGAAGGATAATGTTAGTTGTTGACATCATATCATCACTAATGCACACATTGGACCCTAGCCCAATTAGAAACGGATACATTGCGCAGCTAAATGTCATCTTTACACATACACTAGGCATGTTGAGGAAGTCCACATTTTTACCCAGTGAAACACAGCAAGGCGGATCTCATTTTAAGAGTGGAGATCAGAGGAGAGTAATCTTCATGTGTGTGTAATTAGCCAATGGAGGACAGCACACATTTACCATGAAGGATTGGTGGGTTGCAGGGGCGTTACTCTTGTCCTCCACTGGCCAATTACACACACATAAAGGTTTGTCTGACAAGTTAACCTTCAACAAGTATCTCCCATTTGAAGTTCGGGTCATTTAGCAGACACTCTCATCGAGAGCGACATACAGGAACAATTAGGGTCAAGTAGCTTGCTCAAGGGCACAACTGCATGTCTTTCAACTGACTGATGCATTTGCTGGCTTTCCGGTTGGCTCGTTAACTTGCTGGCTGGTTTGCTGGCTGACTGCCTGGTTGAGGTGTGCTGAATGACCAACTGACTGATTGGCCTACTAAATCAACCAACTGACTGATGTCCTTGTTTACTGTCTGGTAAAATCGTTATTGTGAATTTGTTACAAATTGTGAATTTGTAAGTAAGCACAGTAAGCACCCTTCATTAGAAGAAACTGTTATCACTACCCAACCATGTATCTCTCCAGCCTCAGCAGTAGAGCAGCAGGGCCAGTCAGTCTATAAGACTGTGTTTCACAGGGTATTTGTTCCTGCTACACAAAGAGCAGATATCTAAACCAGACACATCAGGCAGGAATGAAAGCACATTGGCTGTCACTTCACAGATATCTGTGTAAGCCAGTTTCCCAGAGGAATCAATGAATCTCTACGGGTCCGACTGGATATTTTTTACCCCGTAGAAATAATCTCAGTACAACGGCGGTCATGCTGGCATGGGTGTGCTGCTAGGCAGGTTTGTTTTGGCCTTGTCTTAAATCATGTGATTTAGGAGGACAAAACCAGAATTGACTGTTAATGTGGTACTAACATGATTATATGGAAGTAATATCCCAAACCCAGGACACTAATAAAACACACACAATTTTAGTTTTTTTTAGTATTTTAAGTCCCCAATGTATAGGTACTCCAGATCTAGTAAATCCAGATTGCCTACTCAAGTATAGGTTTTGACTGAAGTGCCCCAGTTTTAGTGGCCACTTAGGGGAGTGTTGCAATCTCCCTGTTATGTGTGATACTTAACACGCCCCAGAAATAACTGCCAACTGAAAGGGTGAAAGTAAGACAGGAAGAGAGAATTCACAGCCAAGACTAGTTAAAATCATCGTTAATATTCCCATTCAGTCTGGCCATTAAACCAACATTTTCCTCGTACCAAAATATTACAACATACTATTTTTTCCAATCATTTTGAACGTGGTACACTGTTATAGCTGTGCAGTGTTCAGCCATACAGTACGGCTTTCAGCGGGCCGGCAGTGGAATAAAATGACCCCTTGAAATGGATCTATGGTGCAATTTCAATGCCACTATGGTCCAATTTACAAGCTACAGGTCCACTTTGCAAAGTTGAGACGATTCCATACTTGTAGCTGTTGCTGACTTCCAATTGGAGCAAAGGACCAAGAAAACACAGTTGCCAGCCGTCATCTCCCTCAATAGCTCACAGTCCCGTGATGTCATCGTTCACATGCGGAGTCTGTACCGATTACTCCTAACCGTTTAAGATGTTGTTTAGAAGAGGAAGAAAAACACTTGAGTTGTAAATACATTTCAAGTAAAAGCGGCAGTGATGTGACCGTCAGGTCTCTACGAAGCAGAAAGAAACGACTGTTTTCAGCCTGCACGGCTGTGACCAATGCATAATGACGCATATATTTATTTATATGTAGGCTTCTCGTTATTTCGGGGGGCTGGGACACAGGGGCTCAGTTTGTGGCGTGACTTTGGCGTACACGTGTTATTCCTGTTCAAACATTGTGGTTGTCTCCACTCTCCATACATATTCATGGCTCTGAGTGGATGTGTCGTATCCTGTAACCCATTCTACTGGATGGGAACAACCGGCAGGACACACAAACTCACTCTGGCTTTCCTTGTGTAGAGATTTCCTTCAGGTCCCGGACATTCTGTAAACAGAGGAGAGTGTGTTGGCGTGGAATCTAGATGTTTGTGTCTAGTTGGTCTGGAGGCAGATCACCTTACTGGAGTGGCTCTTTGACAACACAGCACGCTCCTCCTGAGATCATTCATCCAGGCTAGTTCTGTCATTGCTAGCTCTGGCCAAACCTCTTTAGACACCTTAAGATGCTGAAACACAGAGTCATAGAGATTATCCCATAACTCCCAATGAACAAGCATTCCATTTTTATTTCTTTGTGTCTAAAGGGTTTTTGGCGTATCACGCATTTCTCTCTTAGCATTTGTCTCGTTTTCTTAACAAGGTTGTGTACGCTTGAATTGTCTGTAAGCAGCTGCTGGAGTTATGTGCAATACTGGCCTGTCTATTTTACACCTACTAACATCCTTTACGCCTGTTTTCTCTCCACACGATCACCCAGTCTATCCTCTCTCAAACTCTCTGCTCTCACCAGCTCTCCATCGTTCTCTCTCTCTCACTCTCTCTCTCTCTCTCTCTCTCTCTCTCTCTCTCTGTCTCTGTCTCTGTCTCTGTCTCCCTCTGTCTCTCTCTCTCAAACTGACCTGTTTTACAGCTCAGGACAACCTGTTGACTGTTGAGTGTGATCTATATATGGATGGGTTGGAGAAGTCATGTGTGTTTGTAGAAAAGAAAATGTTTATCCAGCGTTGGCACTGCGTTTGCTTAGTGTGCGTTGGGAAGCATATACCCAAGCCAGACAAAGGACACTCTCTCTCGCTCAACGCACTGGAACAGGTCTCATTCCCCTCTGATTCTCAGTCTGACTCTCTGACACGCCACTCACTAAAGGCTGGCCTTGCACCATGTCGTTAATCAGCAACCTGGAAGACTAACCGGGGAAGTAGAAGGAGAGATGCAGCATGTTGTACGCAACAATTCATGGGGGACGTCCCACTTGCTTGGGACGTTCCCTGTTTGCTGTGTGGTTGTGGGAGTGGGCAACTCTGTGATATCGCAGTGCCTCACAGATTCTTAATATATCATTGGTTCTCAAACCTAGCCAACCAAGTTCATGAGTTTGATCCATAGCTAGCCTGCCAGTGTCAACAAATAATCTAGCCTTTTGAGTCAGTGAATCAGGTGAGCTATTTTATCACTGCAACATAACTACCAGTTCTCATTGATGAGACCACGGTGGAACGAGTAGCCAGCTACAAATGCCTGGGTGTCCACATCTCCAACGACCTATCGTGGTCCTTTAATGTGAACTATGAAGGTAAAACAGCGACATAAGTTTTTTTCTTGTAATTGATTTTTTTTCTTTTGAAACTCGTTTTGTACTTAGGTTTTCTTTCTTGTAATTGTTTTTTTTCTTTTGAAACTCGTTTTGTACAAAAGTTTTTCTTTCTTGTAATTCGTTTTTTTCTTTTGAAACTCGTTTTGTACAAAAGTTTTTCTTTCTTGTAATAGGTTTTGTACAAAAAACCAACGCGCAGAGTTTTGTCACTAAAATTCCACCAGCACTGTGACAAAAGTTTTTCTTTCTTGTAAATCAGTCTGTGCCCAAACGTTTCACTGCGTTTCCAAACAGAAACCCCAAACTTATTCTGACCAATGAACGGATAGCTATCTTAGCATGGCCCTTTGAACTTCAACCAATCATTACTCCTTGCAAAGGGTAGAAGAAAAGCCATGGCTCGGCATGGTCAGCATCTGTTACCTCAAGTAAGTTTTCGATTATGTAAAATGTATTTTCATGTCCATGCAGAAGTAATTAAAATATTATTTTATATTATTTTATTTAATATTGCATGGACATGAAAATAAGTTTTACATAATCGGATTTTCATGTCCATGCAGTAGTAATTAAAATATTATTTTATTTAATACTGCATGGACATGAAAATAAGTTTTACTTGAGGTAACAGATGCTGACCATGCCGAGCCATGACTTTTTTCCTCTTTGGAAGGAGTAACGATTGGTTGAAGTTCAAAGTGCCACGCTAAGATAGCTATCCGTTCATTGGTCAGAATACGTTTGGGGTTTCTGTTTGGAAACGCAGTGAAACGTTTGGGCACAGACTGATTTACAAGAAAGAAAACCTTTTGTCACAGTGCTGGTGGAATATTAGTGACAAAACTCTGCGCGTTGGTTTTTTGTACAAAACCTATTACAAGAAAGAAAAACGTTTGTACAAAACGAGTTTCAAAAGAAAAAAACGAATTACAAGAATGAAAAACTTTTGTACAAAACGAGTTTCAAAAGAAAAAAAACAATTACAAGAAAAAAACTTATGTCGCTGTTTTACCTTCATGGTGAACAAGTCAATTGAAAAACAAACAGGAATCTTTGAAAAAACAAATAAAATAAAAGTTCTACCTCCACCCTGACTAAGGCCTTGGTTCCAGTATTAATTTTGGAGGGACGTCCAGTTCTTGATAATGTCTCTGTTGTTGTTTCACCACTTGATGATGACTTTCTTCACTGAGTTCCATGGTATATCTAATACTTTGGTAATTGTCTTGTACCCATCTGCTGACTGATATCTTCAATCAGGGAGATCCCTCTGATGCTTTGTGAGCTTTCTGCAGACCACGGCTTTTGCTCTGAGTTGCAACAAAAAAAAAATGTCAAGAAAATCCTACTGGAACTGCTGACCGTTGTTTGTGATTGATCACAAAGTCACTCTAAACGATGGCAGGTGACTTCGATTTAACATGAGTTTGAATGTGATTGGTTCATTCTGAACACAGTCAATGCAACACTTATTGTAAGGTTTTTATTTTTTGTATTTCTCCCTCAAAGAGGGGGGTGTAGACGTATTATATCCACTGTATCTTCCAACATCCTGGTAAACATTTACCTCTGCACAGAGCATTCTCACCAACAGTTTGGTACAGCGGATGCTCATTGGCGCCCAGCTCTTTGCCATCAAAGACATCCTTGCGGAGAGCGCGTGTCCTTATCAGGGACATGAACTGTTTGCCCCCCTGCCATTAGACAAGCAATACAGATCCCGCTCCAGCAGGCTTAGGAAAAGTTTCCTCCCATCTGCTGTTAACATGCTGAACTCTGAAACCCTTCAGTAACCATGCACTCACACTACTACCTTATTTATTTTATCTGCCATTTGCAAAATGCTTTCTGTACACTGATAGCCTGTTTATTACATTTGCCATGTGCACAATGCATACTTTTTGTACTATCCATTTACCCATTGAACAGATGTTTTCCGCTTGTATTTCCCTCTCCACATTTGTAACTTGCTACATTGCTGAACTAAATACCTGCACATTTCTTATCCATGTCAATTGCACATCCTTACATTGTACTCCATCTCATTCGATTCATACATTGGCTCAGACACACTGCCCAGCATTTGGTTGTATACAAACTCCATTGAGTTGGACTGTACTTGTACTGTTCAATGACAATAAAGTTTAATTTAAACTAATCTTAACTACAACATCTAAGGGGATCCAAGTAATACTGTCATAGATCAGCTGGTGCCGTTACATCTGAAGACTTTCTTGATGAAGGAGGAATTTCCTCTGTAAAAGTCTCCATCCGCAGAGAAGAGATGTGGGAGAAAGATAAGACTTGAACTGCGCTTCCAGTAAGAGAGGTACATTAGTTGATGGCCCCTCTATAGCCTCCCAGTAAGCTATTACAAGCTTATCTGTAATCACTGGAGGTTAATGGGGAGGTTGAGAAAGTCCAATTAGCCCCAGAGTGGTTGACGTTACAGTTCACTCATCAGGACCCACCTGGTGACGATAGATGGACTGTTGCCTGATTTTTACATGACGTTACCCTGACTTCATTCTGACTCTTTATCAGTCCAGAGAGTTTGAGTGAGCTAACTCTAGTTGGTTGGCAGGATGGTCCGGGTTTTTCTAGCCATTAAGGAATAAGCAGTACTAAGATGGCATCTTTACATTAGGCGATACGGATGGAAATCCGTATGGTTACATGTTAGTACGCCCCCTTATCCGAGATGGTAACTAGAGGTCGCTGGAGGTGGAAAGATCAGTGATTTATGTGAGCGAGGGAAAACATCAGAGTCTGGATCAAACTGATCATCTCTGCAAATGTTTCAGACATCCAAGAAATAGATTTACTGCAGAGCTGAAGTACAAAGTAAAATCCTTGTTGTAAGTCAAATTGCAACTGGACGAAAACAAACACTTAGGCCTACCAGGAATAAGGTGAAGACGCGAAAAAGGTTTATTGTTGACACCATTCAAAATGTCCCTTTTCTGTCAACTTGTGGGTTGTGCATCCCACTCTGACTAACCGAAACACAAGCCAAAGCAAAATCCACGAAAATCTTAGATTTGTTGCTGAGAAACTACACCATTCAAGGCTTACAGGAACATCAGATCTTGAGAGTTTTACCCAAATGATAACCTGGGACACACCCAGCATAGCATGTATGGAGACTGTCCTGAGTGCAGAGATAAAACTGTTGAGCTCTCCAGTTTTGATGGCATGGCAAAGGTTACATTCACTCAGTGGCTGACAGCAGAGAAAGAAAGATCAGATGAAAGAGGAACCAAATACTGTCAAGATCACTGTTAAGAAAACAATAGAAGATTCACGAGACAACCCTGTTGCATTATTCCACAACCTTCTCCACAAATTCAAACGGCACATATTCAACATTAGTCAGCAGTGCTAATTCTGCAGGGAGCTAAAAAAAACATGTCTCAAGATGAGGCACTGATTCACATCGACTTCTCTGAGAACTTCACGTGCAAATATAGCTCAGAAATCCAATCCGTCCATTTTGGCTCATCTCACAAACAGGCGACTTTGCACACTGGCGTTCTGTATATCGGTGGGAAAAAATAGAACGGCAGACAAGCTGGTGAGCAGAGGCCGTGACATACCAGATGCCCTTGAGGTATACAAGGCTGTTACAGAAACCTCAACCTCTGTAAAGCTGTTTTATGTAGGATTTGAAGAAGTGGAAAAAGCTGTAGAGTGGTTGCCTGGCCATATACCACAGTGCCATCCACAATGAAGACTCATCAAATGATCCCATTTTCCTCAGGAGAGATACAGTATAAGGGAGGTGAGCTGCATGTGTTCCACACACAAGCAACTGAGCTGTCAGTGATTCAACATGCGACTCTTCACCATTACCAATACACCACAAAAGATGCAGACAGGATCAATTCCATGGAATGATCATTTGATTGGGAAGTGGTATGTGCTTATATGACGGCAACCTTTATCCAGGGATCATCCTAAACATGGATGAAATGCATGTCCAGGTGACGTGTTTCCATTGCATTGAAGAAAACAGATTATTCCGGCTGGCATGAGTGAATGTCCTGTGGTACCTCCATGATGTGCTCGAAACTGTTAAAGCACCAAAAGCTGTGACATCACATCACGTAGATATCCCAAAAGTGTGTGTAACCGACTCAACACAACAAGTTAATTTGATAACCAGTTAATAAGCCAATCAGTTAATATCAATATAAACAAATATGTAAACGAGGTAACATATAGTATCTCACAAAAGTGAGTACAACCCCTCACATTTTTGTAAATATTTGATTATATCTTTTCATGTGACAACACTAAAGAAATGACGCTTTGCTACAATGTAGAGTAGTGACTGTACAGCTTGTATAACAGTGTACATTTGCTGTCCCCTCAAAATAACTCAACACACAGCCATTAATGTGTGGACCGCTGGCAACAAACAGGCAATCAATTTGTATTAGAGGAATTTAATTAATAAAATACTTTGTATAAACCCTATGTTTGGTGCACCATTGGAGGGAGGGCACACTACCTCCCTTTGCCACCGGCGAAAAAGAGACGTGGCGATACTGATGATGGTTAAAAAAAGCAATTACAATTTGCATTGTGTGTGGGCACTGAAAATTGTTTCCCTCAAAAGCACACTAATGAATTTAAATGAAACCAAATGTACTTATACTTATACTACAGTGGATATGATAAGTGTACACACCCCTGTTACAATGTGGTGCAGGTGGGCACACTTATGCAGCCAGGTTATTGAAAGGTTCTTTTTAATTTTTCGGTTTGTTTTTCATTTGAATTTTTCACATTATAGGTCACAATAAATGTGGACAAAGTTCACATCACCAAAACCTGGCATTTTAAGAGGGGTGTGTAGACTTTTCATAACCACTGTACACCACAATGTTCATGGTAATTCACTGAATGCTTTAAACAGGCCACTATGAATAATTTCATTATAGTTCAGAAATTCCTGTTTAGATTGGAATTACAAACATTCCTTTTTACATCTTTACAGACACGAACAAATGCAGTATTCTTCTTAGTCTATGTACAATTTCAACAAACTAATTAGCTATGTCAATGTTTTATGTAAATTGTAACCTCAAAGCTTAACATATGTATGACCGTCAGGGAAGCCTGGGGTAGTCGTTCTGATCCTAAGCATGACAGTTCTACACAATAATTGCAACCAGGTTGTTGCTGTGAACATGAATCTGTTTTTACTTTACTCTCCTAGTTGAATAAAGATAAAATAATGAATACAAAATAAATACAAGTGGCTCGAGTGTAACTTGGTAAGATTATGGAGCTTGCAAAGCTACGGTTCTGTGTTTGATTCCTTCAGTTGGTAAGAACTGAATCTATAGAGTGAATGTGTCCACCAAACTCGTCCAGGTCACCTGAGAGCATCTGTTATTTAACTTAAAGGTAATTTTGGTAATATGGATACCAGCCTGTATTGTTGCATGTTGTGATGCCCCTGGCTGATAGGTGCCTTAATGAACAAAAGAGGTGTTTTGTGATTGAAATTGTTTATCTTGCGGTGTAAAATATACAATACCTCACAATTTCATTATTTACTTTAGAAAACCTGTTTTTATATGTTTTATTCAGAATAATCTGTTGAGTGGGCTAGGGGTTCTATCATCCTACACCACTACATCTGATGGATTTGTACCACTACTGCATTGGCCTGATTCCCACAAGCCACTCTTTCAGCTAAAATAGTGGTGGGCAACTACAAAAGGAAATGCCCTATCTATTATCCTATTACCAATAAGTCCTGCTACCATTATTATTTCAACTTTTACATTAATATGTGTTAACAGTTTAATCTGAGTCAGTCATTTTCTGATTATTTTCCCAGCACTACTTTCAGCGTAATATTTCAATTATGGCAAGTTGACCCAGAATTATTATTTTCATGTATGTTTCTACCTCTGCAGAAGATGTGGTGCAAAAATGGGAAAACAGTTTTAAAACCTGGCACTGTACACTGCCCGACCAAAAAAAGAGCAGGCTCAAAAATGTGTTGCTGAAAATGTTTTATGCATTAAGTACATGCTTTATTTTGCAGACAAATAAATATCCTGTCATTGCTGTGTTGTGTTAAACTGGGCATTAATTGTCATTAGTAAACTCAGTCTACTGTCCCTGTTAGCTTAATCTTACTGGGTTGTTGGGCAGCAGTTTCGAACAGTTAACATTGGTATTACTGATTATTCTTTAAATCATACAACTACCTGAATGTGACTGCCACATGAAATGTATTGACAATAATGTCAAATTATAGTTTTTTAGCCATCAATCTCTTTGCCGCCCCATAATCAAATATTGGCATTTGGCTTAATAAGACAGCATAAAGTCCAATGCTAGGAACAAAGGCTTTAAAAAAGGAGGAGAAGCGGAGGTGACCAGAGTGCAGCTGGGTTCTCAGCTGGGTGGCCCGACTTCCTTTCTTGTTGTCCGTTTTCTCGTTCCTTCCCTACACTGGATCAAAGCTCTGGCATTCTCTCTCTTTGAGAAAAGAAAAAGAAAAGAATTAATACTAATGGTGCTGGGAGCGGAGGAGTAAAGCATTTGGGGTAATTACCCAGCAATCACTGCAGCATTCCACAGCCGGGGGGTTGGTAGAGATAGGGCCCTGAGCTTAAGGAGCAGGGAAGTGGGTGAACATTACCGCACACAAGCACGGATGACGATGGATCAAATGGAACTGGCATACTTGCTATCAGTCGTCATTCATGTGTGTGTGTGTGTGTGTGTGTGTGTGTGTGTGTGTGTGTGTCTGTGTCTGTGTCTGTGTCTGTGTCTGTGTCTGTGTGTGTGTGTGTGTGTGTGTGTGTGTCGTCTGTGTCGTCTGTGTCGTCTGTGTCGTCTGTGTCGTCTGTGTCGTCTGTGTCGTCTGTGTCGTCTGTGTCGTCTGTGTGTCTGTGTCTGTGTGTCTGTGTCTGTGTCTGTGTCTGTGTCTGTGTCTGTGTCTGTGTCTGTGCGTGTGCGTGTGCGTGCATGTCTTTCATATGTTACTATCTAATTGAGATGCATGAATGCAGTAGAGTGGGTTAATGATGGAATGGGAGGAGGGCTGCCTGCAGACGGGAGTATATGTGCCTGGCTGTCACTCCAAGCTGAGCTCGACCCCGTTGTTTGGAAATGGGCATCAGTTTAGAAAACAAGCATATATGTGTGGCGGTCTGCGTTACTTATTACTTATATCGCTGTACGTTCTCCCGGGAGTAAAAGGCACTCAGACAGACTCAGAGCTGGAGCGCCTGTCTCGATGTGTGTATGTTTCTTTACGCGTTACCAGTGTTCGTTGTGCGCCCACACCGTGTGCGCACGCCGTGAGACACAGAACGGCTTTGTATTTATAAACACGGCAGGGTGGTTACCGGAGAAGGTTAGAGGACCGAGGAGGAAGTAGTTCAGGGAGTCAGAGGCCGTCATCCTAATCAGACTGAAGCCCGTAGAAAATTCTGTCTCCAAGTTGCTCTCTTTCCTCCACTTTTTCCACAACTTTGTGGTTGGCAAGGTCCTGGCTGCTGGCGTGGCAACACTGCCTGCTGTTAATGTGCTGGTCATATGACATTGGTGGTTTGGCAAAAGCAGGCAGCTATACATTTATAACCCGAATGCGCGTAGAGCACACACATGCATTCCATTTGAGACATTCAGCAGATGCTTTCAGCCTTAGCGGCTTACAGGAGAAATCGGGAGTGCTTAAGCTCATGGACACGTTATTTAAAGGTTGTCTCCTCAGGGATTCGAACCAACGACTTTTGGGACCATCACCAGGAACGTTAGCGTACACGTTGTCCATACAGTGTGTGTGGACATGCTCACTGTAAGGTCTTGCTGTAGTTATGCCCTGGAGGCAATGCACAGTCAGCTGGCCCAGTACCACAGAGTTGGACCACAGAGTTGGACAAGCAGCTTACAGTTATTTAAGTTATAAGTGACACAATCTGTAGACATTACACATAAACAACAGTGTTATTGGCAATGAAGTGCTTGGTTCCAAAAAAGAAGTTCTAAAAACAGTGCAAAAAATTAATACCATTACATTAAAAATATAATAATAATAACAATAATAATTTATAAGAACAAATTGAAGAAATACAACTTGTATTGTATTTCCTACGGCAGGTGCTTTGACCGCAGTGATCCAGCAAATAAATGACTAAACTTGGTATGAACCGAATGAACTGTCGACCATAAAAAGGACTCACAAAAATGAGAGACGGCGGAAGCGTCTTGTTTTATGATGTCAGGATGTTCTGTGGTTCCAGTCCATAGCGGATGAGTCATTTGTCCTTGAGCAAAGTGCATGACATCACAGAGGGTGAGTGTAAAAGAGAAATGTCACTGTCCAGGGGAGTGTTTTAGAACCAGGCTTACAGTATCTATGCAGCTGATAGTCGACTGACTTGTAAAAACTCTCAATGCCCTATGTCTACCAATTCAATTACACACATATTGTAAGAGCTCTGTTATAATTAACCCTCTATTTCAATACTGACCAGGTTGCTATTTGTACCCATATGGTCAAATTATCATAGAGGCTGGTTTTGGGTACTGTATACAATTCCACAACTACTACCGCGGATCCACTTCATTTTTTCTGAAAAAGAAGTGTGTGGTCACAGAGCCTATGCTGCTATATTTGCTAATGCAGGCCAAGTTTAATGGGGTGGTCTACCAGACTTCACACATTTGGATTGAAGTGTCCTGGAATGCAATGAATACTCATAAAACGTAGTTTCATTGGGAGTTATGCAATAATACCACTAGAGGGCAACAGCTCACAGCTGAATTGCTGCAATGCACAGTATAGTCTGACTGTGTTAGCAAGGCTGTGAAAACATGTATGTCTGTGTGTACATGAGTGTGTGTGTGTGTGTGTGTGTGTCTGTGTGTGTATGTGTGTGTGTCTGTGTGTGTGTGTGTGTGTGAGTGTGTGTGTGAGTGTGTGAGTGTGTGTGTGTGTGAGTGTGTGTGAGTGTGTGAGTGTGTGAGTGAGTGTGTGAGTGTGTGAGTAAGTGAGTGCGTCTGAGAGTGAGAGGAAGATCAATATAGAAAGTAAAAAAACATGGAGTGATAAATTGAAAGGAGATATATATATATATATATATATATAGAATGATAGAGTGAGGAGTGGTAGAGTGACTGATCATCATGGTGGATACTCTCTCAGCTCAACCTGCTGCATCATTAAGCCAAACATGTCAGAAAGGCCACTGAATTCTCAGAGGGTCTTGTATCTTGTCAGTGAACTGTAGCTTGCCTTGACGAGACACATACGAGAGGCCTTTTCCTAAAAGTTGAAAAGTTGAACATCGATAATTTCTCTCCATGTCATTCTTTGTGTGTGTGGGTGTGTGTCTGTGTGTCTGCGTGTCTGTGTGCGTGCCTAACAGAGGCTGATATCGGCATGAGAAGACAAGATTGAGTGAAAGAACGTGAGAAAAAAATGGATTGGTGGCAACAAGACATATCTTTGGGGTTTGGGCCTTATTTGGAAAAGGTTGTAATGTAATTGTTTCATTTATTTAATAGTGGTATTGCAGAATTTGATTGTGGTGGTAGCTAACAAATCTGTACATTCTTCTCAATTTTAAAGATTGATCTGGATCCCCCGTTTCCAAGAATACTATTGTATTTCTGTGACCTAATTTCTTCTAGGAATGAAAGCCATATTAAGAGTTTGTGGTAGTTGCTCTTGTCCCAGAGTGATTGTATGTTTGTTTTCTTCTCTGCCAACCAAGCCTGGAAATGTCTCATTTTCTACGGTGATGACAAGTCTCGCCCCACTGAACATATTGGCATATATATATATATAAGCCCTATACATGTTTGCTGTTTTCTATTGGTACCAAATAGTTATTTCTAATAGTGATTGAATTTAGATGGGCATCATGCTTTCTTCTTTGTTCCATTGTGTTCGGCAAAAATGATTCTTTCAGAGGACAACCAAACCGGTTCCCAGTTCAGAGTTGGACAGAACCCAAAGCCTTGCGGGGTCATCTGAGTTTGTGGCTCCGCAATGTCCGGACAGAGCTGCTTTTAGATGAACACTTCACCAGAGGAACTAAACGTGATACTGTTTCAGTTGCTCTGTCTCCTATTACATCCGAAGCCCTGACAAATATGTTCTCTCTAATCATGAATGGCCACTGTCTAATCATGAACAGCGGGCAGTAACAGCTGGTTGGGTCAGAAACTAGCATTTAGTGCGACTGGTTTTAGTTGGACTGCCAGGGTTGCGGTCAGGGGCCACTAGCATCAATCTTAACATGGCGGGGGCTGTCTTTGTCCTAGCGCTGTCTCGATAAAGTTATCCCAGTCAAAACAATATGGACACAAACAACGGTGAGGCTATGTGCATGGGGGAGGGGCAGAGACATGTATTATAATGTTGATACTGGACAGTACCGATCTCACTGACTGCTCCATGGGCCCATTTAATGGAGGTGGTCTGGAAGGACAGAGGCATCCGTCATGGAACAGTGGAAAGTATGAGTAGCTGTGTGCGTTGTGTGTATGAAGAATCGTTTGCACATTTGCAAAATGGCAGGGCGTTTCTTCTGCGTATTTCTCACTCTTAAATGTAGAGCCGCTGAGATAATGGACATCGTCTATGTCCCCGCATACGGCCCGTCATTCATCTGCAGGTATCCTTGAGTGATGTCAGTGCCTCGTGGTTGTTAGTCCAATTACCAAACAGGTGCCTCTTGCCCAAACGAGAAAGTTAACAAATTTGACAGGGGTCTCTAAAAAGGCACTTAACCCTGATGGCTTGTATACATCGCTGTAGATCGGAGTGTCTGCAAAACAACTGAAATATAAAATCTAATGACTGTGATGATGACAGTGATATCTACACTCACAACAATATACATAAACTTCATTTAAGTGACCTTTTGCCTCCTAATAAAGACGCCAAAATAGGCGCCTGTTGCTTGGCCTGTCCACTGAAAGCGTTTTACGCACAGAACAGTTTCATCCATTTTACCGTTGGGGTCCGAAAAAACAACCAGAATTCCTCCTCATTCTTTCCCATATCCAACAATAATGGGACCCATTTATATCGGGGGAAGTTGAAGGTCCAGTTGCGCTTAACGTCTTTACTGCGTGATTTCACGGAAGACCACGAGGTGTAATGCTTCGTCGGGGGGTTGTTATTGAGCTCTGTTTGGCCAAAGCAAACACAGCTTGGTGGAAAGTGTAATCATTTATTTAAGACCGGGGGCGATATGGTCAATTTGCTTTGAAACAAAGTTCTGTGATACCCGATGGGACAGGGACAAGTATGCATGTGTGTTGTTTCTTAATGTCTGTTTAGCTCTGCTCCTACATCTAGTGTATTTAGCTTGCAGCATGTAGCAAAAAAGTGCGACCCCAGTCGCAACAATGTCAGAAGTACAAACCTCCTAAAACAGTGATCACTGTCCCTATGTTTCCCGTAGCTCTCGTATCGCCACATCGTCTGCCTACCGGCATGTTAAGGACCCCCGGGTTGGAGCCGTTGTCCCAGACATTTGCCTATCAAGATTTACCAGCGAGTACATGTTGCTTTTCCCACTCAATTCCACCACTTTCCCTCCAAAGGAAAAGCCAACTCACTCCTTTCATGCCTATCAGTCGGACTCTTGGGGACAGAGTACATGAGTCTATGATTTACTCCGATTTAATTGGATTCATTTGTAAAATGGCTGCCGGAGATATGGGCATTATCTATCATGTACCCATGACTGGAATGCTAGCTCTCTCTCTCTCTGCCATTTAATATCACTCTCTCTCGTGTTGGCTGGGTTGTTTCTGCATGCCAGACTGAGACTGTCCTCCAGCTAGTCATTTCTGCGTTTATTAGATTGTATAATTTCATTTTGCATGTGTCTGTGGCCTTTAAGCCTCTGGATCTGCTTAGCACGGGAATAATTGATCACATTTGTTAATAGTACATAGTTCTTTTGTTGTTACTACCCTAATTATATCAAGAAACGGGTCCCTTTTATATAAAAGCTTAATTCAAAACATCTCTTCATGGTGCAAATGATTAACACATTCATGCAATGGTAAAGGCCAGACACATGAGTAACTAGCTTTAAGTAATGTATTATGCAATGACTATATCTGTGAGTGGAGTCCACGTTAGTAGAGGCCAGACACAAGAGGAACTAGCTGTAAGTAATGTATATGCAATGACTGTATCTGTGAGTGGAGTCCACGTTAGTAGAGGCCAGACACAAGAGGAACCAGCTGTAAGTAATGTATATGCAATGACTATATCTGTGAGTGGAGTCCACGTTAGTAGAGGCCAAACACAAGAGGAACTAGCTGTAAGTAATGTATATGCAATGACTGTATCTGTGAGTGGAGTCCACGTTAGTAGAGGCCAGACACAAGAGGAACTAGCTGTAAGTAATGTATATGCAATGACTGTATCTGTGAGTGGAGTCCACATTAGTAGAGGCCAGACACAAGAGGAACTAGCTGTAAGTAATGTATATGCAATGACTGTATCTGTGAGTGGAGTCCACGTTAGTAGAGGCCAGACACAAGAGGAACTAGCTGTAAGTAATGTATATGCAATGACTGTATCTGTAAGTGGAGTCCACATTAGTAGAGGCCAGACACAAGAGGAACTAGCTGTAAGTAATGTATATGCAATGACTGTATCTGTGAGTGGAGTCCACGTTAGTAGAGGCCAGACACAAGAGGAACTAGCTGTAAGTAATGTATATGCAATGACTGTATCTGTGAGTGGAGTCCACGTTAGTAGAGGCCAGACACAAGAGGAACTAGCTGTAAGTAATGTATATGCAATGACTGTATCTGTGAGTGGAGTCCACATTAGTAGAGGCCAGACACAAGAGGAACTAGCTGTAAGTAATGTATATGCAATGACTGTATCTGTGAGTGGAGTCCACATTAGTAGAGGCCAGACACTAGAGGAACTAGCTGTAAGTAATGTATATGCAATGACTGTATCTGTGAGTGGAGTCCATGTTAGTCGCTAGCACATTTTACAGTGGTGTTTTGAGTTGTGTCTATTACAGATGGACCCTGAAGTCACTTGGACATATGTTTTTGTTTAAACAACATATTTATGCACCTAAATAATAGCCTGCAGATATAAAAGACACTGTCCTGTGTAAATACTGTGATTATTTTGCTGCCTAAATGTGTACAGTTTCATTAAAATAAAATAATATTATGTGACTCCAGAACGACCACAGCAGCCTCAAATGTAGGGTTCAGTTCAAGCAGGAAAATATTGTCCTGTTTCTGTAAAAAAAAAGGATGGGACTAGTGAATAATAACTATTTTAAAATTCATTCTAATACATATTGATCTTAATGATTATAGTTAGATTTCCTTCTCATTTACACATTTCCTCTAGCAGAAATCAACATATTGGCCTGTTTACCTACCAGCTGATATGTTGATTTCTGCTAGGGAACAGCAGTTTAAATCAGATCAACATGAATTTTTGAAATGAAAGTCTTAAAGTCGGAAACTTAAATATAATTCATTCATAGTTTAAAAAAGCATGAATAAACTGCAGATGTCTCCCCTATAACTTGGCTGGGTGTACTGCTGATCTGGGTTTCGGTAAATTGCAGTTACGGTTCAGGGAATGAGGGAGAAAAAGAATAAGAAAAAATAATAGAACAGAGTAACACCAGAATAAGAGATGTAGGCGCTTATGCAGAATGTAGCCATTTCAGAAGGCCTCTAGTACTACTGACAGCTATGCCGGTCGGTCATATCAGTAGAGAGGAGAAAAGAAACGAAGACAAATCCACCGGAAGCTTTTAAAGCCAAATTGCTCCTCTGTTTACACCTCTCTATAAAGCCCTTTAAGATCTTTCCTCATTATCTCTCCAGGCGTATCTCTAATTATCGCAGAGAACACAGTATCACAAGCCAGATCTCTCTCATCTGGTCGTGGAGATGGTTAAATGCAGGAAATTGAAAAATAGAGCCAGGGGTGGAACTTGTATTAGTCAGCTTGATCAAGTTTATTGTGGCTCCTCTATTTATGTGCTCTTTACTTCAAAGTTTGCCTGCTGGTACATCCTGTAACATGATGTTATGAGAGCCCCCTGACCTCTTGAACGCAGGGCATTGCTACCACCTTGCTCTAATTCCTCTGGTGACTCTTTCATTGTCTCCGTCTCTCTGACTCTATTTCCATCTCCTTTCCTCAGATAGATAATCTGTTGGAGCAGCTGAAGGACAAGGACAAGCAGTTGGTGGCCCTGCGGGACCGGGTCAAAGGCCTACAGACGGACTCCAGCAACACGGACACGGCACTGACCACGCTGGAGGAGGCCCTGTCTGAAAAGGTACACCAAGGGAGAGGAGAAGAGGGAGGAGCCAGAGAAAGGTGAGGGCGATGTGTCCAATGGGCATAAGCGATATAAGCGGTTGCTTAGGGCCCCCGACCGCTAGGGGCCCCCTACCACAAGGGATTCCCAACCGCTAGGGCCCCCTACCACAAGGGATTCCCAACCGCTAGGGGCCCCCTACCATAAGGGATCCCCCAACCGCTAGGGCCCCCCTACCACAAGGGATCCCCCGACCGCTAGGGCCCCCTACCACAAGGGATCCCCCAACCGCTAGGGGCCCCCTACCACAAGGGATCCCCCAACCGCTAGGGTCCCCCTACCACAAGAGATCCCCCAACCACTAGGGCCCCCCTACCACAAGGGATTCCCAACCGCTAGGGCCCCCCTACCACAAGGAATCCCCCAACCGCTAGGGCCCCCTACCACAAGGGATCCCCAAACCGCTAGGGCCCCCCTACTACAAGGGATTCCCAACCGCTAGGGCCCCCTACCACAAGGGATCCCCCAACTGCGAAGGGCACCCTACCACAAGGGATTCCCAACCCATTCATGCCTTCATCAGCTCAAGGATAGACTACTGCAATGCCCTTTACATTGGACTTAATAAATCACTCCTCAATAGGCTTCAACTGGTAGCCTAGATGTTGCAGCACGTCTCCTCTGCAACATCTCTAAGCGCTCACATATCACCCCTGTCCTCCGCTCGCTCCACTGGCTCCCGGTGCGATTTAGGGTGGAGTATGAGGCCCTGCTGTTTGTGTTCAAGGCCATCAATGGTATGGCCCCGGCCTACCTCGCTGAACTAATAACGGTCTACCAACCAGCCAGAACCCTGCGCTCCTCTGAACACACCTCTCTGGTGATTTCAAAATATAAAAAGTTTGGAAGTCGGTCATTTGTCGTCCAGGCATCACCATGTTAAGTGTTTTTAAATCGCATTTGAAAACACATCTATTTAGACAAGCTTTTAACACGTAGCCTTTGACCTGACTGCTATTTTTATGTACACTTATGTTTTTGTATACTGTTGTCTTTTTATGCTTTTTACTGGAAAGCGCCTTATGCACCTTTTGGCTGTTGTAAGGCGCTCTACAAATAAAATTTGATTGATTGATTGATTTGTTGTTGCAGTCGAAACACACACAGGAACACAGGCAGTAAGTCACTTGTTGGCACCTCGTACCCCTATGGGTGCTCTGACCCCCTCATTTATATTCCTATTAATTTGGGCTCAATGGGATTAGCTGCGTTCAGAGGTCATTCTCCAGGGTGCAATTAGTCCTGACTTTTTCCTGTTGACTCACTATCTGCGATGCTGTTGGGTCATCATGATGGAGGGACCGCGGTGCAGAAGAAAGGGAGAGGGGAAGGAATCTTCTGCATTATAGAATGTGCCCCCGCTGCCAAACTTTGTTATTTTTATTTTACCTTTATTTTACCAGGTAGGCCGATTGAGAACAAATTCTCATTTACAACGGCGACCTGGCCAAGATAAGGCGAGAAAATGTGCAAGTCAACATACAGTTACATAAGTACACAGAACACAGGAGTGCAAAGATTTTAGGCACAATAAGACACAATAAGGCAATACAGGTTCAAGTTAAACAGGATGAGGTATATGTGGTTCTGTGCAGCAGCATAGATAAGGCACTAGCGAATAATTTTTAAATATAAAAATATGATGGGTATCATTTTACTGGATATTCAAAGATTAAAGTGAGTCTGGCAGGTAGGTCATTTGCATGGACTATTTGACCGTGATTATGGGAAAGAGCATTTGAGCAATATCTGAGCAAATAACAGTAATACAAAAGTCAAAGGTATGACAATAGTGCAGGAGAGAGATGTCCACTGTGCAGGGTGGGCATAGCATAAGGGAGAAGTTCGGAGAGGTGTTCAGAAAGGAGTAGTTTAAAGGCGACTGGTGATATGAGTGTTTCAAGTTTTTGGGTTTTTTGTTGTTCGTTCCAGTCATTGGCGGCTGCAAACTGGAAGGATTGGCGGCCGAATGATGTGCAGGCTTTGGGGTGTCTAAGGAAATGTACCTACTAGAGCGTAGACTGGGGTTCACTAGGGCAATGGTAACTAGAGAGCTAAGGTACAATTGGACTTTGCCTAGCAGGGACTTGTAGACGGCGGCTGAAAGGCAAAAGAGAGCTGTCTAAGAATACACCTAGATATTTGTAAGTATCAACACATTCTAGTTCAGACCCATCTAGCGTGGCGATGCTGGGCAGACAGGCAGGTGTGGGCAGAGATCGGTTGAACAGCATACACTTAGTTTTTACCAGAGTTTAGTAATAACTGATGGTTTAGGAAGGAATGTTGCATGGCATTGAAACTCTCCTGGAGATGTTTGAGCACCGGGCCTGGCGTGTACAGGATGGTATCGTCTGCATAAAGATGGACACTGGTATGTGAAGTGACGACTTTTGTGTTCTAGCATGGTCGAGCAACCGAAACGTATCTCATACATAGTTGTAGCTTTACTGCATTCATATCAAACCAGCCCACTGTCCGCATAGCTCTCTTCCATCTCCCCCCATTTTCTCGCCCGGGAAAGTCGCTGACAATACGTTAAAAAAAAGTATGAAAGAATTACAGATCCTGTATCAGTAAGGGAATGAAAGACCTAGTGTTATTTGTAAATAAACAATGTACCCGGCGCTAAGTGAGTTAGTAGCTACCGTTAGTTGGAGTTACTGATGAGTATCTCGTCACTTACACGTTTCCCATCATGCCTCAGTGCCCTTGACCGGTCTGCTCTAATGGGCAGAGTAATGTTAAGGAGACCATTACAGGTGCATGGAAAGTGCTGTGCAATGGAGACATTTTCTGGGAAAATAAGTTGGTGGCACACGTGTATATACAGTTACCTCATATATGTATGTATATACAGTTACCTCATATATGTATGTATATACAGTTAGCTCATATATGTATGTATATACAGTTAGCTCATATATGTATGTATATACAGTTAGCCCATATATGTATGTATGTACAGTTAGCTCATATATGGTCACTAGGTCCTTTCTAACCTGGTGAGGTCCAACACCAGCGGTTGCTTTGTAAGATATATCTTCAATCCATATGGTGTTCTACTCTTCAGGGGGGCGGTGTTGGACCTCACAAGTTCCATATTTGGTGTAGATAGACCAGTGGCATCTGACCCTCCAGCACCTATTTGCCCCAGTGGATGTGAAATCAAGCCTACACTGGATGAGAGTCAATGAAGCAACTAGAAGGTTGACATCAGCTTGTGTTGCTGAGAGGTACTGGAATCAGAAGAGCCATCGAAGGTACCTGCCAATGAAAAATCTGTCACTTAATGTTGGTGACGATCGGTGAATCAACGTGGCACCTGTTTGACCTTACAAGCTGTGACTGAACTTCCTCTTCCGATTGTGCTTGTGTCTGAATGTGCCTCCCCTAGTGAGTCCTACCTGTATCTCTTTCTCAATTTAATATCAGGCATTAAACTAAGATAACTAAAGAATGTTCATGTCTGATTTGCTATTCCAAATCGGCAGCTTGTGGTTGAAATGAAACATTTATTTTACAGTTGTGATAAGTTGTCATGGTGATTTGGCCATGGTTGTGTCTATGGCCCTGTTTGTGTTTCCCATCAGATATGCAATTCTTAATGTTTCTAACGAGCTCAGTTGCGCTACATTCTTTGGAAAGAACCCAAAGCTGCAGTGAATACAATTACCGAATGTTATTCTGTGCTAGGGCTATTTATCACAACAACAGTTATACAGTATTTTATTAGTTGCTATTGTAACTTTTTACAGTAATACAAAAACTGCCAGCCAGCAGCCTCGTTTAATTTCTTCAGAATATCAAAGTACAGAAAATGAATGTGCTATTCCAAAAAATATGTTTATATTTTACTGATACCCAACACCTGAGCTGCTCAACCGTTTTTTTTTATCAAAGCCACCATCCTGTAGGCTTCTCTAACTCTTAATTTAGGACATCTGATTCTAATAATTAGCCAAGTGAGAAGCTAAATCAGGCTATTCACAACAGGGGTAGGAGAGAAAATCTAAAGGATGGCAGATCTCTAGGAACGGGGTAAAACAGCCAACCCCAATATTTTCATATGCACAACCAGGTTATACCAAGTTACACATATGTGTGACTGTTCAAATATTTTAAAAGGCTGTTAGCAAAAATGACTTCTCTTTGGCAGAATTGTGGGACCAACGAGGCCTGGCCTTCCTAGTGTTAACAGTTAGGGAAGTAATCTACCGGCTCTGACCACATAAACATACTCACATGGTTATATATACAATGAATCAGATGCAAGGGGAAATAAAGCCCAGATCTTACTGGATATCATCTCCTCTATTGCTATGGATTTCCAGATGAAGATGAGGATTTGGTAAAGAATGCAGTTATTTGGGATGCACAATATTTATCGAACTGATAAAGTATCATCTGATAAGGAAACATTTACATTATTTGTGATTAGTCTACTAAGTAAATTAGAGCTGATATATAGACCAATATAGACCCATAATATGTGAAGAAGTTGGTATCTCAGTGGTAGAGTGCATGCTCTGTATGTATGATGTCCTGGGTTCCTATTGGAGGAGTTGGTATCTCAGTGGTAGAGTGCATGCTCTGTATGTATGATGTCCTGGGTTCCTATTGGAGGAGTTGGTATCTCAGTGGTAGAGTACATGCTCTGTGTGTATGATGTCCTGGGTTCCTATTGGAGGAGTTGGTATCTCAGTGGTAGAGTGCATGCTCTGTATGTATGATGTCCTGGGTTCCTATTGGAGGAGTTGGTATCTCAGTGGTAGAGTGCATGCTCTGCATGTATGATGTCCTGGGTTCCTATTGGAGGAGTTGGTATCTCAGTGGTAGAGTGCATGCTCTGTGTGTATGATGTCCTGGGTTCCTATTGGAGGAGTTGGTATCTCAGTGGTAGAGTGCATGCTCTGTATGTATGATGTCCTGGGTTCCTATTGGAGGAGTTGGTATCTCAGTGGTAGAGTGCATGCTCCGTGTGTATGATGTCCTGGGTTCCTATTGGAGGAGTTGGTATCTCAGTGGTAGAGTGCATGCTCTGTATGTATGATGTCCTGGGTTCCTATTGGAGGAGTTGGTATCTCAGTGGTAGAGTGCATGCTCTGTATGTATGATGTCCTGGGTTCCTATTGGAGGAGTTGGTATCTCAGTGGTAGAGTGCATGCTCCGTGTGTATGATGTCCTGGGTTCCTATTGGAGGAGTTGGTATCTCAGTGGTAGAGTGCATGCTCTGTATGTATGATGTCCTGGGTTCCTATTGGAGGAGTTGGTATCTCAGTGGTAGAGTGCATGCTCTGTATGTATGATGTCCTTGGTTCCTATTGGAGGAGTTGGTATCTCAGTGGTAGAGTACATGCTCTGTGTGTATGATTATCCTGGGTTCCTATTGGAGGAATTGGTATCTCAGTGGTAGAGTGCATGCTCTGTATGTATGATGTCCTGGGTTCCTATTGGAGGAGTTGGTATCTCAGTGGTAGAGTGCATGCTCTGTGTGTATGATGTCCTGGGTTCCTATTGGAGGAGTTGGTATCTCAGTGGTAGAGTGCATGCTCTGTATGTATGATGTCCTTGGTTCCTATTGGAGGAGTTGGTATCTCAGTGGTAGAGTACATGCTCTGTGTGTATGATTATCCTGGGTTCCTATTGGAGGAATTGGTATCTCAGTGGTAGAGTGCATGCTCTGTATGTATGATGTCCTGGGTTCCTATTGGAGGAGTTGGTATCTCAGTGGTAGAGTGCATGCTCTGTGTGTATGATGTCCTGGGTTCCTATTGGAGGAGTTGGTATCTCAGTGGTAGAGTGCATGCTCTGTATGTATGATTATCCTGGGTTCCTATTGGAGGAGTTGGTATCTCAGTGGTAGAGTGCATGCTCTGTATGTATGATGTCCTGGGTTCCTATTGGAGGAGTTGGTATCTCAGTGGTAGAGTGCATGCTCAGCCTACCTGGTTAAATAAAGGTTAAATATAAAAATGTAGTGAATATTGCTTTAACTTGACTCACACACAGCACGCCATTTTCACGTAAATTAAGTCAAACCCCTGCACATAGCCCATGCAGTGTAGACTAAATTTTTTTACAACAAATCTTATAAGTCACCTGAAAGGTTGTCA
Organism: Dallia pectoralis; assembly: GCA_029465975.1. NCBI lineage: Eukaryota > Metazoa > Chordata > Actinopteri > Esociformes > Umbridae > Dallia > Dallia pectoralis. The sequence continues at coordinate 4,901,638 of CM055728.1, forward strand.
TCACATCTAGAATGTAATCCACAGACCTACACAACCTCAACCATCCACAGACCTACACAACCTCAAGCAACATGAAGCATCAGTTTGCGTTAGCACACAAAAAAGAAAAAAAAGCTAATGAGGTAAACAGCCTATTCAACAAGCATTTGAAAACTGCAGGAAGTTTGCTAGAGATAATACAAAGGCGATGGCAATTAAAGACAAAATCATGGATTTGATGGCACTTGTCGACCAGACTTTTTCCAAGACCAAGGATTTAGAATTTTTATGCAAAATGTTTGATGGTTTTCTGTTTTATAAAAGCATGTTTTTTATGTACCGTACTTGAATAGAAATGTATGAACATTTGACGAGTTTGAACATTTGAACATTTGTATGAACATTACTGTAATAATGGCAGACTTGGTGAGGTCAGCGCTAGGAAATCTTAAATCCATGTGTGCTAACTACATCTTAGCCTTCCTTATCCAACTTTTTAAAATACAAAAGTGTGTAGGTCTGTGGATGGTTGAGGTTGTGTAGGTCTGTGGATGGTTGAGGTTGTGTAGGTCTGTGGATGGTTGAGGTTGTGTAGGTCTGTGGATGGTTGAGGTTGTGTAGGTCTGTGGATGGTTGAGCTTGTGTAGGTCTGTGGATGGTTGAGGTTGTGTAGGTCTGTGGATGGTTGAGGTTGTGTAGGTCTGTGGATTGTTGAGGTTGTGTAGGTCTTTGGATGGTTGAGGTCTGTGGATGGTTGAGGTTGTGGAGGTCTTTGGATGGTTGGGGTTGTGGAGGTCTGTAGATGGTTGAGATTGTGGAGGGTTGAAGAGTGTTGGGGTGGTGTAGGTCTGTAGATGGTTGGGGTTGTGTAGGTCTGAAGAGTGTTGGGGTGGTGTAGGTCTGTAGATGGCTGGGGTTGTGTAGGTCTGTAGATGGCTGGGGTTGTGTAGGTCTGAAGAGTGTTGGGGTTATGTAAGGTTATGACTTCATTGTCCATTTTTCAGTGAGTCTGTTTGTGATAGAATGAATGCTAGATGAGATGAATACTGACTGTTGGTTCTAAACAGCGTGTGTTTGATAGGTTGAGCCAGTTGATAGGAAAGCAGCTGCTGCTCATTTAGCCTCACCTTGGCGCTAGTCAGTTAGCCTGATGTACCGTGATTGCAACTCGGAATTCATACATAAATCACCTTTAAGTTCAACGCCTTAACTTATTTTCAGTAGGCCCTAATTGTTTTTACTTAAGGTCACAATGTGGTATTTTTTCTATCCATTGGAAAAAAATACAAAAGTGACTTTCAAATCTTTTTTTCTTCCTTCCCCTTTGAAGCTGCAGGGTTTTCCGTTTGTAAACAAACAAAAACCAATATGTTTATATATTTACCATGACAGCTAAGGAGTTGCTCTCTAAACATGAACTATTAATGTTCAAAGGTTATTGCTCTAGAGACTGTGGTCCTTCCCCAAGACCTCATCCTCACATTTGTGATAAGAATGTGTTTCGGATGTGTGTGACGCTAAAGGCAGTGGTGAAGATGAAAGAACTGTCCATAAAGCTAAAGCAAATGTCCTTTAGTGGACAGCCTAGTGTGTTAGGGATAGCTCTTAGCGTTGCTGTTTCTCTACGTGTTTACATGTGAGTAGTGTAAACACACGTGCGCGTGTGTGTTTAGCAGAGGTTGAGTATAATTGGCTCAGCTGAGGTGTATTCTAGTCTGCCAAGTGTAAACTAATGTCAGGAACTGAGTCATAAGACGCAATGAAAACATCCTAAGTGGAACCGGGCAGGACAGGCAGTTGTGTGTTTTCCGTTTGGTTCTGTTTTGTAAGATGCTGCAATATGCTTTGTCAGGTCAACCCAAAGGGTGGCTGCTCACTATTAGTCTTCCAGGACCCTGCCGAAGTTTAGAGTGTTTTAGCTAGTTCCGGAGTGGTTCATGTAAGGCGTGTGTAATGAGTTTACAAGTGAAACAGTGTGCGTGTCAGGTGTCTGTCTGTCGCTAGTCTATCAGGTTTTAGAGACCTGCAGTCTAGTCACCACCCACATTGTGCAGGTTCAAAGGAGCTAACTGGGGCCTGAGCCAGCCTGAGTGTGCGTGTGTGCGTGTGTGTGCGTGTGTGCGTGCGTGCGTGTGTGCGTGTGTGCGTGTGTGCGTGTGTGCGTGCGCATGCGCGTGTGTGTGTGTCTGGCATGTCAGAGACATACTGTATTTCCCTGTCATGTCCTTGTTTTCCTCAAACCCAGACATATTTGAGATATTGCGCAGCAGATGAGAAACAGGACCAATTAGCTGTGTATTTACTCTCCCAGCCAGTCTTCCTCTCCCTTTCCTGACGCCTTTCATTAAAGCAAGCCTGTGGGTTTGGCCTGTGCTGCTTTCAATACATGATTTGCGCAATCTCCTTGGAGTATTAAGTTGACAGATATTGTAAACACTTCATTCTTTCTTTTTAACACGGTAGCCTTTCACACCGGTGTTTCAGTTTGAAAAAAGACAGATTTGGGATCTTAAGTGCCTAAGTTGTTAATAACTGTACAGTAACATGTTGTCAAAGCTCAGGCTCTGTGCTTCACAGCACTGTATGGGTTTTGACTAGAAGCTGTTCTGAGCACTGAACATGCCCCAATTCCTTGCTTTAATTGGGCAAGATGTTTGTTGTCTGAGTAAGAGAAACACTCTTAAAAATGAGACGTTTAGGATTATCGTAAATAAAGAACAACTAAATTGCTTCACTTTTAAGAGGAAAAGTCACTGCTGGAATACACATCTGAAAGCGTCTTTCGTGACCTGTTTCTCAATGTGCAAAAAGTATCTGTTTCCCTGAACTGCCTGAAAGCCTGTTACTGCATTTTATAAGTTTGGTATGTTGGTAATTTAGCAAGCTTCTAAATGATTCCCTCCTGACTGTGACTAATGACAAACCATTTCTGAATGTTTGTCGTCAACCACAGTCATCGTGTGATTGTCACGGTGATTGTCACAGTGCTTATAAGATGAGGACAAAGGCTCAGAGCTTGTCTTTGAACTTCTCATATTTAATTGTGTTGAGAGCAACAAAAAACAAAAAGGCGAACTGGCAGCACTCAAATAACGTAGCAGCAAACTGCAAATAATGATCCACACAACCCGGTGAAAAGGACGAAGTTAAATACACTTTAACGACATTAATCAAGGAACAGGTGAAAATGATTATTACTAGACAAAACCAAAGGTGTGTTAACTGCACCCCCTCCCCCCCCCCCCGACGCCAACGTCTCGCGCTCCCGAAAGTGCCACCAGGAACCAAAGGGAGGGCAGGATGTGCAAAGGCGTGCGAAGGCGAAGGCGCTGCCAGTTTTATCAGCAACAGAGGCTGGACAGATGCAGGAGGCCCTGCGGGCTCCGGCAGCAACTCAAGGCTGGTAGGCGGCGCAAGGAAAGAGAATTATACATTACAAAACACAGTTGAAATAATTGTAACCAAAAAAACACCAACATTTCAAGGGATTTTTGATGCGCCACTGTCAACTCCGACTGTCTGATTCATTGTGCTGCATACTGTTTTCTTTGCTAAAGTATGTCATTCATGTGATGCACACATAGTAAAACATTTATGTTATACTTACACAGAAAGTATTAGTAAATAAATGTGGTTTCATTTAAAATAATTAGTGTGCTTTTGAGGGAAAGAATGTTTAATGCCCGTACACAATCCAAATAATAATGGCTGTTTGAGCTACCATCAGTTTTGCCACATCTCTTCTTTTCTCCAGCAGAAGTGCAGGGAGTGTGCCTTCACTCACACATATGCCTCGCCGTTTTGTCAGTGAGGGCTCATCAGCACACACTAGATTAGATGATATTTGACTTTATTGAAATTGGACAGTACAAGTACAGAACAACAAAATGCTGTTTGCATCCAACCAGAAGTGCAAAGAAGTGCAAAAAAAATCCATCATAATGGCAGACGCTCTCTGCAAAGAGCGCTTGTGCTGGAAGCCTTTGATGGTGGGGAGCTGGGCACCAATGATGGGCTGGGCGGTTTTGTCCACCCGCTGTGGTCGGCCGCAGAGCAAACGCTGCATGAGACTGTGGCACAGTTGGTTAGAATGCTCTCGACTGTGCAGTGATAAAAGTTTACAAGGATGTTAGTAGGTAGGTGGGCCTTCTTGAGCTTCCTTAAAAAGTACATGTGCTGTTGTTCACCCAGGAATTTGTAACAGGCCACACGTTCCTATAATCCACAAACAGTTATTTGGTTTTCTTTGGCATTGATGGCCAGGTTGTTATCTGTGCACCAATCCACTAGGTGCTTGATCTCCTCTCTGTAGGCTGCCTAGTTGTTGTCTCTTATCAGACCAACTACTGTGGTATTATCCTCAAACATGACGATGGTATTGGAGCTGTGTGGAGGTACACAGTTGTGGGTGAAGAGGAAGTAAAAGAGTGGGCTAAGCACACAGCCCTGTGGGACACCGGTGTTCAGGGTGAGGGTGGAGGAGTGAGGTTGTACAACCTGACAGACTGAGGTCTGTTGGTTAGGAAGTCTAGAGTTCAGTTGCAAAGTTTGGTAATCAGCCTAGAGGGGATGCCTGTATTAAATGCTGAGCTGAAGTCTATGAGCAGCATCCTCACATGGTTTGGTCCAGGTGTGTCAGGGCAGGTTGAACGTCATTTAGGCATGACTAGGGCTGGGACAACGCATCGACGTCATCGATGACGTCGACGCAAAAAATACGTTGACGCAAAATTTGCGCGTCGATTTGTCAGACCCAAACTTTGCACTCAATGTGGGAGTAGGCTATAATACGTTGTCGACACTTAAAGTTTTAGGCGACAGTGTATGTTTTCTGTGTAATTAATTACTATATGTAATATAGTCGTGTATTCAAGGTGTGAAATGACAAGCAACCTAAATCAACAAACGGTTGTAACGTTATGTCTTCATTGATTGTCGTCAATGGGTCAGTGAACACAGTTAACTTTACATGCAGGACTATTCCGGTTTTAAACGGAATATTGGCGCCCGTAATAGTTCCTACATGTAACTGTGTTCACTGTCATGCCGCGACTGCGCAAGTGACGTTTATGTTACACACATAGGATTTGATTAGCCTACTTGTTGATATTTAATCAATGGGCATAACATGAACTAAGAATGAACTTCTACAGCATTTATTAATCTTAGTTCATATTAATTTCAACATTTACTAATACAGTATTTGTAGATCATTCTGGTGAATGATCGTGTTTGCGTACTGTATGGACACTATGATTTGCCGTACTGGGGAAGTGCGCGTGCGCATTAGTTCTCCCTGGTGTTCATTAGAAAAAACCCACCTCGGGAGTAGAGGTTCTTAGTTTAGTAGCTCAATGCCTGTTGCCGTGCAAGTTGAATGTAATTAACAGAGGTTTATGTAATAAACACGTCTGGCTTGGATTCGTGGACTCCTCACTCATTTCAACAGTATTAAATTTAAAAGTTGTATTTGTTAACATTAGTTAATGCACTGTGAACTTATGGAGGACCAAGTCTGCCAGAATTAAAAATAACTAAATAAATGCATCAGTACAAGTATTTTACATCAAAATATACGTAAAAAAAATCAGATATGTAAATCAACATGTATAAATTGCTATTAGTCAATTAATGGGGAGATAATCGAAATCGAATCGGGCCGAAAAATTAATCGTTAGATTAATCGATGCATCGAAGAAAAATAATCGCTAGATTAATCGTTTAAAAAATAATCGTTTATCCCAGCCCTAGGCTTCTGCACAATGGTTGTGGTCTTGAAGCAGGTGGGGACAACCACTAGGGACAGTGACAGGTTTGGTGCACCAAACATAAGGTTACTACAAAGTATTTTATAATTTAATGAATTCTGTTTGAATTTCTTTGCAGGGTGTCAGAATAGCCTCCTAGAGCTGCTGTTTTGATGCAAACTGCCTCACACCCTCATAGATCTTTTGCTTGAGGATGCTCCAAAGGTTCTCAATAGGGTTGAGGTCAGGGGAGGACACTGTCATTTAGGGTGTGCTTTAGCTTCATTTTCTCTGGGTTGCATTGCTATGATCTGTGTGCTGGCATTCTGGTGTTCTCTCTTTCTCAATTCAATTTCTGTTATTGGGTCAACATTTGTTTACATTGCTGGAAAAAGTGTAAAATAATTACAAAAATACACAATAATAAATATTTTAAAATCTTATGTTCAATTAATGTTATAACAATGTGTAAATTGTTGATGTATTAATGGCGAAGGAAAATAAATACATCGTCGCATATTGGTTACAAGTGCAATGTTTTTTGTCTGCGTTACTGGTTGCCCCGTTTCAGAAACCGGTCACTACACTTTTAGCTGTGATAGAGCTTGATCTTCTTTATTGCTAGTGTAGCTATGTGGTGGCGGTAAGGTATTTTACCTGGGCAATTACATCACACTGTTTGAGCTAAATTGGTGCAATAGCATCATGTAAATGTGTGATAGCAGTTCATAACCTTTTCACATTTTCTTACCCTCCTGTCTCGTTAGGAGCGAGTGATCGAGCGCTTGCGTGAGCAGAAGGATCGGGAGGACAGGGCACGACTGGAGGAGGTAGAGTTGATGAGGAAGGATAATCAGGACCTGAAGGAGAGACTCTCCATCTTACAAGCACATACAAATGGAGTAAGGATCTTTTTTGTGTGTTTGTTTGTGTGTGTGTGTGTGTGTGTGTGTGTGTACTACATCATCAAATGTGTCAGTGCAGTTATGCTGTATGTTTGCAACTGTGTACCTCTGGTTTTAAGACCAAACAAATTAAACTAGACCAATGATAAAGTAAATGATAAATATAAAACCCTTCTTACAACACAGTTGTCACAAAATGCTTTTACAAACACCCAGCCTGAACACACATAAACAAGTTGATACAGAGTGTTTAGAAAGAGCTCCCTGATGGCTCGCATTTAGGAAGAAACCTAGAGAGGAACCAGACTCTGAGGGGTGGCCAGTCCTCTTTTGGCTGTGCTGGGAAAAACCACATGGACATCAAATTGCCATGTGCCTCCTCCATGAACATTATTGCAGACCAGATATACTCCTTAATGGTTATGCTATTCCCTGATGGCAGTGAGTTTGAGAAACATGATGACCGGTTTGATGTGTTTTCCTGACCACTAAATTCCCAGAAACACAATCTGATTAACCATTTGTTGGATGTGTTGGACCACCAAGTACGATTCTTACAGGGCTTGAAGGATGTGCTGCAAATCAGAATTAATTTCTTTACACATACAAGGAATCCTAGCTGCAACATCTGAAACATTTTTTAAAAACATATACGAACAGTGCAAACAGAGCAAAACACAAAATGCAAACAGTCCAACAAAAGACTGGAATATGTAACAGATTAATATAGGATGTATCTGTATAATACAAAAGAGTGATGTCTGGATGTGTGAATAATTAAAAAAAAATTAGCAATGTCCCGATGGTGAGTATATGTAAATGGCAAAAAGCAATGTCTAGATGAATATGCAGTTGTATATACAGTTGTGCAAAAGAAGAGCAATGTCTAGTTGTCGTCCACATATGTTCGTTGAGTTTTTTTTGTATCAGTGCAGATTCTGTCCAGGGTGGGTAATCAATGAGATGTGTGTGTGTGGGGTGGGGGGGGGTTCAGACTAGTGCTATGGGCATATTCCTCAGACTTACTGCTGTGGGGTAGACGCTGTTCATAAGGCGGGAGGTTTTGGTCTTGATAGACCTGTGGTCGTCTGCCAGAGGGAAGGGTTTTGAATAGCCAGTTTCCAGGATGGGAGGAGACTCTCTCAATCTTTACTGGCGGCCTCAGTGACATGGCTTTGAACAGTTCTTTGAGGGACGGCAGCTTTCAACCAATGATCCGCTCCGCAGGTCCTGGCTGATGGTGTTGCCCGGAAAGCGTAAGGACTCTACTATGTTGACTGGCTAGCCCCCATGACAATGGGTCAAGGGTCAGCTGAGCTTCTCCTAAAGTCCAGTCTCATCTCCACAATCTTTAGAGCGTTGAGCTCCTTGTTGTTTAGACTGCACCAGGACACCAGCCGATCAATCTCCCCCTGTAGGCGGGTTCGTCCCCATCAGGGATTAGTGCAATAAGGGTGGTGTCATCTGCAAACTTCAGGAGTTTGACATAGTGGTGATTGGAGGTGCAGCTGTTTGTGTACAAAGAGAAGAGTAGAGGGGACAGGACACAACCTTGAGGTGAGCCAGTGCTGATGGTCAGAGGGTCAGACAGGTGTTTCCCCAACCTCACCTGCTGCTTCCTGTTGGAAAGAAAGTCTGTGATCCATTTACAAGTTGACACGGGCACTCCCATGGTGTCTTGTAGCAGGGCTGGGATTATAGTGTTGACAGCAGAAGTCCACATGAAGGATTCTGGCGTAGGTTCTAGGGGAGTCAAGATGCTGGCGAATGAAGTGTAGAGCCATGTTGATCATGTCATCCACAGAACAATAGCATATTAGTCGTAATGTTTTGGTTCATCATCGTACATATTCTTTTGCATTCTTTTATTCTCTCTACAAAAACCCATCCCCTAATCATCCCGCCACTTTTATCCCTTTATTCCCTTCAATGGTTTTTCCCAAGAGCATGCCAAAATGTACTATTGCCTAAACGTGGTTCCCAAGCTCCAACAACTGTACAGTCAGCATGTCCAATTGGGCCCTGATATTATCATTCTACCATTGCTGGACTTAACTCAGATTTCAAATGCATTATTATGCCAGGAACAGTACAATGTTACGTTTTAAAGCACATTTCCTGCAATTCTTCATAGTGCCATGGGGCAGAGAGAAAATGTCTGTTTCTTAAGCCAGTTATCTGCAATTCCAGAAATGTTAGCATGAATTACAGTATGCAATGTTCATATACAGTGGGGACAAGGGAACAAGTATTTGATACACTGGCGATTTTGCAGATATTCCCACATACAAAGCATTTAATCTGTAATTTTTATCCTAGGTACTCTTCAAATCCTGAAAATCACTTCATATTTGGTGCAGAAACCTTTGTTTGTAATTACAGACATCATACGTTTCCTGTAGTTCCTGACCAGGTTTGGCCCACTTTTTTATACAGACCTTCTCCAGATCCTTCAGATTTCGAGGCTGTCGCTCGGCAAGACAGACTTTCAGCTCCCTCCAAAGATGCTCTATTGGGTTCAGGTCTGGAGATTGGCTAGGCCACTCCAGGACCTTGCGATGCTTCTTACGGAGCCACTCATTAGTTGTCCTGGCTGTGTGTTTCGGGTCGGTGTCATGCTGGAAGACCCAGCTACGACACATCTTCAATACTCTTACTGAGGGAAAGAGGTTGTTGGCCAAGATCTTGCTATTCATGGCCCCATCCATCCTCCCCTCAATACGGTGCAGTCGGCCTGTCTGAAAGAATGATGTTTCCACCTCCACGCTTCACAGTTGGGATGGTGTTCTTGGGGTTGTACTCATCCTTCTTCTTCCTCCAAACACGGCGAGTGGAGGTTAGACCAAAAAGCTCTATTTTCGTCTCATCATACCACATGACCTCACATTTCCCCTCTGGATCATCCAGATGGTCATTGGCAAACTCAGACGGGCCTGGACATGCGCTGGCTTGAGCAGGGAGACCTTGCGTGCGCAGCAGAATTTTAATCCATAACGGCGTAGTGTGTTATTGATGGCTTTCTTTGAGACTCTGGTCCCAGCTCTCTTCTGGTCATTGACCAGCACTGATACCACCTGCTAGCTGGCTCCATTGCATAAGTTATCCTTTGCCCTTCTCCCAGAACACCCCGTTAGCTCCCCCCAAAAAACTTGGGAAATGGACCCCTAATTGCCCTGCCAGGTGTTATGCCGCTCCCACTGCTCATCCCTCTGGTAGGTGGAGCTAATCTCCCAGAGGAATCCACACTGTTAAGTCTATTTTGAGTTTATTTTATTTTGTAAAACATGTAATGTGTAATGTATTCGCAAGACATCTTGGCCAGGTTCTAATCTAGGGTCATGGTACGGTTCTATAGACTTTTGAATAAAGTTTCTAAGACCTGGAAGTTCTAAAGACTTCTTGACCAGGTTCTAGAGACCTATGAGCTCTTAAGAGGTCTTAAGTGATAACGACAATGAATGTGACCTCCTGCTGCAGGTAAAAGGGTATGCAGTTAATCATTTTATATTCCATATTGGTAGAGCAGTGACTCCAGATGAGGTTAGTGTTAGTACACTTTTACTTTCACCTCATTCACGTAAATGCACAGGCCAACTCCCTTGGTCTTACCTGAGGTGTCTGTCCATACATTCAGCATGGAAAGTGACTCCTACTCTGTGAGATCCTCTGTCATATTTTGTAAATTTTCTTCACCAGAGACTGATATTTTTGCAAGGAACAGGCTCGGGAAATGGGGTCGTGTGGGTTGCATTTTAAGCTTGCTCGTGGACCTCCACGTGTCAGGCTTGGTCTCATGAGCAGGCAGCAGGTAGCAGGTAGCGGACACAGGCGCAGAGAATTCATATAATAATGTCTTTATTTAAAGACTCCACCTAACCCCGAACACTTCGGGTCTCACAAAAATAACAAACCATAGACCATAACGGTCACAGGATCAGAACTGGCAAAATACAGAAACGTACCACCTCGGTACGTACAGTCACAAGCATGACACCTAATGTTCCCACAAAAACAGGCAGACAGAGAAACCCCAGACTTAAATACATGCCTAATCGGCAAAACAGGCACAGGTGAGGACAGAGCTCAGCTGCTGTCACTGTCCTTGATTGTCTCTCTCTCCTCCCTGACAAAGGGGAAGTGCCAATACTGGCAAGAAGAAGGTAGAGGGAGGGATAGACCTCTGGTCCTTACACCACGCTCATCTTACCTTTGGTTGTGTGTTTGGGATTAATGTCTTGCTGAAATGACCACCCTTGTTTAATCTTCATCATCCTGGTAGATGGCAGCATGTTTTCATCAATAATGTCTCTGTATATTTTTTCCATTCACCCTCCTTTCAATTATATGTAGTTTGCCAGTACCATATGTTGAGAAACAACCACACACCATGATGTTTCCACCTCCAAACTTCACAGTTGGAATGATGTTTTTGGGGTGATGTGCAGTGCCATTTGTCCTACAACCGAGGTGTGTATTATGGCATCAAGAAAGTTAAATTTTGCGATCATCTGACCAGACTATATTCTCCCAGTATTTCCCAGGCTTGTCCAAATGTTGTGTAGCAAACTTTAAACACACTTCAACATGCATTTTCTTTAGCAATGGAGTCTTGCGTGGTGAGTTTGCATACAGGTCATTGTGATTGAGTGCATTACTTAATTGTTTTCTTTGAAACAATTGGTCCTGCCAATTCCAGGTCTTTCTGAAGTCCTTGGCTTTTGGACAACTCCTCTGATAATTATTTTCAGTCCTTGGTCAGAAATCTGGAGGAGCACCTGGTCGTTGCCGGTTTATAGTGGAATGATGTTCTTTCCCCTTCCGGATTATGGGCCCAACAGTGCTCACTGGAGCATTCAAGAGGTTTACAAATCCTTCTATAACCAATGCCATCGGTATGTTTTGCAACAATGAAGTTGCGTAAGGTCTTGAGAGAGCTCTTCGCTTTCACCGATTATGAGATGATAATTTCATGCCAATAGCACCGCAATATGTTTACTGAGAAAAATGGTGACGTGTTCAATACTTATTTTACCCACTGTGTATATCTATCTCTACATATTTTTTCATTCTTTATTTTTATGATTGAATTGTATTGGTGTACACTTTTATAATAATAATAATGCAAAATCCCAATTAAATACTCGCATCTAATCACTCAGCACTTGGCACCTTTCTTTTTCAGCCCTGGAGAGAAACGGTACGTTGGAATAATCAATATGTTTGTCTTAGCGAGTTAAGTTATCATATAGGATTATTATATTTAAAATGGTTAATCTCTTTAAATTAAATTCACTACTAGCAATATAACTATACATATTTTCCTGCTGATTCTGTGGACACTTACAGTGCTATTTGGAACATAGTTTCAATATGTGTAGATTTGTCCTTGTGTTCCTGTCCAGATGCCAAGACAGTTAACTCGGTTCACTTACTTTGCTCCAATCTACAAGCCTGGGCAGACTCATATGCTGTCAGAATTTATGAGAGTGTTTTCCTTTGCACTCATGAAAGCATCCGCATATCATTCCTGTGAAATTATATCTTGTTTTATGTTGACGCAGGGCAACATAAAAGAGACACCTCTTGAATGGCTCTTTGTAGGGAACCTATGCTCATATTGATTGAAGCACAGACATAATTGGACAATTATGTGCAGAGTGCTACATTGAGTCATGTTATGTAAACATATAAAAATTATAGATATGTAAATATGTTTATTTTGGTTTACATTTGACTATGCCTATTTTGCATATTCAGGTTTGGAATTCAGCGAAGTTTCAGAATAGTTGTGGTATTGAAGCAGCAGGTCAGAGGTCAATGTGCTGGATTACAGACACTACGGACTGTTAGACTAATAGATTTGAAAAGAAAAGATTACATTGACAACCTTTTACCAAGCACTTCATAAGCTCACAACCAAGCATGTTAAAACATCAGACACACAGACATTTGTTTTGTACCCCTGTGGGGACCAGAAAACGAACCTAACCTGTGAGCTAACCCTAAGGTTAACTTAATCCTCTCATAACCTAAACAGGAATAACGTAATCTTTATGCCTGAACTTCATTTAGCACTAACATCTAACCCTAAACCATAATACCTATACCCAAATGTAAACCCAACCCTAACATTGTCCCAGTTGTCAGAGAACCCAAAACCGTACTCCAATGCTGGAAACAAACTTTTCTAGTAGGGACCAGCCAAAAAAACTTGTGAAGACCAATATTTCCGTTGTGAATATTTCCAACACGACCCAGGTGCAGAGGGGTTATTAATGTCCAGGTTTCTAAATCTTCAAAGGTCCTCCTTTTATAAAATTCTAAGTGTCTCATGAAAACAAGTTACATTCATTTTAATTTGATATGAGACCATCAAGGAATCCAGTAACCTTTCAGACTTTTGTTTTAAAACTACCACAGGTTAGGCTAATAGTGGGTTAATCTATTTCACATGACCTGAATTGACCTTGTTGGTCGACTCCAGACCAGGCATACTGGTCCCTCTCTATATCACTAGCTCTTTCTTTTCTCTCTCCTATTCCTTTAACAATTTAATCCAGCTCTCTCGCTGACATTACTGCAAGCAATATTTCAGAAAAAAGGAATAAGTGGAAGAGTAGCCTCAATCCATCCTTTTTTATTGCAGTCGACATGATGCACTGCGAAGAGAGATTGGAGTAAATCACTGCAGACTGTTTAACTAAGTCAGAAACGTATGCCAAAGGTGTATTTCATTTGTTTACTGTGTGTTTTCACAATTTAAGAACACACACAAAACATTGACTCTGACAGACTCTGTTCTCTCTTGCACCTATTAATTTAATTATTCTGTCTCTTTTTCTGTCATTTTTTCATTCACAACTGAAAGCTTCCTGTGATCTTGCTCAGCCAGCCAATCAGCCTAGCTGTAGAGCTGCCGCCAGGGGATTTGTTTGATAGCCTAAAGCGGGAACTTGTGGCCGCACATATTTAACTAATTTGTAATATTTACAACTCAGAGAATTTTCATGGAATGATAATAGTAATAATATCTATGACCATAGTAAGTAACAGAATCCTAACTATCCTTCAACCCGCTGTCAAAATATCGCAGATTCTTTTCGGATCGGCCGCATTCGTAGCCCTTGTTCTGGTACTGTCACTGTTTTACATTTAAACACCATAACAAAGTCCAGCCCACTTAGCGTTAATGTGTTTTGCGTTTGCTGAGAATGGGGTTGATGCGTGTGTGTGTGTATGTGTGTGTTGGGAGCTATCTGAGGAGGTAATGGGTAAGGCTGAGGTAAACACTGTCTCTGCTTGCTCTCTCATAGGGCTACTCTTGCTGTGTTTCATACACACACACACACACACACACACACACACACACACACACACACACTGTGACACACTCCACTTTGGACCATAGCAATGTCAGCACCCTAAGGGTTTCAACCATGTGAGGTACATGGTTGACACAGCATTACATTTGAGCTATATCTGCGCCTATAAATTACATCAAAAATCCCTTTTTGTCAATGAGAAACAATGTGCCCAAGGTTCACTTATGTAACTTACAGTGGCCCCCATAATTATTGGGACAGCAAAGCATTTTTTTCTTTTGATTCTATTTATCAAAAGTTTGGATTTTGGAAATGGAACAATTGCTATGTGGTTGTAAGTATATATTCTCATATTTTATTTGAGGGTAATACTTTAAGTGTTATGTGTCTGTTTTTTCACTCACTTTTTCATACCTTTTTCTCAAAGTGCCCGTACATGTTCATTTTGTTTTTGTTATGAGCGGTTTTTATAGTACATTTTAATTTGTTATTTTATGATCTGTGCAGTTCTGTGTGGTTGCCAGTAATATGCCAGTTAATGGTTGTCTGAGCTGTCATTGGGGTTTGTGTTCGTGTGTGTGTGTGTTTATTCGTCTGTGAATGCTTGTGTGTGATTGTATAGACAAAGAAAATGCATGCTTGATGATGATTAAACAAGTGACCTCAGCAGTCTTAACAAGCTAACCAATCTTCTGAAACACTCCCAGAAGCAGAGACACAGGCACACAGAGGGAGATAATACAAGGTTTCTTACATCCTCTGGGTGATTGTTCCACAGGAATCGATAACAGTAATTATATCTGTCAGACGTTAAATACAATCAAGATGTTTGGTTGTCATGTAAAAATGTTGGCGACCTGTGTGAGAAATGTCATTTCATAATGAATTAGAAAGAGAACTCTTGGAGGGAGAGATGCTTCCGGAAAAGATCTGACTCGTGGAGAACACAGGGAAGGACACATGAAAGTAGAATGGTGGAGGAATTATTGAATCTTGTAGGGTGAGCGAGAGGGCTGAATCCTCTCAAGGTGCAGAAATTCCCGGTCCAAGATTAGTTTACCCGATCCCAGTCTTAAATGTATCCAGAAAGGGAAGGGAAAAAATGAAATATTCGACCCAGGTGTTTGTCAGTGTTTTGGCTTATGTGTTCTATGAGTTGAGGATGTTATTTGAAAGTCTGTTATTTAACCAAAGTGTTTTTAATCGTCTTTTTCACCTCCTCTTTTTTGTCTTATTTCCCTTATGTCTTATGTCCCTCCGCAGTCCCAGAATACAGAGGAGTCGACCCGAAAGCTGCTAGAGGTCAGCGACAGAATCAGGCTGCTGGAACAAGATGTGACGCGATACAGAGAGGAGTCTGGGAAGTCCCATGCCGAGGTAGAAAGGCTCATGGGTATCCTGCGAGAGGCAGAGACGGAGAGAGCCAACAAGGAGAAAAATATCACTGAGTTGGAGAGGTGAGAGATCACGACCAGACACAGTGGAGTTCCTACACTGCTTGTTTTATGTAACCACTACCCTATAGTACTTAAGTGTCAAATCCAGAAACTGAACGGTCACTAGATCCCAAACAGACAAGGTGAAAGAATCAGTGGATATGTTCTTGAGTATAGCATTTAAAACTAAATACTCAATCTCAAAAAATGTTTTATTAGATTTTTTATTCAACCTTAATTTAACCAGGTAGGTCGATTGAGAACAAATTTTCATTTGCAACGGCGACCTGGCCAAGATAAAGCAAAAACTTGCAAGGCAAACATACAGTTACACAATAAATACACAGAATACAAGAGTGCAAATAGCAGTGGGATTCTACATGACAATACAGGATCAAGTAGAGAGTCAATATACAGATAATATTAGGATGAGGTATAAGTAGGTCAGTTGAGCAGCAGAAATATGGCAATAACAACATTATAAAATACAAAGGAGAGTCTATATGCTGAATGTAAAACGTTAAATTGTATCTAGCAGGTAGGTCATTGGTGACCACAAATAGTATGTCCGGGATGGTGGGAGGAAGAGCATTTGAGCATGCCTGGGCAAATAGAATAATTTGCTCAACCACATCCAATTCCCCACCGGTAAATGTAGAATGTAAACAGGTATGACAGCAGTACAGGTGAAAATGATCCAATATGCAAATTGGGCATGGAAAAGGTAAAAAAAAAAGTGTGATGACAGTTAGCACGTACAGTGATCAGACAAAAGGTCAGACAGAAGTAGTGACAAGGCAATGGGTGAGATAAGAGTTTCGAGTTTTAGGGTTTTTCGTTTTTTGTTCCAGTCATTGGTGGCTGAAAATTGCAAGGATTGTCGGCCAAAAGTGGTGCAGACTTTCGGTGAGTTAAACGCTAAGTGTTTAAAGATGGCCAGCCAACTAATGCGTAAAGGTTGCAGTGGTGGGTGTTGTATGGGACATTGGTTACAAAACAAATAATACTGTGGTAAACCACATCCAATTTTTCAAGATGGAGTTTGAGGCAGTTCTATAAATGACATCACCAAAGTCAGACATTGCAACAATAGTCATTTTCACCAAGGCAAGTTGGTGGATTATGAAACCAATTCTTGTCTTACTTTTAGATTTGTTTATGTGGGGCTGGAAGGAGAGAGAGCTGTCTAACAAGACACCTAGGTATTTGTATGTATCCACATATTCTAATTCAGACCCATCTAGTGTGGCAATGCTAGTTAGACGGGCAGGTGTGGGCAGCGATCGGTTGAAAAGCATGAATTTAGTTTAGTAGTAACTGGAGGATTCGGAAGGAATGCTGAACTGAATTAAAAATCTCCTGGAAATTATAAAAGCGCAGTATCTAACAAAGTGCCAGATGTATACAGAATGGTTTCATTTGCATAGAGATCAATATGAGAATCCCCAACAGTAGGAGCCACATTGTTAATGTAGAGAGAAAGTTGAGTAATGATTGACAATGCTCTCCAATGGGGTACCAGGGAAAGCAAAACTCACACCACACAGTATTATAATATATATTATATTATACATACCAAGTATTGGCATCCATGAGGTTATTGTTAGGTTGTTGTTTTTTCTCTCAAAGATTTCAGTTTGTTTATCAATTGTATTGTTCACATTATAGCTCACAGGTGGAAACAGTTCTCACATGATTTATCTTTGTCTACATTTTTTCACATCTCAACAACCTGGCATTTTACCAGGGGTGTGTAGACTTTTTATCTCCGCTGTACATAGGTCTTCAGTGCTTTGCATTAGCAGAGTCTGTCACAGCAAACACAGTTTTGAGTCTTCCTGGTATAATTCTACCAGCTTTGCACACCTGGATTTGGGCGTTTTCTCCAAGTTTCTTCATGCACATCCTCTACAGCTCTGTCAGATTATATTGGGAAAGTCTGTTAACAGGATCTTAAGGTCCGCAGATCTTAAACAGGGTTCATGTCTGGAATTTCAGGACCTTTACATTTTTAGAGCATTTACAGACTTATCCTACTTCTATGTTTGAACTATTCGTCCAGTTATTCAACACGCAATTCCATCAAACATAATGTCTATCTTACTTGCATACAGTAAGAGCTCTATCGTTTTGGACTTCTGCAACTCATTTTGCCAGACTAATTCTGGTGATCTATGGACCTACTAGTGGGATAAGCTGTATTGCAATCATTTTCCTCAGAATACTTCAGGGTGGTGCATGACAAACTTTACACACTTGGTTTTCAGACCTCTTTAGAGGAATAGTGCATCATCATGAGCCTGATATATGGACAGCATTATATATACTGTTTACAGAACAAACGGATTCATACTGGGGTTTCTCTTTGATTCATCGCCACAACGGCAACAGTTTAGCAATCTTGAGTACACGTATTTCATTGTTTATGTCTCGTATCCTCACATACTCTTAGAATAATGCATTTGAATGTGTCCCTCTGACATCATCAGTCTTTGTCTGTGCTACGTGTCGCATTTGCTAACATATCCTCATGTATTATTATTTCATAGTATGCTGCTTTATTCATCCAAAAGAAAGACATATCCTCATGTATTATTATTTCATAGTATGCTGCTTTATTCATCCAAAAGAAAGACATATCCTCATGTATTATTATTTCATAGTATGCTGCTTTATTCATCCAAAAGAAAGACATATCCTCATGTATTATTATTTCATAGTATGCTGCTTTATTCATCCAAATGAAAGACTAGAATAGACAAGTGGCGTGGATATAAATATATCATTTATTTGGACTTCTGTAATGAGCGTCCAGGTCAGTCAAATGTTGACCACTGTTGCAGAAATTACAAACCAATCAGAATGTAGTGCAAAAAAAATTCTAAATGGATGTGTGTCCATAACACCCCCATGAGACACCCCGTTGTTTGTCCAATTCACCGTAATATTTTTTTTCCCAATTATTATTTTGCTACTGTTTGCGCACACACTACTTTGATTAACTGGGTTAATACTTGTGCCGTCTGTTTTTTATGTGAGTGTCTGCAGACCTGGGTCAATATTACAATACTGTGTGTTGTTGTGGCTCACATTAGCCAGGTATCCCTGTGTCTGCACATTCTCACATTTAACTGGGCACTGCCGCCTTACATTTACATTATCATTAAAATAACATTAGTTTCAAGTATTTTCTATATTATAAGTTAAAACTGCAGATTGTTTTCTTTTCTAGAATGTACTACCCAGGAAGCTTAGGTTTAATGACGAGTAAAAAGGCAGAGTGCAGTACGGTAAAAGCCAAAGAAGTATAAATGTGACTCCTGTGTCCTGTTAATGATGGACCAGGGTGAGCATAATGTTGGAACATTAATGTCTTTGGCCATGTTGTATGTATGTGTATCTTCAACTGTTTCTTTGAGACCGTACTGATTTTGCAGCCTATGCAACTTTGCCTGCTTCTGTCCTCAATAAATCTACAGTGTGTTTCTTACTTATGGTCCTTGATGGTTGTTCGTGTCTATTTCTGTGATCCAATTAGGTCTGAGATATGTGTTTATCAAATTAAAATTAATTTATAGTGCTCATTTTATACATACTAGGAATATCTAGACGGTAACTACAAATCAACCAAGGTGAGAAAACAAGACAGTCGACAATTGCAAAACAAAACCTTTTCGCTGTATAAAAATAGTAACACAATAATGAAATCGGAGTGGACCAATGAGACTTGTGCATTTGGTTTGACACAGTGCCAGGGCCGTCGCCACCGGGAATCCTATGATGTATTGATCTAAGCCTCCAATTCCACCGCAGACAGAATATTGCAGAACAACGCTGAGTGTTTATTCAATCCTGACTTTATTACTGGCACACTAGTGCTCAATTATCCTCAGAGTTATGGATTGGCGTGCTGTTTTTTCCCCAGATGAAGGGTTGCTTGTTGCCAACGTGTGTTCATGTTCGTGTCTATGTAATGGAGCGCCAGCGCTCAATCAGGGATCCTTAGGCACAAATAACAGGGCTTTTAGTGGAAAACACTACCGACTCTTGACACAAACCAGGCCTTTTCAAATACCGTTTCAAATGTATAACTTCTTTTCACACACATTTCAAAGCATTGTAATATCTACAATCCAATTTGAGACAAAATACACAGACACAGTACTCAAGACCTCTGTATGGTGAATATAAAAGTCTACACACCCCTGTTAAAATGCCAGGTTTTTGTGATGTGAAAAATGAAAGAATGATAAATCATGTCTTTTTCCACTTCTAATGTGACTTATTAAGTGAACAATTCAACAGAAAAACAAACTGAAATCGTTGAGGGGGAAACATAACCTTGGTTTTTTAAAACAATAACCTGTTGCATAAGTGTGCACACCCTCTTATAACTGGGGATTCAAATTACAAAAAAGAAAAACAACTTGAAACCCTCACCCATTGCCTTCAAACTACTTTGGTCTGAACTTCTGTCCGATCACTGTATGTGCTAACTGTCGTCTGGTTTTCATGCACACACTTTTTTATTGTGCCATGCAGAATTTGCACAGTGGATCATTTTCATCTGTACTGCTGTCATACCTGTATGAATTCTTTGAATTATTCTATTTCCTCAGGCATGCTCAAATGCTCTTTTTCTTACAATAATGGTCATACAATTTGTGCACACTAATGACCTACCTGCTAGATACACATTTAACTTTACATTCTGTATATAGACTCTCCTTTGTATATTATATAGTTGTTATTGCCATATCAATGCTGCTCAACCTTGACCTACCAAAGTCTCATCCTGTATTATCTGTATATTGACTCTCCACTTGATCCTATATTGACATGTAGAATTGCACTCTTGTATGCTGTGTATTTTTTGTAACTGCTTGTTGCCTTGCAAGTTAATTAAAAGCTTCATACGTTAGCCATAGAACTGTAAAGTCTGCCCTAGCCTTAACAGGCAGCCAATTTAAAGAGGCCAATACCAGGGTAATGTGGTCAAATTTTTTATTGTCATCAAAGGAGAGATCCGGGTCAAGGGTCATGTCAAGTTTTCTCGCAGTATTTTGCATTTCACCATACATCCGTTTAGGCTCAATTTTTTTTCATAGGTCCTAAAACTAGAGTTTATATTAAGTTTTCTGTCAAACACTTTCTAATGTCTGAAACACAAGCTTCCACAGTAGCTAATTTGAGGGCTTCTGCATATTTTATTTAAATATACAAATGTGTGTCATTATCATAATAATTGACATTATGGTTTCGGATGACATCACCAAGAGGCAGCATATATAGTAAGAACAAAAGTGGTTCTAAAACCAAGCCATGAGGAACACCAAAGCATACCTTCAATTTGTCCAAGGATAGGCCATCCACACAAACAGAAGTTCTATCTGATAAATAAGATCTAAACTAGTTGAGAACATGTCCTCGTAGCCCAACATGGGTTTCCTATCTCTTCAAGAGAAAGAAGTGATCAATAGTGATAAAAGCAGCACTAAGATCACAGAGCAATAGGAGACAGAGGTCCTGAGACATTGTTGTTGACATATGTTGGACAAAAGCCACATATTCAACAACCTGGTGTGTGCAATACGCTAAACCAATTACCCAACTAATTACACCTAAAGTCAGGAAGAATCCTCACTCGTGACACATATTAAAATTACCAACAATTAGAAATGAATTTGCCAAGACTACAATGTTGGACAAGAATTCTGAGGAACATTGTGTATGGCCTAGGAGGCCTGTAAATAGTAGCTATCAAAACAATGTATTACCCTGGTTAAAAAGGCAAAATAAACAACACTCACAAGAGAAACAGCTGCAAAATATTCAAGGGTCAAAGGAAAATTAAATGAAAATAATAAAATGTGCGACATAGCGCAAAATGGATCTTAGATGAAATGCTCTTGCAGCCATACAACTATAAAATACTGTACATGTAATACAACACAAAGACACGACTTAACAAACTGAACATTTATACACCTCCTAATGAGGGAATGGACACCAAGTCTGTAATGATTAAACAAGACAATGATAGTGATTATGGGAGGAGTGGCTAGAAGGCCGGTTACGACGACTGACGAAGCTCGCTTAAAAATGGTGAGAGTACAGCTTCTGGAAGAGTCGTGACAGAGAGGCCTCATTTAAAGGGATAAATTCATCATGCTTAAGCCAGGTTTCACACAGGCCAATTCAATCTAATTCATGATCAGTGATTGATTAATTTACTGCAATTGCCTTTCAGGCAAGAGATCTAATTTAAAAATGCAAGATATTAATGTGACTTTTGTTTGTGAACAGACTAACAGAAGGCTTTATCTACATGAGGTTGCTTTTATAAATACTACCTTTTATATATATTTTATATATATATATATATATATATATATATATATATATATATATATATTCTTTCAGCTGTCCTTTGTCTTTGAGCATTATTGTACCACGTTTCATGTTACCTGTGATTCTTTTGGAATGGAAATCCTTACTGGTCATCCCTGGGTTGAGTGCTTGTCAACACATATTTCCACCTTAAATATTGTGATAAATTCCATGAAATGCTTTATTCTTTATGTTTTATTATGTTTATGTAGTCAAGTTACAGCTATTTGTAGGCAACTTGTCGCCTACACACATGTCCCATCTGAAATCAGAATACCAGGTGAAGTCCATTATTCTAGTCCCACAAAATGCGTGGGTTGTAGATTACTACACCCAATTTTATGTTTTTGTATTTGTATGTTCACTTTTTACCAGTCAAAACATGAGATAATTACATGTAACGGATTACTTGTAATATTTTATTCCCCAACCCCCCTGTATCACTAACCGTAATTACAATACTCACTACAATTGTAACTTCTATCTCAAACCTAAACTCTAATGTCCCAACAAAGTGACAATGTCCCCACTCTCTTTGTGTTACTTCTCTCAAATCATTTCCTCCCTTTTAAAGAAAGGGTCATGTTTGGCCATCGGTGTGTGTGTGAGTGTGTGTGTGAGTGTGTACTATCCTGTTAGATTGTATTTATCCTAGTAAGATTGCATACTTAGACTCTCCCATAGGTCGTCCATTTTACTTGTGCTCCTGTCTCAATACTGTCAGATCCGCGCACGCACGTTCTTGTCACATCACTGTCAGACAGACTCTTCGATTGGTGTGATCCTAGCACTAAGGGCACATCACACTTTAAATAATTATTTTAGCCCAAAAAGAACACATGTTCTGAAGTGTCTGACAAGAATATTGAATAGTGTAGGGGGATACACAAATGGTAAATGTGGGATACAGTTGCCAGATATTCTGAGGAAATAAATCGGGTTCTGAATGAAAAAGAGTAGTCTCTCATGGACTTATGTTCTTATGGAGGTTTTGTGTCTAACTGGAAGATATATTTCTTTTTAATCAGCCCCTTGGTGTTGGAGCTCTTTCATGTGGCCTGGTAACTGTCTGGGTGATACAGGGGCAAAAGATCAACACTTTCCCATCTCACACATTTGGCAACATTATGGAATGGAAGTGAATTCCTGTAACAAACAGGACCTTTAAATTGATGTCTTCCACTGAAGGATCGGGCTTAGTCATCACGTTCCTATGTGCCGATTTAGGAATCAACATTTTAAACTTGGTGGAAAGGATCTCCTCGATATATATATACATATATATATACATATATATATATATACATATATATATACATATATATATATACATATATATATATATACATATATATATATACATATATATATATATACATATATATATACATATAAAACAGAACACAGAAAATGAAGCATGAGCTGGAGTTCAACCAACTCGCATGAATTGCCTTGAAGACCGTCAATGTGCGTTGACAAAACAGTACGTTTCCTGTGTTTTTATTGTCAATTTCTTTGTTTATGTATTGTTTATTACAAAACAGGTGTGCTGGACAATGCATATGTCACTGTTGACTAGGGATACTTTCCCTTATGGTTCTTGCTGCGACTCTTGACATTTTTTTGGCATTCTACCCAGAAGTGTTTCTGGGTCTAGGGACCCAGATGAGCTTGTCGATATGTGTAATTTGCATGTGTCATGTTGGCCATTAAGGCAGAGACAGGACCCAAGCGCAGAATGCCAATATGTATGGTTTTATTCGTGTTCATGACAGAACACATTCTAGTGAAGCATGGTGGTGGCAACGTTTGTTTGGGGGTGTTTCTCTTCAGTGGGGACTGGGTCAGGATAGAATGGAAAATGGATGCTGAATTCTTGAGGATAGCTTGTGGCCCTCTGATAGACAGCAGAAGATGTGGTTCACTTTCCAGCATGACAATGACCCTAAACACACCGCCAGAAAAACTATGCGGATTAAGGATAAATCGGTGAAGGTCATTGAGTGGCCAAGTCTGAGCCCTGACCTAAAACCAATTGATAATCTGTAGATGGACTCACCACGAAATTTGACTGAACTCAAACCATTTTGCAGGGAGGATTGTGCAAATATTCCCCGATCTAGTTGTGCAAAGCTATTAGAGAGATATCCTAAATGACTGATGGCTGTAAAAGGCAAAAGGTAGCTTTATGAAGTATTAACTAATTGGACTGATCGCGTTTTCCTACTCTGTTGTCCTAGTTTCATTTTTTTTTTTTACGGCTATCAGACACAGCCTCCGCAGGATGGTTAATTCTAGAGATCTCTGACATTCTCTCTAAGTTAGCTAGGTCAGCTTTTAGTTTGTCTGCTCCTCACATTTGGAATAATTTCCAAGATAATTTTCAATTGAATAAATTGCTGTCTTGTAGGCATTTCTAAGTGTTGTTTGTGTCACAGATCTTTGAGGCAGGTTAGAGGAATCAGGCGCAAGTAAAATTAAGTTCAATAGATTTTTTAATAAAGTAAACAAACAGCGAACAGAAAAAACATGTTTGACTGTTTGAAAATAAAGGTGCACGTAACTAGCGTCAACAATAATCAAAATGGCTTTTTGTAACACTAAGGACACGGCAACAGTGAACCACACCCAGGGAAGCAGAGCAACATATATACTTAATGATTACTGATTGGGACCTGGTAGGAATGATTATGGACAACGTGACACAAGACCTGTTCCCTATCAGGGATGAGTTGTGAATAGGAAACCGGGAAACCCAAGGTGAAGACATGTGGTCTTCCCCATACTGTTACAGTTATACAGAATTAATCCATGAAGGATGTGCTTTCTGTCGTAGGAATCGCGTGGCCTTGTTTAGTTTTTCTGTTATTTGTTGTGTTTTTGGGAGTTCCCAATACTTTACAGTACTGTGAATTGCATGTCTTAGTGCTTACCTGTAAAATAGTCATTTGTTGTCAAAATAAAAGTTAAATAAATACAAATAAAATGTAGCTATTCGACAAGTGGATTTAAAGAAAAACTGCTTCAACCCCTGGCCACTAAATAGCCTCCGGAAACTAGATAGCTAGTCTATTTTGGCATCGCCCAGTCTATATGCCTACAGTGTTTGCAAGGTGAAAGAGAACATTACATTGCTATTCAAACCATCGCTTTGATTGCAAGTCTTCCCTGTATGCGTTTGATTACGTTGCCTGAGTAGCTCGCATAAGTAAACTGCATTTTTGACTTGTGCCTGTTTGTAATACTATGTACTGTTACAAGTTACTACAGTAATGTTTGTTTTAACCTAGAACATGTCAACGTGTGTAATGTGCTGGGTGGATGAAGTGATACACAACAGTCTTCTCAATGCAATTTATCCTAAGTTAAAACAGGTTTTATTTCCGCTTGTCAGCTATACAGCATGAGGCAGAGATGGTAATGTATTGTCGATCGAATTCCCATTAAAGCAAGAAACATGAAGCAGATGAGTATGAAAAGGGAAAATGTGTACAATACACTCACACAACTTTATTTCTGGACCCTTAAAGGCAGAGATAGTAAAGGTCTGAGTCGGACAGGCAGCCTGAATTAAATACAGTAATGTGAAATACTAAGTACACAGTTTGGAGAGTTATATTTGGGTATATGAATATGTAATCTTTGCCGGAAATGGTGTTGACAGATAAAGGGACCTTGATTTAACCAACATTTTAGAACTATTTCACTTTGCAATAATGTATTCATAAAAATGAACAATAATAAATGTTAATGGTTCAGAAAACACCCCATGGCTTAAGTACTCCTCTAGCTTCAGTAGTAGCTGTTGTTCCCTTTGGCTGATAAACTTCAGATCATATTCCATCAATTTCTTGTGTCTATTAGTCTTTTCTTTTTCAGTCAGGTTTTGAAATTCTTTCTTAAGAGCAGAGGTTTCTTCATTCGTGAACTCCAATGTTTTAGCCAGGTTTTTGAAGCCTCTCTCTGACAGTTGACTAATGCACTTGGACATTGAATATGACATGGTAGGCTGCAGACCGCTTGATGTTACCCTGGGGATTTTAGAGAATTATATAAGCATCTTCCAGTCAGCTCTTGAGCGAAATTTGTTTGGAAGACATGTCCTAGTATGTTGACAGTTAACTGAAATGTACTGACAAACAATGATGTACTTTAATTGCTTGACAATATTTTAGTATCTTCTTCCAAACTTAAGAGACTCAGTCATTTGTTCATCCAGGGACCTTGGTTGGGTCGATTGATCTTGTCCAGATCAGATGTGTGGTGTGTAAAGACCCCACCCGTCCCTAGTTGCAGATCAGATGTGTGGTGTGTAAAGACCCCACCCGCCCCTAGTTGCAGATCAGATGTGTGGTGTGTAAAGACCCCACCCGCCCCTAGTTGCAGATCAGATGTGTGGTGTGTAAAGACCCCACCCGCCCCTAGTTGCAGATCAGATGTGTGGTGTGTAAAGACCCCACCCGTCCCTAGTTGCAGATCAGATGTGTGGTGTGTAAAGACCCCACCCGCCCCTAGTTGCAGATCAGATGTGTGGTGTGTAAAGACCCCACCCGTCCCTAGTTGCAGATCAGATGTGTGGTGTGTAAAGACCCCACCCGCCCCTAGTTGCAGATCAGATGTGTGGTGTGTAAAGACCCCACCCGCCCCTAGTTGCAGATCAGATGTGTGGTGTGTAAAGACCCCACCCGCCCCTAGTTGCAGATCAGATGTGTGGTGTGTAAAGACCCCACCCGCCCCTAGTTGCAGATCAGATGTGTGGTGTGTAAAGACCCCACCCGTCCCTAGTTGCAGATCAGATGTGTGGTGTGTAAAGACCCCACCCGCCCCTAGTTGCAGATCAGATGTGTGGTGTGTAAAGACCCCACCCGCCCCTACTTTGCAGATCAGATGTGTGGTGTGTAAAGACCCCAACCGCCCCTAGTTGCAGATCAGATGTGTGGTGTGTAAAGACCCCACCCACCCCTAGTTGCAGATCAGATGTGTGGTGTGTAAAGACCCCACCCGCCCCTAGTTGCAGATCAGATGTGTGGTGTGTAAAGACCCCACCTGCCCCTACTTTGCAGATCAGATGTGTGGTGTGTAAAGACCCCACCCGTCCCTAGTTGCTCTCAAATTACTTATACCTGATTCAGAGTTTAGCCATATTATGTAATGGTAAATGTAGGGGTGTACTTTTCGCCCTAAAAACATTACATTTCTGTTTTATTTTAATCCATACATTTTTCAATCACTCATTTTAGTGTGTGATTTGTTGGATTTGGGTTAGCTTTTTTAATAAATGTGGTTGGAGTTTTGCTCAAATATCCATCTGTCCAAATATATTTGCCTTTTGTATTACAGTTTTACCTTCTACTGACACCTGTTTACCGGTATTTTGCCTTAGCCTACTTCTTTTGTGCTTTTGTATTCCAGTTTTACCGTCTACTGACACCTGTCTACCGGTACTTTGCCTTTTGTATTCCAGTTTTACCGTCTACTGACACCTGTCTACCGGTATTTTGCCTTTTGTATTCCAGTTTTACCGTCTACTGACACCTGTCTACCGGTATTTTGCCTTTTGTATTCCAGTTTTACCGTCTACTGACACCTGTCTACCGGTACTTTGCCTTTTGTATTCCAGTTTTACTGTCTACTGACACCTGTCTACCGGTATTTTGCCTTTTGTATTCCAGTTTTACCGTCTACTGACACCTGTCTACCGGTATTTTGCCTTTTGTATTCCAGTTTTACCGTCTACTCACACCTGTCTACCGGTATTTTGCCTTTTGTATTCCAGTTTTACCGTCTACTGAAACCTGTCTACCGGTATTTTGCCTTAGCCTACTCTATTGCTATTGTCTGACGGGTTACCTGTTAATTAGCCGTTGCCCTGCTCACCTGACTGACTGTTGTTCCTGCCGCTCCTGCTTAATAAAACCACGCTTGTGCACGTTGCAAGTAGGACCATATCTCTGCCTGCATTGTTTTCTTACAATGTAATGCAGTCGTCAATATTATTTATAATGTCGCCAGCTATCAGGATCTGGATAAATAAAATGTACTTAACCAGCAATGGTATTATATGCCACTCTTGAATCTCAAATTGAATTTCATGTAAAAACTTTAATTTTGTTATGTTTATATTTTTGTTCGGTATAATTGTGGATGAAAATGCTTGGCAAAAAACAGCCCACAGATCATGGACATTCTGATTTTGTACCAGTATGTAGTCAATACTTGGAGGTCGGGCCCGGGCATTTGTTTGTCACGGGCCCCAGAATTCCAGGAAATGTACACACATACAACTGAACTCAAATCTCCCTTGGTCTTCACACAAATACATTTTTCCTACTTCCCTTTCATTGAATGTTTTGAGTAAATAGAACATTTCTGTGAATGAAATTATATTGTGGTATTTTCTGTGCTCTTCTGAATCATGAGAGAATTATTTGGCTTTATTTGCAAGCTCATAAAATCCATTGTAACTTTTTCAAAAGGAGACCCATTGAATTTAGAAAAAAAAATTTGCTAGGTTATACAAATGATCATTTGAGACGGAAAATGGAGAGTAAGGGAGCATGAAAGAGAGAGTCAAAAGGAGGAAGATGGGGAGGGAGTGCGGTGGTGAGGAACGGATGTAGGGTAAAGAAAAGGGAGGGAAATGTGGAACAATGTGTTGTGAGTCAGTAGAGGCAAGTTGCTTGTTTTGGAATAGTGTGTGGGATCGCCCCAGTTAGAGGACAAAGAGGAACAATTACTTTTAATATGCTCTGTTAAAGAATTGACAGGCCATGTGATTTGAGGCTACAGTATTATGTTTCTGTCATCCTTTTTCACCCTCAATCAATCTTCGTTTTGATGTAATTCTTTATTAGTATAATAAAAACAAATATGACCATTTTCTCCCAACTTGATTACTTCATAAAATGACACTCAATGATCGTTTGGGAAAGTGAAAGATGTGTTTATTAATGCATCTCCCTTAAGTCATTTACCAGATTATTTTATCCAGAGATGGTTTTTACTCATTTGTCCTGGACCCTCGTCAACCATCGTAAAAACCGTACTCTAATAGCTGACCACAAGGAGTCGCTAGTATACAACAAGGCTATTGGATATTGTTAACCTCAGGCGGTACTGGACCTATTGGCACCCTCTAATGTGGGTCCCGGGGCGCTGCCCAGCTACACACACATCTCTTTCTCCTCTTTAGTTAGTTCAATTCAAAGTCTGTGTCTCCCATACACTTTTGCGTAGCAGAGAATAAGGGGTGAGGGCATATCATCTATCAAACAGACCAGCATTTCACACGGTGGGTTGGTTTATCCACCTGTACCTGTAGCAGGTCTCTGTTTGCCATGTTATGACAGCGGATATGTTGCAGCCTTGACATGCACCTTGGCTTAAACAAACACACACGTCTTGCTCCCATGCCTTCCTGGTTGTGTGTGTGTGTGTGTGTGTGATTGTGTGTCTGTGTGTCTGTGTGTCTGTCTGTGTGCTCAGGGCTGATAAAATGGTTATCTTCAGTACCTTTAATTGAGTGCCTCTAGTAATCCCCGCACAGTGTAAATGGGTGTCTGAATAAGCCCAATAAAAGATGTATTCAAACATTATCCCTCTTTTTGCAATCCGTCTTAGCAATCAAAACAAATAATACTAATACTAAAGTGCTTTGTCAAAAACAGCTTTTGGTCAACACTGTTACTAATTACCAACTCGTTATCAACCGTTTCGCTGCAAGATGAGAGAGAGAGAGAGAGACTTGCAAGGAACACATTTCTGTTTGAATCATTTATTAGATGCAAACAAGGTTACGTTCCTTGCTCAAGGGCCAAATGGCATATTTCATTTTTATCCTTGCAGGTTGTGAATTCGAACCGACAATACTGGTCCGATAGTATTGATAGAGTGATAGTCTGCTGTCCGATTTCTCACCTACACACACACTTGTACTTATCTGTATCAGTACAAATGTAACCACTGCCTATTTGATATTTGACATGAGGCTTCCAACTTGTCCAAACCAGGACTATGCTCTTAATTCATCTGTTTGAACAGGATGGGAGAGAAAGTTAATAAGGGGTCTTTGATTTAGCTAATTTCACTTCTTATATTCATTTATTAGGTTTAATTTATTTCAGGAGCCCAGCGTATGAATTACCCACACTCGTTGTTGCTGTCAGAACAGGAGACACACACCACACGCTAGTCAGAGAGCCAGCATTGCAAATATTTGTCTAAATGTAGAGGAACTTGTAGATTGGTGTCGGGGTAAATAGCTCAGGAATATATAATAATGTACAAACAGAGCCGTTGCCCCTTTTGGGAAATACGTTTTCAGTATCTGAGGCTTTTCTTAAGAGCTCATTTGTCACTGTCAGTTTTCTTTGCTTATGCTTCCTTTTTAATGTGTGAAGTCCTAAAATTGAAGCATAATGGCTGTCTTCATTCTGTGTGGTGACTACATGCATGCAGTTGTGTGTGGACCTCCGGTGTTAGGTGTGTGTGGACCTCAGGTGTTAGGTGTGTGTGGACCTCAGGTGTTAGGTGTGTGTGGACCTCAGGTGTTAGGTGTGTGTGGACCTCAGATGTTAGGTGTGTGTGGACCTCAGGTGTTAGGTGTGTGTGGACCTCAGATGTTAGGTGTGTGTGGACCTCAGATGTTAGGTGTGTGTGGACCTCAGGTGTTAGGTGTGTGTGGACCTCAGGTGTTAGGTGTGTGTGGACCTCAGGTGTTAGGTGTGTGTGGACCTCAGGTGTTAGGTGTGTGTGGATCTCAGGTGTTAGGTGTGTGTGGACCTCAGGTGTGTGTGGACCTCAGGTGTTAGGTGTGTGTGGACCTCAGATGTTAGGTGTGTGTGGACCTTAGGTGTTAGGTGTGTGTGGACCTCAGGTGTAAGGTGTGTGTGGACCTCAGGTGTGTGTGGACCTCAGGTGTTAGGTGTGTGTAGACCTCAGGTCTTAGGTGTGTGTGGACCTTAGGTGTTAGGTTTTTGTGGTAAATGGCATGCCTCTGCTGTAAAGAATATGCACGCAGAAGCCAAGCCAGGCAAGACATGTGTTTGCCCTGTAATTATCAGCACACACTACTGACAACAGATTTACACAACAGAGAGAGAGAGAGAGAGAGAGAGAGAGAGAGAGAGAGAGAGAGAGAGAGAGAGAGAGAGAGAGAGAGAGAGAGAGAGAGAGAGAGAGAGAGAGAGAGAGAGAGAGAGAGAGAGAGAGAGAGAGAGAGAGAGAGAGAGAGAGAGAGAGAGAGAGAGAGAGAGAGAGAGAGAGAGAGAGAGAGAGAGAGAGAGAGAGAGAGAGAGAGAGAGAGAGAGAGAGAGAGAGAGAGAGAGAGAGAGAGAGAGAGAGAGAGAGAGAGAGAGAGAGAGAGAGAGAGAGAGAGAGAGAGAGAGAGAGAGAGAGAGAGAGAGAGAGAGAGAGAGAGAGAGAGAGAGAGAGTATGTGTGTGTGTGTTGAAAGATTTGCACAAGCAGTGTCTCTTCATCATCAGTCAAGTCTTGTCTTGTCATGACACAGAACCTACTATGTCAAACAGCTTTTACCCACATACACATGTTGGTATCACTCCACTTCTGTGGAACAACAATTGGTGAACATCTTAACGCTAGCCATAACTGGAACGCTTTTAAGCCTAGTCCTAACCCAATTAAACCCAATTGGTGCTCTGAATGCTAATTCTAGACCTATCTTAAATCTGTAAACATAAAATAAGATGTTTGTTTGGGAGGACCGGCCAAATGTCCACATTTCTCCAAATGTCCCAGTGCTTACTGTACGAGTGAAGACTTTAGAATGACAAGAACACACGCACGCTTGCATACACGCACGCACGCACACACACACACACACACACACACACACACACACACATGTGTATCTGTTTACAGTTTGTTAATTTGTAAGACTTCTAGCGTATACATTTGTCCCTCTTTCCCTCTCTTTTTGAAGGCAAGTGAAGAGTCCAAACATCCTTAAACAGACGGTTCTGGGGGAAACGAGGCCGGATGGACCGACAGACGGAAACCCACACTCCTTCTCACAGGTGTGTTTGTGTGCGTGTGCGTCTAGGGATATCGTTGTTCATATGCTTGGCTCCGCCAGCTGCTGGATGAAGCAAAATACACTGCCAGCTTCAACCACTTCTTTTTCTACCTTTTTTCTGTCTCTCTCTACCAGTGTATTTATCTTTCTTTTTTGTTCACGCTCAATTAAAGTTGAATTTCTAAGCTTTAGGAAAAATGTGTTTTCTTTGCCAAAGCAATTGGCCAATGACCAGGCTTTATATGAACCTAATAGTGAAAAAGGTGTAAACAAAAAGAAAATAAGTAAAAGCGTTTTGAGGTTTTATTAAGTGTTAACTGAGAAACCTCTTGCATAGCTCAGGCCAAGCCGATATGGTCAGGGTATGTAACAGGTCTTTTGTTTGTGTGTTTGTTTCATACGCCTGTTGACCACACCTATGCACGGGGGCTCTATTGTCTAGGGTACCTCATATCTCAATGCCTCATTGCAATCTCTTTCTCTTTAGTCTTCCCTCTTTCTTTGTCTCTCTCTCTCTCTCTCTCTCTCTCTATCTTTCTCTTTCTTTCTACCCATCTCACTTTTTCATTTTTTCTCTATTCTCACTCTTCCGCTGTCTGTCTACTAATGCCCCCCCCCCCTCTCTCTACCGCTTTGCTATATTTTCTTTCTCTTGCCATCTCCATTTGTTTTTACCTCTTTGCTCTCATTTCACTTGTCTCTCTTTCTCTCTTATCGCTTTGCCGATCAAGAACATGAAGGGTAAACACGAACCAAGCGTTTGTTTTTATTGTTTGTCCAGCCTAGACCCCCTTCTGTCTCTATCTCCGTGCCTCAGAGGTGCCCGGCTACGTTTATGTGGGGTGAGATAGCATCGCCTACTGATCCTCGCCATCTCGGTACGCCTCACTTCCCAAACACAGAGAACTGCACATATCGGAAACGTCTCCCACCGACCCGTCGCGAACATTTGCGCAACTCTAACCATCGCAGCAGCAAGCAGCAAGCAGCAAGCAGTGACACTCCGTATATTTAGATCCATAGGAGAGAAACATACAGAATCTTGCAGTTTGTGGGGTGCAGGGTTTTATTCCAGCCCAGGCACAAATGATTCAGCTAGTCAGAGGCTCATTGACGCATTTAAATGTCCACTAGACAAGAAGCGTCCAGTAAATACGGCGAGATTGAGAGAAAGAGAGACCGGGATAATGAGTGACAGACAAAGTACTAGATGCAGTGGGAGACAGGAAATTGAGAAGGAAAAGGAGAGATTGTGAGAAAAAGTGACAGAGAAAGAGTGATCCATAAACATTTAGAAAGGGAGAGAGGCAGAAAAGGTGCTGAGTTGTGACCTCCACGGTGGAGCATGTGCATGTTCTCCCTCCCTGCTGGTTTGTTTTAGTGGTTACACCCCCCATCCCGAGCAGAGAGCTAGACTTCACAATTACATCGCTCTCAGGAGACCTCAGCTATGATTGCTCCTACTTCACAAATGATCTCTCACTCTCCTTTTCTCTCCCTCTTCTGTTCGCACTTCTTCACTCTCTCCTGCTTGCTGCTCTTTCTCCCCTCATCTGTTTCTTCTCACCCTCTCCATCAACCCTCTCTTTTTACCTGGTTGGGTTTCACACTCGGAGTCTGGGACTGGTACCCTGTGTGTGTGTGTGTCTGTGTGTGTGTGTGCGTGTGTGTGTGTGTGTCTGTGAGTCCGTGTGTCTGTGTGTTTGCGTGTGTGTGTTTGTGGAAGAGTGCTTTGCAGTGCTTGTTGATCCTGTTACATCAAGTTACTGGCTGCCTGTCACATTCAATTACACTTCCGATGGAGTGACGCGCTGACTGGGTCTATAGGCTCCTTGTGTGTGTGTGTGTGTGTGTGTGTGTGTGACTAACCCCCAGCTGGGTCCTGCCGTCCAGAGCTACCTACCATCAAGTTCTTTGTTTTTGTGTTGGTTGCACTTTTCTCGTGTTTCTCATATTTTCTATTTATTAGTACGTCTTTTTTTCTGTCCCCAAGGAGTGGCTGAAGGCTAACAGAGGATTTTGGAAACGAGAGTTTGTCCTACTTCCAATATCCATCGGCTGGTCACTCTCTGGCTCTGCTTCTTGTCTACTCTAAATGAGAGCAGAGTAACTGTGGATGGAAGTGCACTTGAATGACAGCTTGTATGACAGCCCACCTTCCACACATGTCTCATGTTATCACACTGAAGTTAACTGACCAGGATCCCAAAACATATGAGTGATGTTACAGAATCAAATGATCTATGTTGAGCATAGTATTCATCAATGAATTGGTAGTACTTCTTTGAGGTGACAAATGTTCATAAACAGTGGGTGTGGTAGATTTCAAAACTATTTGGCGGGATTTAATAGAATACATAACATAATTACGTTCATTTTTATTTAGTGTCACATTAAGGATAAAGGTTAACCTTGGTATCATTTAATTTCTGACCACTCGTCACATATCAAATGCAAACTCCGCCCCCATGGTTGGGTAACCTGGTTTGGGCCTGTCTCTATGACATGTTTGAGTTTATCGACCCCCCCCTCCCCCACCATGGTTGTGTTTTTATTTTTATTTCTGTCATATACATTTCTGTCTGATGGACATGTCGGGAGCGGTTGAGGTTGGCAGTGATGCCTAATTGTCGACCTTGGCCTTCAACCTTTCAACCAGATCTTCTCCCCCTGCGAGTCTCCAGGTTTCCAGACCTTTGTGCTCCTGGGAGAGTGTGAACGTGTGAACGTGTGAACGTGTGTGCCGAGTCAGAGAGAACAACAGGAGGAGATGGACGAGATGGGAGGGTTTATTATTTCTGTCCAGTCTTTTCTTTCGCAGCTCTGTCACCGAACCCCTAGAAAGATCCTTACCCTGTTCACCATATGTGTAAAGGAGGCCACACACACACCACACACACACACACACACACACACACCTATTCTCTATTATGTACAGTAACTATCACACATCTTCAGGCCTTCACTCTCGGACTGCAAGGAATGATTATTTTGAAAATCGAACAGTTATTTGAACAATTTATCGATGCTTCAATAACTTCAACTCTTGCATATTTGTATCGCACATGAACGTACGGGATGCAACCGGGAGTAAGATATTTTTACGTTTTAAGCCCCCATGGAAAGAAAGTTCACATGTACGCATTACAGATGACATCATTTTTAGTTTTAACTGTAGTGAAACTTTCCTACACGTGACTGCTACGTCAAATAACCTTATTGTGGGCACGTTAAATAGGTCTCATGAGCTCAAACGACTTGTCGACAACAAAAACATATTTAGACAATTATTTATTATTGACGTTCTCGATAACGTGGACTAATCGTTATTGCCCTACTTCCCTTCTCTCTGTCATTAAGTCTACCATACGTCTAATTCCCTTATATACATTTGCTCCCATGTTCTTATTCTTGTGATTCGAGCTGGGCAGATCCACTGCATGAAACCCTAACCTGTGATTATGTCACCTACTCTGTATCAATGGCTGTGCCTCCACCCCCATTCTCCCACTCCACTTCCTTCCCAGGAGGCCGTTCGTCAGACAGCAGAGCGAATCAGAGAGCTGGAGCGAGCCCTGAGGGAGAGCATGAACACCTCCTCCCACAGAGAGTCGCTGTGGGCCCAGGAGGAGGCAGCTCGCATGCAAGCTCAACGAGAGGTTCATGTCATCTGCTATCTACACACACAACCACACTGTGCCTGCATATACCACACACTATCCAATGCATTTACTATAACCACACTGTGCCTGCATATACCACACACTATCCAGTGCATTTGCCATAACCACACTGTGCCTGCATATACCACACACTATCTAGTGCATCAAACACACCCACACTGTGCCTGCATATACCACACACTATCCAGTGCATTTACCATAACCACACTGTGCCTGCATATACCACACACTATCCAGTGCATCAAACACAACCACACTGTGCCTTCATATACCACACACTATCTAGTGCATCATACACACCCACACTGTGCCTGCATATACCACACACTATCTAGTGCATCATACACACCCACACTGTGCCTGCATATACCACACACTATCTAGTGCATCAAACACAACCACGATGTGCCTATATATACCACACACTATCCAGTGCATCTACCACAACCACACTGTGCCTGCATATACCACACACTATCCAGTGCATCTACCACAACCACACTGTGCCTGCATATACCACACACTATCTTGTGCATCAAACACAACCACACTGTGCCTTCATATACCACACACTATCTAGTGCATCGAACACAACCACACTGTGCCTTCATATACCACACACTATCTAATGCATCAAACACAACCACACTGTGCATTCATATACCACACACTATCTGATGCATTAAACACAACCACACTTTGCATTCATATACCACACACTATCTAATGCATCAAACACAACCACACTGTGCCTTCATATACCACACACTATCTAATGCATCAAACACAACCACGATGTGCCTATATATACCACACACTATCCAGTGCATCTACCACAACCACACTGTGCCTGCATATACCACACACTATCTTGTGCATCAAACACAACCCATTTGTGTTGTATACTTGTCCTGATTTTAATCCTGAAGAACACACACTCACACACACACACACGCATATAGACTGTATCGATTAGTACATTTAAAGTAACCAAGTGATTGCACCTCCTGGTGGCCAGAGTGACAATTGCATACAGTAACTAAGAGAGGGTCTTTTTTCTCCTGCTCTCAGTCTTTCAGTTTTTCATCTGATATTTTCTTCTCTTTCAGTCCTGTTTAAACAAAACGGCCTCGTTGTTAAATCTTCCCTTTTCTCATCTCAGAATGTGCCTTCTCTAATCTCTCTTGAAAAGTCCTCCCAGCTTCTTTTAGAGTGTGTCCCACTCCACATGTAAGTGTCCATTGCACATACTTTTCCTCCATAAAACCTCCATAAACCTAACATTGACATTCTTTCTGACTTATTTTAAACTCAAAAAGTCATCCCTCAAGCAGCTCTCATGGAGCTGATGTCATTCTCCCAGAGTGCCCTGCTCTCCCACCGCGTTGTGCCGTGGGTCTGTGGAAAACACCAAGGCTCTGATGTTGTCTCCCTATAAGGAGGTTTTACTGTCTCCTCCTGAGCTTGTGTGTCTGCGAATGCACCGAGCTGTATCCTTCTGAAGGAACAGGTGACCCGGAATCACCTTCTGTCGGTTCTTCTTTCTGCCTGTCTCCCCCCGGCTGTCTGTCCGGCTGACCGCGCATTAGACTTTCCGTCTGTCTGTTTTCCTGTCACTTTTCTGTCTGTCGACCTATGTATCTGCCTGTACATCCGTTTGTTTATCTGTCTGCTCAACTGTCTGCCCGCCTGTATATCTGTCTGTCTGTCTGGCATCCCCCTGTCTGCCCGCCTGTATATCTGTCTGCCCGCCTGTATATCTGTCTGCCTGTCTGTATATCTGTCTGCCTGTCTGTGTCTGTAAGTCAGCTGTCAGTGATCAACGCAGATCAGGTCAAGCTCTTGCAACCTTGTAAAGAGAGGGGACTGAGCGCTGGCAGCGTTATTGGATCTGATTGGCTAAATCTGGGTAATGTGGAGAAGAGATCAAAGATCCATACCAAACCCTTGGAGACCACCTACCGGGACGGGCCTTGTGGTTACCGGGCCGGGTTGGACGGTGTCGGGATAAGCTGGGTTGACTTAAGTCCGACTCTCGCTCTTTTCTTCCCCTTTGTCTGTTTGTCTCTCTTTTTCCATTCTTTTTTCTCACACTCAAGTTTGCTTGTGGGAGCTTTAAAAGGGTCAAAGTCAAAATCGAGTTGTGTGTGAGTGTGTGAGTGTGTGTGTGTGTGTGTGAGTGTGTGTGTGTCTGCGGTGAGAAATAGAAACAGAGAGAAAGCGAGTTTCCTTCTGGTGTGAGTACGCATTCGAATGAGAATGACCTTGCATTACTTATGACTGCCACAAGTAATATGAGAGTAATCTGCGGTTAGAGAGAGAGCGAATACATAAAACCCAACAGTGGCTGGTTCACACACGCAGTAGCATAAATGACCAGACGAACGCACGTGAAAATTAGGACTTTGTGTATAAAACCGCTGTTGCTAATAGAACATAAAAAAATGTATAATTGGTTGAGGTCTGTGGCCAAGCGTTCGGGCGGCCCTTCTTCAACGTTCTGGCAACACATTAGAATCGATCTAATCCAGAATTACCACCATTGTTTTCTGTCAACATGCATGCCAACACGGACTGAACATACACATTTAGGTTTTGATCCACCCAACAGTCATGAAGTCACTGTCGTTACGCTGATGCACGTTGAGCCAAAATGGAGTCACTGTCGTTACGCTGATGCACGTTGAGCCAACATGCAGTCAATCTATGTTCATTCCATTACCCTGGGTCAGGTTGCAGGGATAGTTAGAGCAAGGGAGAGAGATGGAGAGAGGGCGAATGGGGAAGAGAGAAGAGGAGATTGAAATATGCAGAGAAACAGAGAGGTATTCAGGAAGAGCGAAAAAGAAAGGAAGAACAGAGTGGGACGTGGTCCTATTAAAACATCACCTGACCGTGGCACATTTTCAGACAGCCCTGCCAGCCTCATATTCCCGAATGTTTTGCTCACTTTTTTTCTTCTTTAGCCTCCTCTTTTTTTCGCTCCCTCGCTCCCTGAGTAATCAGTCTCATGATTTTTAATGCGCTGAAAGTCTCCCATCAGCCAGCACTGCTGAAATGGAGTGTGGGTAATTCCCCGGGTCACTAGACTTCACACCCCCAACTCACATTCTCCCTTCCTCCATCTTTCTCTCAAACTCTCTCTCAAACTCTCCCACTATCTCGCTTTGGTTTCTCTCTTTGTTTCTTTTTCTTGCCTCAACTTAATATATATATATCGGTGTAATTAGATCCTTAATTTATGATCTATTATCTTATCTGCTGTCCTCTCCATGCCCCTTTTCTCTCTGTTGAGTTCGCTCGTTCATTTTAACTTCCTTTCTGTCCTAATGCCCACACTTTCCAACTCACACTCTCCTTCTGTCCAACTATCTCACCTCAACATCCCTCTCTCTGTCAGTCTCTGTTTCTCCCTCTCAGTGGCGTTTGAACTAGGCCTTTGAACCATCAACACCAACGTGAATGGACAAGAGGGATTTGGCCGGGCCTCTGAGCCCCAATCAGCTTAATGTCCAGCAGGGTTTTAGGTGGTCTTAGCAGGCTTTAGTCTGACCAGAGGGCTTTCCCTTGAAGTTGAGCTAAATTAGCACGCACAAGCTCAGCCTTAAGCTGATTAAGACCCAAGTTTCACTAAAATGTCCAGTATTCCTTATTAATGATGTGATTGTGAAGGGAAGACCGGCTGTTTGTGTGGTTGGACTGGACTGGCTTTGGGGTTTAGGCTGGGGGGTGCCTTCCAGGTTTTACTGACAATTGAGAGAAGAGTGCAAAACTTTATTTTTCATATATGAATCAGTCTCTCCACAATTTTGGTTTTAATTTACTCCTCCCCAGATGTGATGTTCATGAAGAGTGAGTGAGCACTTTTCTGACATCTGTGAAGCACACTCAGATAAAGAGAGAGGGTGGAGGGCGTGCTGAAAAATGTGTGAACGATTTGGCCCCCGTCATAAAAGGGGCCCAATCCTTTTTTTCAGGTCATTCCACATGGAAAGCCTCTCGAAAAACACGCGCACACACACGCACACGCACACGCACACACACACACACACACACACACACACACACACACACACACACACACACACACACACACACACACACACACACACACACACACACTCTGCTTTGAATGTACCTAATAACAGCTGAAAGACAGAGGGGACACACTGCAGTCAGAAAGAAAATTAAAAATAATTTATTTTGGTGTCCATGGCTCTCCACCAGGAAGACGATTACTTCCTGGTGGAGAGTAGCGTCTTCCGGTTGACAATTATATATATCCTGTCAAGACGATAGCCCCCCTGAGGGTCAGTCTGTGAAGATACCAGCTGTCAGGATAAACGAGACCCCAATAAATGAAACTATATTTTCTAAGAATGTATCGCATCAAAGATACTTTCCCGGTTGTAAAAGTCCTGCCAGCTTTTTATACATGACCTTATCTGAGTCTAAGTAAATCAAGTCCATACCTGCTACAGATGCAGTCAAAGGGAGAATAAGGAAATGGAAAAAATGAACGAGGTGAGAGAGGTTGACCACATGTGACCCCGTGCTTCCAACTCTAGGGTCATAGGTCATGTCATTCAGCGGACCTCTGAACTAGGGTAATTTCTCTTTTGCCCTTCTGTACTTTCTCTTAGTTATTAAACCCGGGTAGGAAGCGAACACACACACACAGACACACACACAGACACACACAGACGCAACAGGCATTTATGAATATAATTAAAATCAAACGACAAATTCTACTTCCTCTAAATACAACAACTGCTTCCTTTCATTTCAATTGAGCTCTCTCTCCTCACCTGTATCTTTCAGCTGGAGGAGTTGATGAACGCCCTGGAAAAGACCAGACAAGAACTGGACGCTACCAGGCAGCGTCTCTCCACTACCCAGCAGTCCTTGCAGGAGCGAGACAGTCACCTGTCCAACCTACGGCAGGAGAGACGCAAACAGCTGGAGGAGATACTAGAGATGAAGTAAGTCTATATCTTTCTGTAATATTTCCAGCTTGCACAAAATTAAGTTTTTTTTTTTTGTTTTTTTGTTTTTTTTAATTCACATTGGAAAGACATCTTAGTTTTTTTTCTCTTTAACTTGTTGCAGTTTACTAGTTGAAAGTTGTTAAATAGTTTGCTTCAAATTGAACTTACAAACATAATAAAAGGATTGAAGGCGTATAAGTTGATATGAGGAAAATATATGATTTTGACAGATTTACAGCAGTATTGAGCGAGCAGTATTGTGCAGTATTGTGCAGCACTGCAGATTATGTTTTAGAGGTGGCTTGAGAGGGAGATATTTGAGTGAAGCTCACAGCCTCACAGCATTGTGATGTACTGTGAGGAATCTGATTGTTCCTCTGTACAACGTAAAGGCAATGTCAAACCCGTAAGCCCACGGCCGGCTCAGGGTGCAGAAGGTGGCCTTTTAAATCCATGGTGTGCCACAAGGAGTCACTAGAGTGTGACAAGTCCAGGCAGTCATGTCCACCATCCACCCTGAGTTGAGCCTAATTGTCGGTATGCGTAACCTGGATTTAAACATCTGGATGCGATGGCGTCCACCTGTGTTAAATTCATTTGATTTGGACTTGATTTGTAAAGGTACACACCTGTCTATTTAAGTTCCCACAGTTGACAGTGCATGTCAGAGCACAAACCAAGCCATCAAGTTCAAGGAACTGTCTGTAGACCTCAGATCTAGGATCTGTGTGTAGGCAGAGATCTAGGAAAGGGTAGAGACACAAACATGGCCAAACTGAGCGATCGGAGGAGAAGGGCCTTAGTCAGGGAGGTGTCCAAGAATCCAATGGTCACTCTGACAGAGCTCCAGCATTGCTCTGTGATGACAGGAGAACCTTCCAGAAGAGCAACCATCTCTGCAGCACACCACCAATCAGGCCTGTATGGTAGAGTGGCCACGGAAGCCATTTCTCAGTAATAGGCACATGACAGCCCGCATGGATGCTCCTAAAGGACTCTCAGACCATAAAACACAGGATTTTCTGGTCGAATAAATTAAAGATTGAACCTGAATGCCAAGCGTCTTGTCTGGAGGAGACCAGGCACCGCTCATCACCTAGCCAATACCATATCTACAGTGAAGCAAGGTGGTGGCAGCATAATGCTGTGGGGATGTTTTTCAGCGGTAGAAACTGGGACTAGTCAGGATCGAGGGAAAGATGAATGCAGCAATGACAGAAACGTCCTTGATGAAAACCTGCTCCAGAGCGCCCTGGACCTCAGACTGGAATTTGGAGGATTTAATCCATTTTGGAATATGGTTGTAACATAACAAAATGTGAAAAAGGGAAGCGATATGAATAATTTCGGATGCACTGTATACTATTATATACAATATATTTTTTTGCTACATCACAATTTGACTTTGTGTTTGTGTGTTGACAAGAATACTTGTCTCTGTGTGAGTGTGTATGCCTACTGTGTGTTGCTCTCCATGTGTGTAGTGGTATAGTTTATCGTTTGTTTTCGTGTTTGTGTAGTACTGAAGTATGAGCAGCAGAAGGTTTGCAGGCCAGTTAATATTTGCTTTTATTGAGGACAGGTGGAGCACAGAAAACCTCTGCCAACCGTTCCACTGAATGTTAGTGATCTGTGTGTGTGTGCTTGCAGACATGTGTGTAGGCATTTGTACATATGCTTCCTGCATGCATTTTGAAGAGATATGTGTGTGTGTGTGTGTGTGTGTGTGCACGCAAAGTTCACTTACATGTCAGTGTCTCACTTTGAGGGGTAGCCAAGTGAACTGTTTGTGTGTTTATAAGAGTCATGGTGAAGCCCAGCTTGATGCAGTGTCAACCGTCCACCTGTGTGTGTGTGTGTGTGTGTGTGTTGTCTGCTTGTGTGTGTTCCTCAAAGATATGTCTCTATCAAAGCTATGTCTCCATTACCCATATCTTCAGCTTGATACAATGTGAAGTATGTGTGTGTGTAATGTGTGTCGTGTGTGAGACATCAAGATGCTTTTTAAACCGTCTCACTGTCCGTTCCAATTTCCTCTCATCCAAACATGT
This sequence comes from Dallia pectoralis, assembly GCA_029465975.1. Lineage (NCBI taxonomy): Eukaryota > Metazoa > Chordata > Actinopteri > Esociformes > Umbridae > Dallia > Dallia pectoralis. The sequence continues at coordinate 4,944,174 of CM055728.1, forward strand.
TTGAGGATGTTTGGCTACTACAGAGGAAGTGCTTTTCATTTGATAGGGATATGGTAAACATGAGGCCTGTGTATGCTCGTGTGTGTGTGTGTATGCTCGTGTGTGTATGTGTGTGTGTTACACGGACACATGTGAGTAATAATCTGTTGGTAGCTCGCTCTTCCCTTAAACCCTTATTAGATTACTACTACTGCATCTAAATCAATGTCTCATTCCATCTCTATTCTCTCTTTTCATCTCTTCATCTCTAATTAAAGATCTTTTATTTTAATTGTTTTAGACTATTTCTTTTATTTTATTTTTCCACTAATTTATTCTCATTTATACTCATTTATTCTATTCCTCATTTATTCTATTCCTCGTTTATTCTATTCCTCATTTATTCTATTCCTCATTTATTCTATTCCTCGTTTATTCTATTCCTCATTTATTCTATTCCTCATTTATTCTATTCCTCATTTATTCTATTCTTCATTTATTCTATTCTTCATTTATTCTATTCCTCGTTTATTCTATTCCTCGTTTATTCTATTCCTCGTTTATTCTATTCCTCATTTATTCTATTCCTCGTTTATTCTATTCCTCGTTTATTCTATTCCTCGTTTATTCTATTCCTAGTTTATTCTATTCCTCGTTTATTCTATTCCTCATTTATTCTATTCCTCGTTTATTCTATTCCTCGTTTATTCTATTCCTCGTTTATTCTATTCTTTTCTCTTTCCGATTCTGTTTGAGTGTCTTTCCGTACCTTTCGTCCTTCTTTTTATTCTTAATATCTCCATCTCTTTCAGTTGTTCTCATCTGTTTCTCTGTTTTACTTCTCTCCCTTCTCTTTCTCTCCCTTCTCTTTCTCTCCCTTCTCTTTCTCTCCCTTCTCTTTCTCTCCCTTCTCTTTCTCTCCCTTCTCTTTCTCTCCCTTCTCTTTCTCTCCCTGGCTCTGTTTCTTTTGGATTCAGGTGAGACTATCTCTGAGGGGCCTTCGGGGACAGTCGTTTTTGGTTCAAAGGAGGAACGAGAGAAAGAGTTAGTCAAAACAAGCTGTGTTTAAGATGAGAGCCATGCTTCCAGCCTGGGGGAGTTTGTGTGTTGGTGAGGTACTCGAGGAAGGCGAGGAGGAGGATTAGGGGTTGTCTGAGTGACAGGGAGACGGATCATGTGTGGTCCAATGAAGGCGGAGCTTGCGGTTGGAGTATTTTTGCAGGGGCGTCACAAAAGATTGCATTTTGAATCAGACGTTTGTCTAGTTGGATAAAATATTTTTTTTAAACTAGCAACATAGGGCAAAGTTGAGCGCAATTATATAAACTGTGCAGCAGCAGCGTCTGTGCGACTACGTCATTAAATACAGGGTTGCAATTATATCTACAAATCATGTCCTACCTTGTCCATAAATGGGATGGCAGCATCTCTGTATACATCAGATTCCATATGATATCGACCTGTGTGAACTTGCCACAATAACATTTAGACACAATGGTGGAATTTGTATTTTGCCTAGTCCACCATAGGCAGACGTGCGAACAAATCTAAAAAGTGGATCACTTGTATTAAATAATACTTTACATTTTGGATATTGTCAAAACAATAGTCATTTAAAATAGATTTGTTATTTTACTACAATATGTGCCATGATAACACCTGAGTTGACTGAATAAAACCTGTAAACCATGTTCTGTGTATTGCTGTTATACTGTAGTTGTAGTAGCATACTGTAAGAATCACTAGGTTGGGGTTAGAGCTGGTAGTAAATACTGTTATGACCAACTGTCTCAGTGTAACTGGTGGCTCAATTATTGGGCCTCAGTTTCCAGCCTGAGTAGTGATTTTGTATGCAATGCCAGTTGAGATGGTCAATGATACAAAGTTGAGGCTAACTGCATATTTAGTCCCTTCCGTAGTGTTAGGTGGCCATATGACAACAGCCAGCACCGATTCTGGGTTACGGTTAATAAAATGTCTAAGTAGCTTGATTCACTGCCCTTTCGGCAGTTGGGCTGGTCGTGGGTCTCAAGGTTTTGACAGGTCTACTCGCCGTGCCAAGAGACAAACACATTTAACCACAACCCCAAGATATGTCGTGTGTGTGCGTGTCATGGCTTATGCATTTCTTAATGAGTTTTAAAACAAGGCTAGCCTTCATGTAGAATGTTGCTGTTTATGGTAATGGTAGATGGGGTGATTAGCTGCTCACTTTGACTCCAAGGGCAGAGCGTCGCCAATACTAGATATATGCCATTTGTTTTGCTTTTACCTTTACTTTTACTTTAACCATTAAGAACTCTAACCTTGATACCTAATGTTAACCCTTGTTGTGACAATTATCACAGAATGAGAGGAATCCAGATACCAAGCAGCTACCACTTAACGTTTCTCTCCACATCCCTTACGTCAAATGTGACGACTTGCTCGCACGTAAACGTTTCTGCATCCCTGCACAACGTCATATAACAACATGAGACAGTGAGACCTTGTTGGTTTGTGTATGCATGCTCATGTGCCTGTTGAATTTGCCAAGGGAGGAAGAGTTGGACCGGATCTGGTCCGGGACAGAGATGGACAACAACAGACGACCTTTACCCTATTGGATATTTACCCCCCCCCCACTCCAGCTGATTACCCAGAGTGACATCAGAGAAAATCAGAGTGAAATGGGGGGGGGGGGGATTTGCTGGGTAACCAAGATGAAATATTTCAAATCTAAGAACGCACGAGAGAAGTTTGAACACAGGCCAAGTTTTTGTTTCTGTACTGTGGCATTTGTCGAGACCAGCTGAAGCGCAGGAGAGTGAACTGCACGCTTGTGAGCCTCTGTTTCGATGTAATCGCGCGCGCGTGCGTCCGTCCGTCCGTGCGTGCGTGTGTGCGTGTGTGTCTGTGTGTCTGTGTGTCTGTGTGTCTGTGTGTCTGTGTGTCTGTGTGTGTGTGTGTGTGTGTGTGTGTGTGTGTATGTGGTGTATGTGTGTGTGTGTGTGTATGTGTACAAAGAGATTGCAGACCCATTGCTTTTCAACACTATTAATGAAAAAGACAAGACGGGGGAAAAATGACTTTCAATATCCTCTCACTGTACTCAGAGTTTCCTGGGTCCCTTTGCATGTGTGTCTCTGCGTGCCTCGTACACGTCTATATGTCTGTGTGTGTGTGTGCGTGTGTGTGTGTTTATATGTGTGTGTACAGAGTGGAGTGTCCGCTGTATCGTCTCACACAAGATAGAGTTTCTACTTTCTACAGCAAATAGTATACACACACACACACATTCAGCTTGCTTTCAACTTGAGTAATTATTAAAATCTACTCCCTTCTTGGAGTTAAACATTTATATATATTTATACATTTAATGAAATTTGCAGGCTCTTTAATCCAAAACAGCATATAGCAGTAAATGTAATTATTTCAATCCTTTTTCATAGTGGCCATTTGTGGGAATTCAAGCCAGAACCCTGACGTTCCAGGCACCATGCTCTCTCTACCAAGTGAATTACACAGGCTTGTACTAATGCTGTAACACTGTTGTGTTGGGGTTCAGTCGACTGCCTATGTACAGCATTTAGTCAATTAATTATCTCCCCAAAAACATTAAACACAATGTAATAAGACACATTTTCACTTGAGAGAAAAACGCAAAAACAGAAGATAACAAGAGGCAGACGAAGAGAAAAACCACTAGAGGCACACAGAGGAACTGAGCAGAAATCAAAAGGATAGTAGTGAACAAAATAGTGCTCCACAAAATACAAATACAGTCAAGACAGGAGAAAATGAGGAAGAAGAAAATTGTGTGTGTTCAATAGGAAACCAGGGACTGGACCTAGCAGTGGTCTAACAGAGAACCTGAGACTGGACCTAGCAGTGGACTAACAGAGAGAACCTGAGACTGGACCTAGCAGTGGTCTAACAGAGAACCTGAGACTGGACCTAGCAGTGGTCTAACAGAGAGAACCTGAGACTGGACCTAGCAGTGGTCTAACAGAGAGAACCTGAGACTGGACCTAGCAGTGGTCTAACAGAGAACCTGAGACTGGACCTAGCTGTGGTCTAACAGAGAGAACCTGAGATTGGACCTAGCTGTGGTCTAACAGAGAGAACCTGAGACTGGACCTAGCAGTGGTCTAACAGAGAGAACCTGAGACTGGACCTAGCTGTGGTCTAACAGAGAACCTGAGACTGTACCTAGCTGTGGTCTAACAGAGAGAACCTGAGATTGGACCTAGCTGTGGTCTAACAGAGAGAACCTGAGACTGGACCTAGCAGTGGTCTAACAGAGAACCTGAGACTGGACCTAGCAGTGGTCTAACAGAGAACCTGAGACTGGACCTAGCAGTGGTCTAACAGAGAGAACCTGAGACTGGACCTAGCTGTGGTCTATAGTGGAAGGGAGAGAGGGAAAGATTGTCAGACAGGAATAAGAGGGGTTGTTTGAGTCGAGGCCTCCACAGCGGAACCATCTGACTCCACTTTCATGTAAATTGCGCATGTCTGTCTCTATTACCGCCAGCCTGTATGGCTTACCGCGGTACGTGGACACACACACACACACACAGCAAGGTTGTTGTGATAGGTAATACTGGGACGTAGGGGGTCAGTTTGGTCTGAATAGGATTCTCTGTCCTGGCCTCCTATGAGGGGGAGGGGGGGGGGGTGACCACACATGAACGTCCCCTGTTCTCCTGTTCATGGGTGTCAGTGCACAAGAGTATGCAAGAGTGAGCGCACGCCAAACTGAGCGCATTTATACACCTCACGTCGTGCACTCGCCAAACGCCGCCGCTCCTCATGGGAAAACAGGCCATTCATCATATCTGTCTATGCTCCTTTGCCCTCTGACACGTGTATTTACCTTCTACATGTGTAGTACATGTTTGACTTTTACATGTGTGTTCTGCAATTCCAATGTTCATTTGAAGGAGGTTTTTTTTGTGAGCGTGCGTGTGTGTGTGTGTGTGTGTGGATTGGTTGAGATAATCTGTGCGGGTGTGTTTGGGATTGTTTGTGTGTTTTTCTGTGTGACCTGTTTCCATAACGGAGAACCAGGTGAAAATGAAACATCTAGTAAAGGTTATGTGTCTGTCCCCTATATGCAAAGAAAGGGGTCTATTGTGGACAAACATGCATGAGGAAACAGAACAAATACCAACATACCATCCTTCGCCCTAACAAATACAAAACTCTTTCAGTTTCTGACTTTTTCTCTTTCATCCGCTACACTTTTAACATTTCTTAGTTATTTCTGTATCGATCCTGACTTTGCCCTTTACTCACACATTTACTACATCACACTCTGATTTTATAGTTTAGCCATCTTTTCTTGAGGTAAAAAGTGTCATCGGTCTAGAATCTTCCCCCTGGCCTTGTAAAGCCTCCTGATCAACTCAGAAGAACTTAAAGTGAAATAGCTTTTTATGGTCTTGCTAGTCCCATGTGTGTGATTCAGGGAGCGACAGAGGGAGCGAAGAGAGAGAGGCCTGGAATTTATCACACGTACCTAATAATTACTATCACAGGAAACGGTCTAGAGGAAGTTGGTGCACTAGCCCTGCTAATTAGTGTCATTCCAAACACACTCAGACAGATACACACACACACACTCACCTAATTAGTGTCATTCCCCTGATGTAGAAGACAATCTGATTGGCCATGAGGAAGCCGCCGCCCCTTACTCTACCCCATCATATAAATCTCCTGGCAAATTGATTAGGTGGTGTGTGTATCTCTGTGTGTGTGTGAGTGTGTGTTAGAGTGTGCGTGCTGGGGGTTAGCTGGTTTAAATGCCTGAGGCTATTAAAGGGCAGGTCAGGATACAAAGCTGACCACTGGTTTTCAGATGTTGCCAAGGAGTAAATATCCACCTTCAGGCTTACTACAGATGAACAGGGGGGCTGTAGAGGTGAAAGGGGTGTGATGTGAAGGATAGGGGGGATAAGGACCCATATGTGCCTGACAGGCTTCAAGACTGGCGGCATCTTTGATGTTATATGTGTGTTTGTCTGTTATTCCCCAGTTAAGTTATGTGGCACCTACGTTTAAAAACTCATTAATGGAACCAGTGTTCTGTAAACCACCAGCCTCTTACCTCTGCCCCTTTTAAAGTTGTAGGTGCATGGATATGTTGATATGTCCCCCATCTATCCTACTTTAACCTGCTTAATGTCAGGTTCTACTGAGCTGTGTGTGCCGTTGACCACCCTTCATGGGCTAGCAGGAGATTTTCCGGAAGCTTCTTGTTTCCAGTGGGGAAGTGTTACTTACTAATGTTGGTAGTAAAACATTTACTTGAATATTGTTATTGTCAATGAAGCCATGTCAAACAAGATGGCTAACGTTAGCGGTAGCAAGCCAGGGAGGCAAAGATCAAGAAGCTGTTAAGACTGCAAGGTACCGGCGCTATTCAGTAGCTTGAATCCCCAGTGTAGTCCCACGTCGAGTTTAACAATCATTAGATATTCCTGTGGCTTACAGAAGATTCAGAGATGCCCAGTCATAGTCTGTGTGCATTTCATTAAACACAATCCAACATAACACGGCATGCATCTGGGTGTTTTATCAGTAGCAAAGTGCAGCACAGTACAAATTGAAGCCTCTCTGTCAGATCTTCCGTTTTGGTTGCTCGTTTTCTGGCCCTAATTATTAGTTGTTGGAGGGAGTGGGAGAGAAGAGAAGTATGGGTGATGGAGTTTGGTGTGCTTTTGATTTCAGAGTATGCAAACGGACAATGACTTGCTAACGTTCTGTCTGAAATGCCTTCATATCAACTTGACGGCTGAACACTCAGTGTTGCCTCAGAGTAGGAGATGAGAGATTGAGAGGACACACAGTCAGTGACAGGTGCAGAAAGCAGACTTAGGGCAGGAGGGTGAGTAAAAAGCGTGTGAAGAAAATAAAGGAAGGAGTAACGCATTTAAAAGGCTCCTTATCTTAACCATCAACGCGGTGGGTTGAGTCACCAGGAGGATGTTTTGTTGGGGGAAACCACATATTTAAGCTGTGGCTTTGTGAAGTGCCCACACAGTAAATCATTATGGGCACACGACGTGTATGTTCTACCTGGTCTGTACACACACTCACACACACACACACACATTTGTGTGCACAAACATACGAGCACATGTCCGCAGGGATTCTTGCAGCGGAGCAGAAACGTTATTAGCAGAGGGCTCTGGCTTGCTTTAGCGCTTCTAATTTAATTCAACTATCAGTTAGCCAAGTCTCCTTCTGTCTTTTTCTGATTGCACTCTCTGATATATCTTTCTGGTCATTTTCCTCACAATTCTCTCTATTCCAAGGATGTTATTGGCATTTGAAATCTACAATGTTGTAGGACTGTTGGTGTGTGAGATTGTGAGTACAAGTCTCTAAGTCACGAGTGTGGTGAGTTTTGTTGCACACGGGAGGTGTAGTGGGTGCACTTCCTGTGTTATGGTGATTGTTTTGAAGTGAGCACAGCTGTGGGGAATTAGCTTGGTAAAGACATTCTGGGGATTGTGACCTGTTAACTCAGCATTGTTTCTACGTCACAGGTGAGTTTTTGGGTCTGTGTTTGAAATATTAGTAATTTGCCATCTATGCGCAGTTTTGTTTTCATTCACAGTTTATACTTTTCGTGCGTTGTGTCGTATCTCTTTTAAGTTTAATAAATAACACAAACAAGTTTCAAGCTCTGCACCTGTTTTTTTCTCTGTCCTACACCCGAGTTTGTGACTCACTATAGTTTCACTGTGAGGTAACCGTAAGGAAAAAGGTACATTTCTGCTTTGAAGTTGGATATTTAATGAAATTGACAATTTGTTTAAAATTACAAAAATGGACATGTCAGGTTGAGGGGAGTTACTGTAAGGATAGGATTTGAAGGATTACAGGATTTAAGAGTTTTTCAGGTGGTGGTTTTGTGTCTTGTTCATATACTGTCTGCCAACATAAGACCCATTATTACATTATTATTTCATGTTCTTTAAAGAACTCATGAAAGTCTTCAGGAGCAGATGAGAAGACAAAAAATGAGGAGAGGTTGGAAAGAAAGACTTTACTGAGGCTAGCTTGAGCCCTAGTTCTTTAAATCTAGTAAAACATCAACTGCTATTCTAGGTTATTTGTTTGTGGAGAGAAATCACCATTCACAGGCATCATTGAAGCTGTTAAATTCCACAACTCCGCAATAAAACATTTGTCTCGCTTTACAAATTTAGCCTTGGCGTCCCCAAAAACCTCCAGCTCCACCTCCTAGTAGTAGTAGCCAGGCCGCTTGGAAAGACTGAGCGGTCTCCAAGATGGCAGCCCGGGCCTGCTCTCCACTGCATTTGTAAAAAGGAACAGCCGCCCGCATAGAGAGGCCTTATTGTGGGCAGACGGGGCGCCTCAGGCGGAGACTCGGCCGGCCACAGCTTAACTAAAACCAACAACATGGTAACAGAATAAAGTCAGTCCTAATTGTTTTGCCGGGGCCGATGAGCGACATGCTGTATGTGAAGGACAAATAGAAATGAAAGAATGTGTGGTAGTATGTGTTGTGTTTATCCCCGTGTGTGTGTTTGTGTGTGTGTGTGTGTGTGTGTGTCTGTGTGTGTGTGTTTGGTGTGTGATTGAATGGAAGGGTTTGTGCCATATGCATGAGAGTGAAATTAATGTCGTTTGGATGGTGTGACATGAACTGAGGGGTTTAAGATTTGTGAGATTGTCGTGGTGGTGTGTATGAGTTAATATTCCCACTGTGATCTGGGAGAGAGTGTAGCTCTTTAAGTTCCTTTGCATGTGCCTGCGTTCCTGCGGCAGGCACGTCACGCTTGCGCACGCGGACGTCACACGTGTGCTAGCAAAGCACACAATGTGCAGACGACCCACATGGCAGAAAGGTATCCCACACACTGACACACACCTGACTGTTTGATGTGTCCCTCAGTTTCTCTGTGTTTCGCTCGCAGACTATTAGAGTAGAACTTCTCAGCTATCTCACTGTCTTCTTCCTATTTACATGGCTTTTATGTGATAACATCAGCAAGCTCTCTTTGTGCTTTTCTATTGTGAATTCCTGCTCACATCAAACAAGAGTCGACCACATCATAGAATCAGGAAAGACTGCAGTTCCATTAGCTAGCCCATAAAGAACATGACTGTGTAACTGGAGAGCTAACCTAGGCGACTACAAAATAGGACATTCAAGAGGACACATACAAGCTAATGTACTTCCTATGCCTTTAATTATATTCTGTTTGTACACAGGAACTGCATGTAATTGATGTTGGGACATATATTTTTCAGGTGGTTATGCACATATTGCTGAAGAGACAGAGTGAGACTGCTTACTTGGATTTACCTGTAGGTGTACTTGCGTGTAGGTGTACTTACTTACGTCTGGGTGTACTTACTTATGTGTGGGTGTACTTACTTACGTCTGGTTGTACTTAATTACATGTGGGTACATACGCGCGGGTTGACGGGTCGATAACATTTGGAGACATGCTGTATGTCCTAAAGTTTTTGATAAAGTTGTTTTTTATTATACTTTTTCAGTTCATTCTGATTATGTACATGGAAATGAGTATGTTATGTGGCTGTAAATAACAGGACTCAAAAGAACGAACTGGGAGATAAAGGACCAGCTGGAGGGTATTTATTGAATACAGATGAAGAACTGATGAAGCCGTATAAGGAACAAATATCAGACTTATGGAACTGGCTCTTGGGTATGGAGATGGTGTAGACAGGCAGGTGGTGGAGGTGATGGCCTAATGAAGATGGTGTAGACAGGCAGGTGGTGGAGGTGATGGCCTAGTGGAGATGGTGTAGACATGCAGGTGGTGGAGATGATGGCCTAATGGAGATGGTGTGGACAGGAAGGTGGTGGAGGTGATGGCGTAGTGGAGATGGTGTAGACAGGCAGGTAGTGGAGGTGATGGCCTAGTGGAGATGGTGTAGACAGGCAGGTGGTGGAGGTGATGGTCTAGTGGAGATGGTGTAGACAGGCAGGTGGTGAAGAGTAGAACGAGGCAAACTGAGAGGCAGGCGGAATAGCAAAGGTGGTAGGAGTGGAGCGTGAACCTGAGGGCAAAACAAAGTTGTGGTCAAAAACTAGAACTATCATGAACATTTATTTTTTTTGCATAAGCCGATGCGTAGCACCGTACTGGATTTGTTTGTGTAACCGTCTATTGATTTCATTAGAGTAGCTAAGAAGCAAAGATAACCGTCCTCTCTCAATCACACCAACAAGCAAGCACATTTTGTTTAACGCTTTATCAATCTCATCCAATTTAATATTGATTTCAATCTAAATGAGTGAAATCAATATTAAATTGATTGAGTGAAATCAATCAATTTAATATTGATTTCACTCATTTAGATTGGGGTCTACCAGAGGCAGACTCTGACAGACAAATACATTTTTTTAACAGCACAAGACACAAACACACACACACAGACAGCCTTACACACTCATGGCTAGAGTAATAACCTTGTTACAGAGTGACATGAAAAGGCAGTAATGCTAGAATCAGCCCAATGACCAGATGGAAATCATTTGGTTTATTGGTACACAACTGGTACAGACATGGTTTCCTTTTTGCACACACGCACACGCACACGCACACGCACACACACACACACACACACACACACACACACACACACACACACACACACACACACACACACACACACACACACACACACACACACACACACACACACACACACACACACTGGTACATACATTGCTTCCCAAACACACATGTAGCTACTCTTTCGTTTCCCTCCTTCCTCCCCCTTTCCCTCTATTGCTCCCCTCTCTCCATCCATTTGCAGAAAGATACTTTTCTCTTATGAAGTGTTCTGTGATGAAACTGCCCAATAGCACGCTTTAAAAACATAGAGGGAAAGTGGGAGAAAAGCAGAGAATAATACAGGGAACACTTCATAAAAGAGAACAAATGAAAGTGAGAGAAAGTCAGATAAATGTAGAGAACTTGAGGAAAAGCGAGGGAGACAAAACATGGGAAAATGGAATAAATAGAAAAAGAAGACAGAGCGACTGCGAGAAAATGATAGAGAGGGAGGGAGAGAGGATGAAGGGGGTACATTAATATCAGGTTTCTCAAAAGAAACCATCAGTATTTTCTTGATTTTAACCCTGAGTTACGTGTATATTTACTGTAGTAAGATGTCTGCATCAGACACAGTGAGCTCAAAGCCATATGCTGGGCCTTGGACATCATCGTTGGGAGTCAATAAACAGAGACTTCACTTCCTGCTTAGTGGAAAAGAATCAGGCAAGGATTAAGAGCAGCAGAAATGTAAACGACATTATGAAATAGTTGAGTGTATTAGTTTAGACAAGACAAAAGACAGGACGTGAGACTGGTGAAGTAATATGAAGAGACTACAATTGCACCACTGAATCCCCCCAGTCGGCAGGAGCTTCGCCCCTTGAGGTCTACACACAATACACAAGATGGCACCCTGGCACTGCTGAGGTTGGCATGAATAGGAATGGCACATATGCTAATGGCACAAATGCTGCTGTGTCTGAGACAAAAAAGCCACACTGCTTCTGAGAACATCTGGAGTCAACGAATCCCTTTTTGGAGGCTGTTTTGTAGGATCTTATTATGTCTTAGCCTGTCCCATATAGCCCAGTTGTCAAGAGTCGTTAGAGCCTGCGAACGACCACCACACACACAAATGACCCCACAGTAACCTACCTCCACTGCTCTACGGTCCAGTTCTGATGCTCATGTGTCCTTCGTAGGGGCTTTGGACAGTGGACAGGGGTCACCATGGGCACTCTGACCCGTCTGAGGGTACCTAGCCCATATGCAGCAGGGTGTGATTCACTCAGTGTTGTGACACAGTTCTCCTGTAGTCATCATTGACGTTTTTTGTGACTTGTGCCACAGTAGACCTTCTGCAGGTTCAGACGGTGATCGATTTGCTCTGACCCAGTCGTCTGGCCATAACAACTAGGTCCATGTCAGGTCTTCACTCCTGCCCATTTCTCCTGCATCCAACACGTTGACTATTAGAACTGATCACCTACCATCTAATCAACGTTGTTTGCTTCACCTGCGCGGGTGGTCATAATGTTTTGGCTCGTCAGTGTGGATGCGTTCTGCAGATGAGTGGTGAAACGAGTGGAAGTACAATTACAATTGCGTGTCGTTTCCTTTTCCTGTTGTTCTACTTGCCCACCTCCCTTCTGCCCAAGGCCAAATAACATCCAGACGACTAGGTACAGACAGCAACAACAATGCTGCTCACACACACACACACACACACACACACACACACACACACACACACACACACACACACACACACACACACACACACACATACACACACACAGTCACATGCACACAGTTGCCCTAGGGCCAGAACAGGCCCAGGTTTGTGTGCTTTACGACAGTTTTTTAACAGTATCTACTGTAAAGGGGGTAGGGTGAGAGAGAGAGAGGGGTAGAGTGATCTGGGGTTGGTAATGATACATTGTGAGATCACAGCGTTCTTAGACTGTGGCACCTACAGTAAATCTTGTTCCTCATACTGCTTGTCTTTCTGTATCAGAACTGGAACATGCGTGTCTTAAACAGACTTAGAGAAGTCAATGACGAGGGGCTTTAGAAATACCATTGGTATTTCCATGTCCTAGTTAAGGCTCAGGAAAAATGACTCACCTTTCATCGTCCGTCTCTCCTTCCAGTGCCCGTGAGCCTATCATTTCATCTGACCACAGGGAAAAAAGCAACCTAATACAGGTGCCGTTTATACTGAGCCCTGAATTCATTAATTATAAGTTCCACTAAGAGTTGCCGTAGTGGAGAAGTTGAATACACTGTGTCTGTGCCAGATGAAGACTAATGAAATCTATCTGATGTAAGAGATTGCATCATGCATATGACGTGTGTGTGTGTGTGTGTGTGTGTATGTGTGTGCATATATGTGTGTGTGTGTCTAGGGGAAGGGGAGTTACACAAACAACCTGTTCAGGTTTATGGTCTCTTTACCTGTTCCACGTGAGGCACCCATCTAAACGCAGAACTGCATATGTGTTTCCTAATAGAGCGGAAAGTCAATGAGGCACATCAACGTTTAATACAGAGCAACATAATGCTCATTAACGCCAAAACAAACCAGTCGTGCTCGCGCACACACAAACACGTGAGGGTGTGTGTAGGTGTGTGAGGGTGTGTGTAGGTGTGTGAGGGTGTGTGTAGGTGTGTGTGTGTGTCGACAAAATAGGTTAAGCAACAACTAAGGATTTAATTATATATATGCATCTATAAAATGTTCACAAAGACATGCAAGCAAGCTTTTATTGGGTGTTTGCATGTTTGTATGTGTGTGCACTTTCATTTACTGAATATAAATATTATTGTGTCCCAACCTGTACTCTGGTATGATCAGCACATTCAATATTTTGTGTGCATAAAAGTGCATGTGCCTGTATGTGCGTGCATGAGTGTGTGTGTGTGTGTGTGTGTGTGTCAGGAAGAGGTTTACTGCTTACTCGATAGTAAAGCCAGCGCCTGTAATACATTGTTTGGTTCCCATAGCTCTTTCTTATTGCATGGTACAGACTGGTAACATGCATTTCTGACTGTTAACTAAACCATTTCAAAAACATGTAAATTTTACCTACCTTCCAATAAATAAATAGCTGTGGCGTGGAATTTAAATGTACGTGTCAACAGGTGTGTGCTTGTACACAGACTAATTTGTACGCATGCACACTCACTTACAAGCACACAATCACCTGCACATAGGCACCCAACATGATGACAGATGCCAACCACACAAACACCTGCACATAGGTACCCAACATGATGACAGATGCCAACCACACAAACACCTGCACATAGGCACACAACATGATGACAGATGCCAACCACACAAACACCTGCACATAGGTACCCAACATGATGACAGATACCAACCACACAAACACCTGCACATAGGCACCCAACATGATGACCGATGCCAACTACACAAACACCTGCACATAGGCACCCAACATGATGACAGATGCCAACCACACAAACAGCTGCACATAGGCACCCAACATGATGATAGATACCAACCACACAAACACCTGCACATAGGCACCCAACATGATGACAGATACCAAACACCCAACATGATGGCAGATGCCAACCACACAAACACCTGCACATAGGCACCCAACATGATGACAGATGCCAATCACACAAACACCTGCACATAGGTACCCAACATGATGACAGATACCAACCACACAAACACCTGCCCATAGGCACCCAACATGATGACCGATGCCAACCACACAAACACCTGCACATAGGCACCCAACATCATGACAGATACCAAACACCCAACATGATGACAGATGCCAACCACACAAACACCTGCACATAGGCAACCAACATGATGACAGATACCAACCACACAAACACCTGCACATAGGCACCCAACATGATGACAGATACCAAACACCCAACATGATGACAGATGCCACCTCTGAATGAATGAAATTAGGTGTAGGTGCTGTAACAGTACGCGAAAGTCACAGTTCAGTACTCACTGCAGATTTTAGTCACAGTTCGGTACTCACTGCAGATTTTAGTCACAGTTCGGTACTCACTGCAGATTTTAGTCACAGTTCGGTACTCACTGCAGATTTTAGTCCCAGTTCGGTACTCACTGCAGATTTTAGTCCCAGTTCGGTACTCACTGCAGATTTTAGTCACAGTTCGGTACTCACTGCAGATTTTAGTCACAAGTCGGTACTCACTGCAGATTTTAGTCACAGTTCGGTACTCACTGCAGATTTTAGTCACAGTTTGGTACTCACTGCAGATTTTAGTCACAGTTCGGTACTCACTGCAGATTTTAGTCACAGTTCGGTACTCACTGCAGATCTTAGTCACAGTTCGGTACTCACTGCAGATTTTAGTTACAGTTCGGTACTCACTGCAGATTTTAGTCACAGTTCGGTACTCACTGCAGATTTTATTCACAGTTCGGTACTCACTGCAGATTTTATTCACAGTTCGGTACTCACTGCAGATTTTAGTCACAGTTCGGTACACACTGCATATTTTAGTCACAGTTCGGTACTCACTGCAGATTTTAGTCACAGTTCGGTACTCACTGAAGATTTTAGTCACAGTTCGGTACTCACTGCAGATTTTAGTAACAGTTCAGCGTAATTTCGGTATAGTAAAGTGGAACAAAGACATGCAAAACATAACTTTTCAGGACTCGACAATATGACCTGATGGCTCCAGTATCAACTCAAATCAGGACTTAAAAAACTAGCAGCATGTTCTCTCGATCGATTCCACAGAAAAAAATAAAGATTGAATTAAATAATAATTGGATTAGAAACTCGACAATCTCCAGTAGTTTCGTAATCAGGCATACGCATTCATAACTACCTTCCGGCTCTTTCTGTGAGCTGTTGACCAATCAAGAGCTGAGTAGTGATTTGATGCGTGGCTGTCTGGTATTGTGTTTGAAGAAAACTTTTACAAACTCACGCGAGTCACTCGAGTGAAGAAAGTGGCAGGGATGGATAACTACGATCTTGCAAATCTTTGACTTTTAAGTGGAAACAAACTATTTACACTTGTATAGTCGCACCCTTGTAACACCACGTTTGTTATCCGACCAGAACGTTATAGAACTTTTTTGGGCAACGCGGTGACCAACTTAAAAATGCTGCACATTTTTGGACTCGATGTAAAAGTGTCGTTGTCAAACCAAAAATGGTCCTCAAATTGTATACTTGCATGTGCTAATTTGTGCCCTGTGTTATCAAAATCACTTAGTTTTAAACTAGCTGAGGGAAGTTTTTGATTCAATGTAGAGATTACTCCCAAATAAACAACATATTATTCAGCCAGACCCAACTGGGAGGTTTTAGAAATTATTTTGTTTGTCAACCCTGTCACACTGTTCATACCTGGATCAAAACACTATTATGCCGTGCCTTTGAGTGTGCTATCCACCATCTCCACTGTCTCTAGTAGAGATATACTAACACTAATATAACTGTTACCCTACGAGGTCTCTGGTCTGCTGGTTTTCTGTTCTACCTCATCATCTTTAATTGTACACACCACCTGGTGTCCCAGGTATGAATCAGTCCTTGATGAAACGGTTGAAATAAAAAATGCTGAACTGGCCTCTAGATCCAATTTACCTTACAATTCCACTTAACACATCCAAGAGCGGACTAGAAAATACCTGCAACGCTCCAAGTAAAACTATAATTTTGAAAGTGACCATGCTTGCACACAATCCAGAAAACACATACGCAACTAGGGCAACTAAAATCCAGAGTCAACCACATTAATTGAAACTGTCCATGTGGTCAACAACCAAAATCCAAATCTTTTTCTGTTGTCTGTCTCTTCAGTTCAGAATAGTTTAACGACAGCAAATTTAACTCCCATATTTGTATCTGACCAGGAAAAGGAAAAATATTTTTTCAAAGGGACTGCTTTTATGTATCTCTATTGACAGCGTGTGCCCAATAAACCTCATATGGTCCTTAGATGACCAGCAGTTAACTGACATGGACACTATTGGTAACAGAGAAATCCATCTCTGAGTGTTGTCTTTCTCCAAACTCTTCACTCTGCTCCCAGCACTAATATTTGTCTTGAAGTGAGCAGTAGAAAAAAAGACAAATAGACGGATCAGGAAGAACGCACGAAGAGAGGAAATAATGGTGTAATTGAAGGGTTCGAGAGCAACACTTAAATCATTTCAAAGTGTTTGTCTAACCTCCTGGAACATATTATATAGCTGCACTCTGATGTCTAGAGAGAATGAGTAGAGAAAACAAGGGAACACGACAGAGAATGATAGGGACGCTAGAATGATCGAGATTTTCTGGCAGAGATGATGCCATGCTGCTTTCTGATGAGTGGTCGTTCTCTTTGAAGACAGATAGAGAGAGGGGGAGAGAGAGGGAGAGAGAGATAGGGAGAGAGAGAGAGAGAGAGAGAGAAAGAGAGAGAGCGAGAGAGAGAGCGAGAGAGAAAGAGAGAGAGCGAGAGAGAGCGCGAGAGAGAGAGAGAGCGAGAGAGAGCGGGAGAGAGAGAGAGGGAGAGAGAGAGCGAGAGAGAGAAAGAGCGAGAGAGAGAGCGAGAGAGAGAGCGAGAGAGAGAGAGAGAGAGCGAGAGAGAGAGAGAGCGAGAGAGAGCGGGAGAGAGAGAGAGCAAGAGAGAGAGAGAGCGAGAGAGAGCGGGAGAGAGAAAGAGCGAGAGAGAGAGCGAGAGAGAGAGCGAGAGAGATGGGAACAGAAGGATGAAAAACATGGAGAGGAGGGTAGTGGTGGTGAGAGGCTTTCAAGCATTTCCCGATGATCCTTTTTCTCCACACTTGAACACTTAAACATGCTTCATTAACCACACATTGGCAATACTTTAGAGTAGAACACGTATATATATGTATGAATTAGTATACGTCTGTAGTATACCACTGTTCATTTTTCATGTGTTTTATTTTAACTTAATTTTAACAAATCTCAATTAAGAACATATTCTCATTTACAATATAGGCCTGGCATGAGACTATAATGCTTATGTGGTATATGTATTGGATTTTACATAAAAAGAAACAAAGCCAGAAGATACAGGACTTCGGCATTATGGGACAATAGGGGGGCATTGAAAACCACAGAGACACCGATCAACTTCAAAAGAAAAATTCTGACATCACAGCATGATATGGTGAAAAATAAACACCTGACATCATCCTGAATATCACAGCTATTATTAAAGAGAAACTATTAGAAGCCTGAAATATTTATACTATTATTTACACGTTTGTGTAATTTTAACTGTTATAGGACATTTTGACATTCTTACTTTCTTGTGATCTTTTTTACAGTGCAGTTCGTAAGTACAGTGTCAGATGTTTGGTAGTTTTAGCCCTTTTTATAAATAGTCCCCCCAAGATCTGAAACAAAGTCATCATATTTAGTGATTGGTTGCAAATCCTTTTTTTAAGGCTGCCTGAAGTCTGTGTCCGTTAGACATCACCAGAAGCTGGATATCTTCTCTATAAATGTTCTGCCAAGCCCGTACTGCAGCCACCTACAGTTGCTGTTTGTTTCGTGGTATTTTTGATCTCCTTCTTGTCCTTAGAAGGTGAGGCTAAATTGGAATCCGACCAGGTGATTTACCTGGTCAATTCCTTGGTTGCTTGTGTTATATGTTTGGCATCATTGTCGTGCTGCAAGGTGAAGTATTATCCACAGTATGATCGACTAGCACTTTTGGACATGTGTTTGTTTGCATTTGCTTTGACTCCTCTGTTCTGCTGCCGATGTGTTTACTAATACGCCGACGCAGGAGAGAGAGGAGGCAAACGTGCTGGATTCTTATGCAGATACCTGATGACATACTGCAGTCTGCCGTTACAGAGTATTTTGCCATGTTACCATTTACACATGTTCGATCTTGGACAGTACAATGGACGAACTACAAGTACAGATAGTCTTCCAGCCAGACATTGTGAACTGCTGCATGCTGGTGTTTATTGAGACCTGGCTAGTCCTTGTGGTGCCTGACTCAGCTGTTATCCTGCTGGCTTTTCTATCTCTTGGCAAGACAGAACATTGGATTTGGTTAAACGTTGAGGCGGAGGTTTCTGCTTAATGGTTAACTCTCACTGGGGTTCGGATGTTGCAGATTTTTAAACGCACTCCACCAGACCTGGAGCTTCTTACCATAATTGTACGGCCATTCTACCATCCTTAGGAATTCAGCTCTGCTATAATCACAGCAGTATACATAACTCTAGCAGGCAGATTAAACATGGCTGTTAGAGGACCTATTTGGAGTAATTAATGGACCAGGGGACGCTCACGATGGGGCAGCTTTTATTGTTGTGGGCAACATCAATTTCTTTGACAAAATACCACCAGCACCGAAGAATCCTTCCATCACCTGTTTGAAGGACTACCACCCTGTAGTCTATTATCGGAATGTAAAAGTTAAAGTGTATACAGGTTAATGTTAAAGTGAATAATTGAGAAAATGTTAACAGGTATGACAGCAGTAAAGGTGTAACTGATCCAATATGCAAATTGGGCACGGCAAAAGTAAAAGGGTGTGCACGTACAGTGATCGGACAAAAATTCAGACAGGAGTAGTTGGAAGTCAATGGGTGAGATAAGGGTTTCAAGTTTTAATTTTTATTTGTAATTCGTTCCAGTCGTTGGCGGCTGAAAACTGGAAGGATTGGAATATGGTGCAGAGTGGTGACTAAGGCAATATACCTGCTTAAGCGTAGACTGCAGGTGGCTAGAGCTGTGGTGATTAGAGAGCTTAGGTACAGCGGGACGTTGTAAATAAGTTGGTATCAGTGAGTTAAAGGCAGTTCTATAAATGGCATCACCAAAATCAAACATAGTTATCTTAACCAATGCAAGTTTAGATGCATGAAATAATGCCATATACCATTCGCACGAAAGCATAGAACATCATAAAAGACGGTCTGTTCACACTTCTGGCGTCTGGTAGACGTTAGCGGAGCACCAGGCACAGTCTACCAGACTCACACATAGTTTGTACCCCCTGGCCCATAATACTTCTTGCATTGGGTTCTTGCCTCTCTCTACCACCTAATTCGTGACAGTATGTAAATGATCCCTGCTTTATATATTCGTACATTTATTACTGTGTAGATGTTGCGTATTGTGTCACCGCAATCTCATTTCTAAAGGTACGCTCTGTGTTTTGGTGCATTTGGCAAATTAAATACTTGGACTCTGAGCATCACCTTCACTGGCATTTCGTGATCCCAAAGTGCATCCTGGTTCATTCCATAGGTAAACCTTGCAGATGTACATGAGCCTTTGGGCGCCCAACACCCTGTCTATAGACTACAGTCGATAGGTACGCACCTCTGCTCTCCGGGAGCACAGAAAAAGCTTTGTCGTTTTAAAGATGCTCTGAACTAGTCACGTGCCCAATAAAATGTGCCCCTTCTCCCAGTTTCTCCAGTTTTTATTATGCCCATTACAACTGCATTCGACACACTGACTATCCACAATAACACCTTAACTATTAATCTACCCAGACCTTGACATGTGCCCTTGTTAGGAGGTTGTCAGCATTATTTTGTTCTTCGTAATGTTCCGGCTCATCAGTGTACATAATATAATTCCTATTCCCGTATAATTACTCTCTATAGTGTGGTGCCGGCAACACCGTGGTCGTGGAGATCGTTATGAGTAACAGAGAATGTATTGAAATGTCAAATGTGGTCATTGTATTTCACAATCTGAAGAGATGGTGTGCAGAAGAGGGCTTGAGTGCATTTGTTTCAGTTTAAGAGGGTAAGAGAGAAGGGCTTTAGAGGAATTGCCTGTCAGGTCTACAAAACCTCATACATTCTAGGGGGCAGAGAACGGGGGAGGAAAAAGAGTTTCGAGATATGTTGGTTGATTAAAAACAACATTTGATGGGGGAGGGGGGGGTCGTTTGGTACAGACAACATTACTCATCTTTTTGTTTACACTGAAGCCTTAGCACTTGTTTTGTGCTTTGTCTATGTATGTGGCTGTGTGTCTGGAACTACAGTAGTGTACAGCACAAACAGTGATCTTCAGCTCCCTGAGAGGAAAGGCAGTTTAAACAATACAGCTGCTATATGTGTGCTTATATTCAAGTGTGTGTGGATGTGTTTGGAAGGGTCTCTTGCCTCACTTCCTGTGAGAGACCCTGTCAAATCCTGACAGTGTAGGGACCTTGGGAATTTTACAGAATAAAAGCTCCCATTTCAACCTCAGGATTCAATGTTGTGGAAAATGTAATAGGAAAAGGCGGCATTTATATAACAGACATTGATTTTTTTGATATACACTAACCTTTAAAAGTTTAGGGTCACTTACAAAAATTACATAAAATGTATCACAAATACAGTGTAGACATTGTAATTCTTGTAAACAGCTATTGTTGTTGTAAAGGGTTGTCTTTAATGGAATATCGACATGGGTAACGGAGACCCATGAACTTTCAGTCCTGTGTTCCAATGGCACAGTGTTTGCTCATCCAAGATCAGGTCTTATTTAGATGGCCGGAGTTACTTTGTTATCATTTTTCTGGTAACAGACACATCACAGACACATCACAGGTCCTCAACTGGCAGCTTTATTAAAGAGTACCTGCAAAACGTCAACACTGATATGGCGACTCTGGGATGCTGTCCATGTAACCCTGTATGACAAACACCTCTAACCCGAGGAAACAGACCCAATGAGGCAGCGGCCAGGATCTCGGTGTTGAGATGTATTTTGTGTCGTTCTTCAAACATAACAGAAAGAATAGATCTGATATCTGCTGTGTGGATTGTTTTAAGGATTGGCAAGAATACAGACACTGGATAGACAAAGATTTGTAAGAGATGTTTTGGGCAGACACATCTTTTTGGTTTAAGTTTAAAGTGTTCGGATCACAATGAAGAACATTCGTGATATGCTGATCACATGAAAAGATGGAGTGCTTGACCCCATCTGTCAAGCATGGTGGAGGCTGTGTAATGGGTCGGTGGGTGCTTTGGTGGTGGTCAAAATGGAAATTAGTACTTGGTGTAAAACGGATCTGCGTTTTGCAACACCAAGCTATATCATTTAGTTTGCACTTGATTGAATCCAATGTCCTCCTACAACAGGGCAATGACGCAAAGCACAGCTCCCAAATATACAAGAACTATCTAGGGAAGACGCAATCAGCAGTTGAACAGCAGCTGAACCATTTTGTCTGTCTACTACTGGGGCTTTCTCCCAATCTATCTCTCTCTACCTATCTCTTTCTCACTCTAGATCTCTTTCTCTCACTTTTTCCCACACCCCTTTCTCAGCCTGAATGTTCAGAATATCTGGCCCTGCTCATCCTCAAGGTGTACCCCCCATTTTCCAGTCCCTTTTTCCACTCTAAACATGTAGCTAGTTTTGGCAGATTTGTTGATTTTTGTCCCCTCATATTTTCTTCTCTTGTTGCTGAAACTGCTACACACTGTTTCAATTGGTTGTTGCTACCCTCCCTCTGGTCTGCAGGGTTGTGTGGGAGAGGGGGTGAGAGTAAGTGGGTTGTATATTTTTTTAGGGGAGTGAAAACACACAACCTGGCCTAGTTCTGGGTGAGTCATCTGCTGTCATTGCTGTTTCTGAAGGAGCACAACTCCCACAAGTTAGCCTGTTGTTAGCCTTTAGCTAGATGTTAGCTGGCAAATTAATGTTAGCATGGAGCAAAGCTATAGTTAGTTAGCCTGTAGCTAATGCTATGTCTGCAGTAAGCCTATAGCTAGTGTTAGCCTATGGTCAGCCTATAGCTAGAAGTTAGCCGGTGTCTTAGTGTGCCTGCTGTAGTGTGCCTAATAACCAGACATATTATGACGAAATGGCTGGCGTGCTATTTAACAAAAAGCAGCTCTTGAAAGTTGTCAAAACAAAGCAAGAAAATATGTGTTCCATCTACATTTACACTATTGAGCAAAACTTTTAAATTGCCTGAACTGTTATTGTATCACTGTCCCTGCTAACCTCTTTATTCCATCTGTACAATATATACACTGTTGTTTTAAAGTATTGCAACCCCTTCACTTACCGCACACGTTGTTGTGTTGCATGTTTAATGCATCATTTATTAACACACTGTATTCCATGACAAAGTCAATTATATTTTTTTGATGTTTAGAAGATTGCCGAATTGCTGAAACATGTATATATTTAATATATAGAGGTATTCAGACCATTTACCATGACACATTAAGCTCAGATGATTCCTGTATCTTTTAATCATTGATTGAAGACCAATTTGAGACAATTCAATTGATTGGATATTATCCGAAAAGACAAACAGTGAATGCTCTCTGCAGCACTCCTCTAATTGGGCCTGTATGGTCGACTGGCCAGATGGAAGACACATTTCAGTAAAAGCACATGACAACCTGCTCGCAGTTGACCAAAAGTCACCAAGAAAAACTATCTCAATGGTGAATAAGTGGTTGTGGAAGTAGAATGCTGTGGGGATGTTTTTAAATGGCCGGAACTGGGACACTAGTCACACTGGAGAAGAGAAGAAATTAGGAAAGTAGAGAGAGATCCTAATAAAAGAAGATTCACCTTTCAACCAGACACTAACACTGAGCACACAGTCGAAACGCAAGTCCATGGCCCAACAAGGGTTAGGGTTGGTCTTGAACCCAGTGAAATATATCTGGAAAGACCTACAAATGGCTGTGCAAAGAAGTTCCCCATCCAACCGGATAGTGTTTAAGAGAGAAATGCAATCTTACACCCCAAATACAGGGGTGCCAAGCAGGGGTACCCTAATTCCCAAGAAGATTTGATAATCACTGCCAAAGGTGCTTTAACAAAGTATTGAGTAGAAGGGTTTGTGAATTAGATATTTCTTATCAATAATCTGTATAATATGCAAAACTTCTGGTTTTGCTTGTCATTTTATATTATATTTTGCCTTTTGATTGGTAACTTGTTTGAGATGTGAGTTATGCTTTTGACCTTGTTGTTAACCTGGCAAATATAAAGATGAACATTTAAAAACAAGACAATGTGGAATACAATGGTAGTATGCTGATTTTGGTTAGATATATATTTTTATTAAAAAACAAATCACAGCTTAGCCCAAGAAATGCTTATTCATGTTAGCTGTTAGCTTAACGAAGCAAACAGTTGGCTTCAAAGTTAGCATGTTGCTTAAAGTGAAGTTAGCCTGGGCTATCTGCGTTTATGCTGATACTTCTATTCTAGATTTTGCTTTTGATAAGTGACTGCTAAATAACAGTCAATTAACATACATATCTAACTATCCTTCCTTTACTGTGAGAGTGTAAATAGTACTGAATTGTTTGGTTCTGACTAAATGCCACCATCCAAGGCCCATTCTATCCTTAGGCTTCTACGTGATCTGCTGAAGTGTGCAGACATGCAGGTGACATTTATTGACAAACTTTGAGATAATTAACAACTCCTATTAACATCCCTGGATGTAACCCGTGTAGAGGAAATATGATGGTATTTTTCCCTTTTCAAACAACAACCGACTCTCCTCGCGCACACACACATGCACACTAATACCCCAAACTTTAGGGCAGACATTATTGATGGGTCCCCTGGGCGCCTCGAGGACACATCTGTTTCTGTCCCCTCTGACTCGCCATGCTTATAATTTGAAGTAAGTCATAACACAAATTATAAACACGTATCCCTCAACCGTGACGCTCAGCAATAACAACATGGAGAGAGCTGAGCTGATTTAGGGCTGTGAGGGACTCTTAAATCATTACCTTAGCCTTCCCTCCTCCCTCCTTTTCGCTTCTACCTCCTTATTCTCGGTCTTCCATTCAGCACAGGCGGCAGTTGCTTGTCAAATGTTTACCTAGTCTCCCCAACAGTTTACCACCTTATCTTTTCCATTTGCTCCCCACGATATCTCCTTTTTTTCTTCATTCCAATACTTCCTTCTTTTTGGGAGTCACTGGGTAGATGTTCCATTGGGTGTCATTGGGTAGATGGTCTGCTTTGGTTTTGACCCGGGCTTAACCCCTTATGTCCTAGTGAGATGTGATAGCTCCTGCTACCTTAGAGGTGCTCCGCGATATCTTCAGCCTCTAGCAGGAGACTCGCCTCTACAATGACTTTAACAATGACTGTTCTCTCTATCCTTCTCCTCCCTTTCTCTCTCCTTCCGTGTCTGTTCTTCTTCTGCATTGCTCCCATTCTCTTTGCCTCGTCTCTCCTTGTCTCATCTTTCCTTGTTGCTCTTCTTCTCTGTACTGCGGCCCTCTTCTCGTCTCTCCTCATCTCTCCACCCCTCTTCTCCGCTCTTCCCCTCTGATCTTCCCCTCTCTCCACTCTCCCCCTCGACCCTCTCCCCTAGTCTCTTGATCATGCACTTTAACCATCCATCTCTCTTCTTCCATCCTAACATCTCAATCTGTCACAAAGCCATGAAGGCTCAATTGGAATCACATGTAGCAGAGGGAAAAAATGTGACCCCTCATATATATGTCAGTCCAGGATGTGCATATGTCGGTATGTGTGCGTAGTATTTATACACTCGTAAAACTCTTGTTTCTTCTTTAATCTGCCATGAGATGAATATGTTATGTTTGTCAAGAGGAGGTAAATAAAAAACCACAACAAAGTCAAAGAGAAGGATGATAGAAGGAAGAGAAAAAGCGAAGCGGAAGGAAGATAACCGATTAAAAAGGATAATACCTAGTAGTTCAGTGCAGTAGTAATAAATACTATAATTGTTTCTACTAAAAGTCCTCAAAACAATAGTAAACTATGGGAAATTCAGTGTTGTTAGTACATTTGGCTCCTTCTCACAGCAAGAACTGCCATTTTCAGTTAACAAAACTATGGGTTAAGGTTTTAGTTAGAATAAAGGTTTGGGTTTAAAGAGGTTTCTGTCAAGGTTGGTATGATATCTCCAGCTGCACCAGCTTAATTGCTCATTCCCCGGGGAATGATGACTTTTGTTTAATTTACACAACTATTCATAAGTTTGAGATCTTTTAAAAAATGTCCCATGTTTTTTGTAAAAATTGCAAAATAGTTGTTCATTAAATAAGCATCGGGTGGGAAATGTTCAAAGCTTCCATTGCTGAAGCTGCGCTGGTAAGCTGTGGTCTCAAGGTCGTAGGTGTAACGAATACACAGAAGACAGAGTAGGGTCCAATCGCAGAACCGCGAAGCTTTATTAAAGTACAGGCAAACAGAAGGCTTAAATCGTCGTCAGGCAGGCAGTGGTCGAAACGGAGGGATCAGAGGCAGTCAGAGGTACAAAGGATCGGGCGTGGTCGTGGTCGGTTAAACGGGCACAGGATCAGGACACGGGAGTCACTAGAACAACAGAAGGGTAAAGCAAGACGGAGTCGGAACACGGAGCAAAGGACTGGTACACTGGCAGACTAACAATGAATATTCTCTAATAAACGCTCAGCAAGTCACTAGAACAATACCTCGCAAAGAGAGAGCCTCTGAGCACACCTATATCCCATACCTAATTACCGGCAGGTGTGCTCAGAACTCAGGTGAGGTTGATCGCGTCTGATGACTCCCCCTCCCTGTTGATCGGGGGAGTGTCAGACTCTGACTAAACCCAGACAAACCCTGGTTCCTTATAGTATCCCCCTCCCCAGGGTCGGCTCCTGACGAACCACTTCCCTTATTAGCTGGCCTCCCCCTGCCGGGTGGTCTTCCCCTGGGTCTGGAACCTGGGTGGTCAGGATGTTCAGTATGGAACGTCGACTTGAGTGCGGGATCAAGGATGTCCCTTGCTGGAATCCAGGACCTCTCCTCTGGTCCGTATCCCTCCCAGTCCACGAGGTACTCGATGCCCCCTCGTCGTCGTCTTGAGTCCAGTATCTCGTGAACCCTGTAGGTGGTGTCCTGTTCGTCCTCCAATGGGGGTGTCGTAGGTTGTTGAGCGATCGGGGGGTACATCGGGCTATAGTACACCGGTTTCAGCAGGGAGACATGAAACGTAGGCACAATCCTATAGTGTCGAGGGAGCAACAGGCGATATGTAACAGGATTAATACGTCTTATCACCTTGAATGGACCGATGTACCTGGGTTTGAGCTTCTTGCAGCTCCGACGGAGACGCAGATCACGGGTCGACAGCCACACTCTTTGTCCGGGTTGGTACGTCGGAGTAGGTCCTCGTCGTCGATCGGCGTAGATCTTCTGCTGATGCGCTGCTTGCCTTAGATGTTGATGGGCTGTCTCCCAGACCTGCGCACTCCGACGGAACCACTCGTCGACGGCCGGTACCATCCCTGGCTCGGTATCCCAGGGAAACAAGGGCGGTTGATACACTAGCACACACTGGAAAGGTGTTAGACGTAGCCCGGAGTGGATCAAAGAGTTCTGGGCATACTCTACCCAAGGGAGATACCGGCTCCACTCCTGCGGCTGTCGTGAACATTGTTGTCGCAGATATTTACCGATATCCTGGTTCAGTCTTTCCGTCTGCCCATTAGATTGGGGATGGTACCCAGACGTCAGACTTACGGAGATTCCTAAGCGTTCGCAAAACGCTTTCCACACACGTGACACGAACTGGGGTCCCCGATCAGATACAATATCCTCCGGAATTCCAAATTGCCGGAACACCTGGTTAAACACAGTCTCGGCCATCTGAGTGGCATTGGGCAATTGGGCCATAGGAATTAACCGGCACATCTTTGAAAAACGGTCAATGACCACAAGGATTACCGTGTTTCCCTCTGATTCAGGTAGGTCAGTAACAAAATCCATGGCTACATGTGACCAGGGTCTGTGAGGTGTCGGCAGAGGCAATAGCTTACCCTCCGGAAGGTTACGGGGAGTTTTGGACTGGGCACACACTGGGCAGGACAAGACATAGTCTCTGACGTCGTCAGCTAGGGAGACCCACCAGTACTTCCGACTGAGAAGCTGCGTGGTCCGGGTAATTCCGGGGTGCCCAGACCCCAGCGACGTATGACACCACTCCAGTAGTTGGGGTCGAAGGGAGGCCGGCACGAAGACCTTGGATGCCGGTGTTTCGGGTGGTGCTGGTTCCCCCTGTAGGGTCTCCTGGATGGTGTCATCAAGAGCCCATCTTACAGGTCCCGCACGGCAACTCATGGGAAGAATAGTCTCTGGTTCGGTGCGTCTCTCCGCGCGCTCAAACTGTCTGGAGAGCGCGTCCGCCTTTCCATTCTTGGAACCCGGAATATAGGAGACAGTGAACCGAAAACGGTTAAAGAATAACGACCACCTTGCCTGTCTGGAGTTTAGTCGTTTGGCACCCTGTAGGTACTCCAGGTTACGGTGATCCGTGAGCACCAGGAACGGGTGTTCAGCTCCCTCCAGCCAATGTCTCCACTCCTCAAGAGCCAGTTTTACCGCTAGTAGTTCTCGATTTCCAACATCATAGTTTTGCTCGGCAGGATTCAGCTTCTTAGAAAAGAAAGCACAGGGACGTGACTTAGGAGGCTCTCCTTGGCGCTGTGACAGGACTGCTCCCACTCCAATCTCCGAGGCGTCCACCTCCACAATGAAGGGCCGTGTTGAGTCAGGCTGGCTTAAAATGGGAACAGTGGTGAAACGCTCTTTCAATGTCTCGAATGCACGCACTGCTCCCTCAGTCCAACTCAGACCCCGTCCCTTTTGACTGGTCATGGCAGACAGAGGGGCTGCGGTGGTACTGAAATTACGCACGAACCTCCTGTAGTAATTAGCGAACCCCAGAAATCTCTGCAGCTCCTTCACCGTCTTAGGTTGAGGCCACTCTCGGACCGCCTGTACCTTGGAGTCGTCCAGCTTCACTCCGTCAGGTGTGAGGATGGCCCCAAGGAAGGAGACCGTGGTGACATGGAACTCACTCTTCTCGGGCTTCACGAACAGTTGATACTTCTGCAGTCGTTCCAGGACCTGTCGTACATGAGACACATGTTCCCTCATAGAGTGAGAATAGATTAGAATATCGTCAATATAAACGATGATGAACCGATCGATCATGTCCCTAAAGATGTCATTCATAAACGCCTGGAATACTGCGGGAGCGTTGGTGAGTCCAAAGGGCATTACACAATATTCATAGTGTCCACGGTGTGTAATGAACGCGGTTTTCCATTCATCCCCCTCCCTAATACGCACCAGATTGTAAGCGCTTCTGAGGTCTAGCTTACTGTATATAGTGGCCTGTCTCACCTGTTCTAGAGCTGACGGAATCAGGGGGAGCGGGTAACGATTCTTTATCGTAATGTCGTTCAGTCCGCGATAATCTATGCAAGGGCGTAGACCGCCGTCCTTTTTCTTTACAAAAAAGAAACTTGATGCCGCGGGTGACGTAGACGGACGTATAGCCCCCTGTTGAAGAGCCTCATCTATATACTTGCTCATGGACTCCCGTTCCGGCTGTGACAAGGGGTATATCCGTCCGCGAGGAGGTGTCGCACCAGACAGCAGCTCTATAGCGCAGTCCCAGGTGCGGTGAGGAGGCAAAATGGTCGCCCTCTCCTTGGAGAACACCTGCGCATACTCCCGGTATTCTGGAGGGACGATAGTAGGGACAGAACACAGCGAGTCTTCCACCGAGGTGGTCTTACAAGGTAGGGTCAGACATTTGGCTCTACACCCCTCACTCCAAGAGGTTATGGTACCTGATCTCCAAGAGATGACTGGGTCATGGGTAACCAGCCAGGGGTGTCCTAGAACCAACGGCTCCCCTGGAGCGGTAATGACAAACATGGTAATCCGTTCATGATGAATGGAGCCCACCTGAAGACTTAATTCCTCGGTCCGGTGAGTGATGAGTCCAGTTCCCATGGGTTCTCCGTCTAACGCGTTGACTCTCAGTGGAGGTTGGACGGGGAGCAGTTGTACCCCTAACTCCTTGGCGAGGCCCGCGTCCATAAAACTGGCCGCCGCGCCGGAGTCAATGAGTCCCTCGAACACGCGTACTTTCTCCCCGACAGCTAGGGTAACTGGAACATACATCTGTTTAGATGTGATATTGAAAACATGAGTTTCACTCACCGGTTTGACTGTTCCGAGCCGGTACTCCGTGGTTCGGGATGGTCGTACGGGGCAATGACGAATGAAATGACCGGACTGGCCACAGTACAGACACAGACCGTCTCGTCGCCGTTGCTGTCTCACGGAGGGTTGGAGAGGAGAACGTCCCAGTTGCATCGGTTCCTCCTCCGGTTCTCTCCTCCGTTCCGCTGCCCACCTAGGGCGAGGGACACTGACCTCCCGAACTGCGGAGGACTTGTGATTCACTAAGAGATTATCAATAGAGATGGAGATGTTGATAAACTCATTTAACACAGTGATGTCGCCCCGACACGCCAACTCAGTTTGCACCTCCGGGCGCAGCCCTCTTCGGTATACGGTGAGCAATGCGGTTTCACTCCACCCGCAACCTGCCGCTAACGTGCGGAATTCTAAGGCATAGTCAGCCACAGTACGATTGCCTTGCTTTAGTTCACATAGCTGATCCCCCACACCCCGTCCAGACACAGGGTGATCGAATACTTCCCGGAATAATGTCTTAAACTGGGCCTCCGAATTTAATTCGGGAACCTCAGCTGCCCACAGGGCAGTAGCCCACTCTAGTGCTCTTCCCGTGAGTAAGGAGATAGTGAAATCCACCCTGCACCGGTCGTCGGAGAACATCGCTCGGTTGTGAGACATATACAGAGCGGCCTGAAGCAAGAACCCCTGACATTTACCGGGCTCTCCATCATACTTGGTCGGCATGGAAATCGGGGGCACCTGACGAGGACTGACCGTACTCGGGGTGGTAACCTCGGCAGCTCCGGCTTGGAGCAACTGAAGGAGCTCATCCATCCGTTTCTCCTGTATCTCCCATCGCTTCTGTAGTTCCGCTGGATCCATGTTGCGGGCGAGGTATTCTGTAACGAATACACAGAAGACAGAGTAGGGTCCAATCGCAGAACCGCGAAGCTTTATTAAAGTACAGGCAAACAGAAGGCTTAAATCGTCGTCAGGCAGGCAGTGGTCGAAACGGAGGGATCAGAGGCAGTCAGAGGTACAAAGGATCGGGCGTGGTCGTGGTCGGTTAAACGGGCACAGGATCAGGACACGGGAGTCACTAGAACAACAGAAGGGTAAAGCAAGACGGAGTCGGAACACGGAGCAAAGGACTGGTACACTGGCAGACTAACAATGAATATTCTCTAATAAACGCTCAGCAAGTCACTAGAACAATACCTCGCAAAGAGAGAGCCTCTGAGCACACCTATATCCCATACCTAATTACCGGCAGGTGTGCTCAGAACTCAGGTGAGGTTGATCGCGTCTGATGACTCCCCCTCCCTGTTGATCGGGGGAGTGTCAGACTCTGACTAAACCCAGACAAACCCTGGTTCCTTATAGTAGGTGCCTCAAGGTGCGGCTACCCTCGAACACAGTGCTGGACACCGGTGGTCAGGGAAGCTGTCCGCCTGAAGGAGTCTTTCTGGGATATATTATCGGTGGTAGCAGGGTACTGACGCGCCCAAAGGGCTGCAGCCTCGGCCGTGGTAGAGGCAATGCACTGGGTGTGGGAGACGTTCGGAGAGGCTACGGAGAAGGTCTTTTGGTCGGCACCAAGGTCTCATCTCATCTTCAACCGCTTATCCGGGGTCGGGTCGCGGGGGTAGCAGCTCTAGCAGGGGACCCCAAACTTCCCTTTCCCGGGCAACATTAGCCAGCTCTGACTGGGGAATCCCGAGGCGTTCCCAGGCCAGTGTGGAGATATAATCTCTCCACCTAGTCCTGGGTCTTCCCCGAGGTCTCCTCCCAGCTGGACGTGCCTGGAACACCTCTCTAGGGAGGCGCCCAGGTGGCATTCGTACAAGATGCCCGAACCACCTCAACTGGCTCCTTTCTATGCAAAGGAGCAGCGGCTCTACTCCGAGTTCCTCTCGGATGACTGAGCTTCTCACCCTATCCCTAAGGGAGAGGCCAGCCACCTTTCTGAGAAAACCCATTTCGGCCGCTTGTACCCGCGATCTAGTTCTTTCGGTCATGACCCAGCTTTCATGACCATAGGTGAGGGTAGGAACAAAGATTGACCGGTAGATCGAGAGCTTTGCCTTTCGGCTCAGCTCTCTTTTCGTCACAACGGTGCGGTGAAGCGAATGCAACACCGCCCCGCTGCTCCGATCCTCCGACCAATCTCCCGCTCCATTGTTCCCTCACTCGCGAACAAGACCCCGAGGTACTTGAACTCCTTCACTTGGAGTAAGGACTCATTCCCTACCCGGAGTAGGCACTCCACCGGTTTCCTGCTGAGAGTCATGGCCTCAGATTTAGAGGTGCTAACCCTCATCCCAGCCGCTTCACACTCGGCTGCGAACCGATCCAGTGAGTGCTGAAGGTCACCGACCGATGAGGCCATCAGGACCACATCATCCGCAAAAAGCAGTGATGTGACCATCAGCCCACCGAACGGGAACCCCTCCCCCCATGACTACGCCTTGATATCCTGTCCATGAATATTACAAACAGGATTGGTGACAAAGCGCAGCCCTGGCGGAGGCCAACCCCCACCTGGAACGAATCCGACTTACTGCCGAGGACACGGACACAGCTCATGCTTTGAGCGTACAGGGTGGATGGCCCTGAGAAGAGACCCCCTCACCCCATACTCCCGCAGCACCTCCCACAAAGATCCCGGGGTACCCGGTCATACGCCTTCTCCAGATCCACAAAACACATGTAGACTGGATGGGCATACTCCCAGGCCCCCTCCAGGATCCTTGCGAGAGTAAAGAGCTGGTCCGTGGTTCCCGGCCAGGACGAAAACCGCATTGTTCCTCTTCAATCTGAGGTTCGACTATTGGCCGAACCCTCCTTTCCAGCACTTTGGAGTACACTTTACCAGGGAGGCTGAGGAGTGTGATACCTCTGTAATTGGCACACACTCTCTGGTCCCCCTTTTTAAAGAGGGGAACCACCACCCCGGTCTGCCACTCCTCTGGCACTGTCCCAGACTTCCATGCAATGTTGAAGAGGCGTGTCAACCAAGACAGCCCTTCCCCACCCAAAGCTTTTAGCATTTCTGGACGAATCTCATCAGTCCCTGGGGCTTTGCCACTGTGGAGTTGTTTGACTACCTCAGCGACTTCCCCCAGGAAACTGACGATGACCCTCCATCAGCCTCCAGCTCTGCCTCTGTACTAGAGGGCGTGTAGGTCGGATTCAGGAGCTCCTCAAAATGCTCTTTCCAGCGCCCGATCACATCATCAGTTGAGGTCAACAGTGTCCCATCCTTACTGTACACAGCTTGGATGGTTCCCGTTTTCCCCTTCTGAGGTGCCGAACGGTTTTCCAGAAGCATTTTGGTGCCGACCGAAAGTCCTTCTCCATAGCTTCTCCAAACTTCTCCCACACCCGCTGCTTTGCCTCTGACACGGCAGCGGCTGCAGCCTTCGGGCCTGTCGGTACCCTGCAACTGCCTCCGGAGTCCCCAGGGCTAGCATATCCCTGAAGGCCTCCTTCTTAAGTCGGACAGCTTCCCTGACCACCGTGGTCCACCACGGTGTTCTAGGGTTACCACCCCTTGAGGCACCTAGGACCTTGAGACCACAGCTCACCGCCGCAGCTTCAGCAATAGAAGCTTTGAACATTGCCCACTCAGGTTCAATGCCCCCAACCTCCACAGGGATGCCTGAAAAGCTCCGCCGGAGGTGTGAGTTAAAGATCTTTCGGACAGGGGCCTCCTCCAGACGTTCCCAGTTCACCCGCACTACCCGTTTGGGCTTACCTGGTCTGTCCAAAGTCTTTCCCCACCCTCTGATCCAACTCACTACCAGATGGTGATCAGTTGACAGCTCTGCCCCTCTCTTCACCCGAGTGTCCAAAACATGCGGCCTTAGATCAGCCGATACGATTACAAAATCGATCATTGACCTTCGGCCTAGGGTGCTCTGGTACCATGTACACTTATGCGCCTCCTTATGTTCGAACATGGTGTTTGTTATAGACAATCCATGACTAGCACAGAAGTCCAATAACAAACGACCGCTCGGGTTTAGATCAGGAGGCCGTTCCTCCCAATCACGCCTCTCCAGGTGTCTCCATCGTTGCCCACATGTGCGTTGAAGTCACCCAGCAGAATGATGGAGTCCCCTACTGGAGCCCTATATAGGACTCCTTCAGGGTCTCCAAGAAGGCTGAATACTCCGAACTGCTGCTTGGTGCATAAGCACAAACAACAGTCAGAGTTTTCCCCCCCACCACCCTTAGGCGTAGGGAGGCAAACCTCTCATCCACCGGGGTAAACTCCAACACCACCGTGCTCAGACGTGGGCTCGTGAGTATCCCCACACCAGCCCGCCGCCTCTCACCCTGGGCAACTCCAGAGAAGAACAGAGTCCAACCCCTATCCAGGAGTAAGGTTCCAGAGCCACGGTTGTGCGTAGAGGTAAGTCCCACCAGATCCAACTGGTATCGCTCCACCTCACGCACAAGTTCTGGCTCCTTCCCCCCCAGTGAGGTGACGTTCCACGTCCCCAAAGCAAGCTTCTGCCGCCCGGGTCTGATCCGTCGAGACCCCCCACCTTCACTGCCACCCATATGACAGCGCACCCGACCCCTGCGGTTGTTCCTGTGAGTGGTGGGCCCACAGGATGGAGAGGAGAGAGATGCCACGTATCTCGTTCGGGCTGTGCCCGGCCGGGCTCCGTGGCAAACCCGGCCACCAGACGCTCGCTTTCGAGGAAAACCCTTCGGCACCTCAGATGTATGGTAAGGATGGGACACTGTTGACCTCAACTGAGAAGGTAATTGGGCGGTGGAAGGAGCATTTTGAGGAACTCCTGAATCTGACTTCTACTATATGCCCTCTATTATATTGGCAAAGCTGGAGGCTGATGGAGGGGCATCGTCAATTTGGTGGAGGTCACTGTGGTACTCAAACAACTCCACAGTGGCAAACCCCTGGGGACTGATGAGATCTATCCAGAAATGCTAAAAGCTTTGGCTAGGGAGGGGCTGTCTTGGTTCACACGTCTCTTCAACATTGCGTATGAGTCTGGGACAGTGTCAAAGGAGTGGCAGATTGGGGGTGGGGGGACCAGAGAGTGTGTGCCAGTTACAGGGGTATCACACCTCTCAGCCTCCCTGGTAAAGTGTACTCCAAAGGGCTGGATAGGAGGTTTCGCCGATAGTCAAACCTCAGATTGAAAAGAAACAATGCGGATCAGCTCTTTACTCTCGCAAGGATCCTGGAGGATGCCCACCCAGGCTACATGTGTTATGTGGATCTGGAGAAGACCGGGTTTCCTGGGAGATACTGTGGGAGGTGCTGCGGGAGTATGGGGTGAGGGGGTCTCTATTCAGGGAGATACTGTGTGAGATGCTATGGGAGTATGGGGTGAGGGGGTCTCTATTCAGGGAGATACTGTGGGAGGTGCTGCGGGAGTATGGGGTGAGGGGCAGAGCTGTGCTCGAGACCACCTAAAGCGAGACCGAGACGAGACCGAGACCGAAGGGGGCCGAGACCGAGACGAGACCAAGACCGAAGGGGGCCGAGACCGAGACGAGACCGAGACCGAAGGTGGCCGAGACCGAGACGAGACCGATACCAAAGGGGGCCGAGACCGAGACCAGTCATATCAACACTAAATAATATGACATGTTTTTGGTCCAATGACCAATGTAAAAAAAACACTTGACCAACAGCATCAGATCATCTACTGTGTTGTCATCCTGAATTAAATGAATTTTATTAAAAGAGTATGTAGGCCTATTTATTGTCTTATGTAAACATAAAATACGAAAATAAAACCATGATTTTAAAATGCACAGGCTAAAATTTCAAAAAATCGAATAAATGAAAATCCATCAAACTGTAGGTCCTATGTTGATGTAGTAAATGCTAACACATTTTAGATCACAAGCGACTTGCAATCAAATGATTTGCGCATGATTGGCCGATAAACAAATCTATTTATAATTATTTATCCGTCCACAGGCACGCAGCTTCAGTTGTTTGTCTGCTTGAGCAGGACACGCAAACGAACCGGTTGCACTACGCACAGTGTTCATTATTGTTACGAGTGCACATGAGACAGCAGCAAACTAACCCGGTTGAACTGCGCACAGTGTTCATATAGATCAGACCAAAACCCTTCCAGTTTAATAAAGATCGGACCAAAACGGGTTCAGTTTCATATAGATCGGACCATAACCGTTCCAGTTTTATGCTCTTTCTGCCGTATGCCCCCCGGCCTTATGTATGTCCCACGTCCTTCTGTGTGCATGAGTAATTTCATTTATCGCCCATTTGTAGTTAGCCTATTAATAATTATTGTTTATATTCGTTTAATTTCGATACAAAACAATATTTTGTTGAAGTCTCTTGTAGGCTATATGAATACACTGTGGTTCATTCGTTATTAATTATTGAGTGCAATAGGCGCATGACACATGAATGGGGCTGTATGTATTTGGCGGAATTCGTTCTGTTTATTTAGTGAAACATATTTCTTTATAAACGTACCTCTTTTTGTAGTTCAACCAAGCCAATCAGACTATTGTCTATATGTATTCTCGTAGTATTTGTCTGTGTATCGCCCATTCAACCATTGCTATATAGGCTCAGTGAAGTGTGATCGGTGTCTGGGTACCGCAATTAGGGTACCAACGCCCAGCGGCGTGGGATTTTGGCGACAGGAAGGCAGTTTAGGTATCAAAAAACATGTAAATAGTAGTTTTATATAGTGTTCGGTTTGTGATTTTGCAATTCTGAAAACGGGACATGGTAAAATGCACGTATCTAGGAAAAGTCATGATGGACGAGGCTGTAGCTTTTCAACATGATATATGTATTTTAATTACTAACCGCTGTGTGTTTTCGGACAAATTATTTATTTGTGCTCAATGTACTGAATATAGGCAAAACGAATATATTGGCTGATTGTGCAGACATGATCGAGCATATGTTTAAGATTGAAGTATTTACGTGAATGGGTGCACGCTCTAGCGACGCTGGGGGTGGGCTTTTCTTCAAAAGTAGATAGCCATTGGCGGGATAAGCCACATCAGAAAAAAACAGTCTGACTCTGGACGAAATACAGCCAATGGAAATACAGCCTCTACATGTCATACTTAAATATTTTTCTAGAAAAAATTGTGGGCGATAATTTCTACGCTGGTCTCGGCTGGTCTCGGAAGAATTTACGAGTCCTTACTGTCCGAGACCGAGTCGAGACCGAGTCCAAATGTAACCGAGACCGAGACGAGACCGAGACCTTAAAAAAGTGGTCTCGAGACCGGTCTCGAGACCGAGACCGGTCTCGAGTACTACAGCTCTGGTGAGGGGGTCTCTATTCAGGGAGATACTGTGTGAGATGCTATGGGAGTATGGGGTGAGGGGGTCTCTATTCAGGGAGATACTGTGTGAGATGCTATGGGAGTATGGGGTGAGGGGGTCTCTATTCAGGGAGATACTGTGTGAGATGCTATGGGAGTATGGGGTGAGGGGGTCTCTATTCAGGGAGATACTGTGGGAGGTGCTGCGGGAGTATGGGGTGAGGGGGTCTCTATTCAGGGAGATACTGTGTGAGATGCTATGGGAGTATGGGGTGAGGGGGTCTCTATTCAGGGAGATACTGTGTGAGATGCTATGGGAGTATGGGGCGAGGGGGTCTCTATTCAGGGAGATACTGTGTGAGATGCTATGGGAATATGGGGTGAGGGGTCTCTATTCAGGGAGATACTGTGTGAGATGCTATGGGAGTATGGGGTGAGGGGGTCTCTATTCAGGGAGATACTGTGGGAGATGCTATGGGAGTATGGGGTGAGGGGGTCTCTATTCAGGGAGATACTGTGGGAGGTGCTGCGGGAGTATGGGTTGAGGGGGTCTCTATTCAGGGAGATACTGTGGGAGATGCTATGGGAGTATGGGGTGAGGGGGTCTCTATTCAGGGACATACTGTGGGAGGTGCTGCGGGAGTATGGGGTGAGGGGGTCTCTATTCAGGGAGATACTGTGTGAGATGCTATGGGAGTATGGGGTGAGGGGGTCTCTATTCAGGGAGATACTGTGGGAGGTGCTGCGGGAGTATGGGGCGAGGGGGTCTCTATTCAGGGAGATACTGTGTGAGATGCTATGGGAATATGGGGTGAGGGGGTCTCTATTCAGGGAGATACTGTGTGAGATGCTATGGGAGTATGGGGTGAGGGGGTCTCTATTCAGGGAGATACTGTGGGAGATGCTATGGGAGTATGGGGTGAGGGGGTCTCTATTCAGGGAGATACTGTGGGAGGTGCTGCGGGAGT
Organism: Dallia pectoralis; assembly: GCA_029465975.1. Taxonomy (NCBI): domain Eukaryota; kingdom Metazoa; phylum Chordata; class Actinopteri; order Esociformes; family Umbridae; genus Dallia; species Dallia pectoralis. The sequence continues at coordinate 4,981,950 of CM055728.1, forward strand.
ATGGGTTGAGGGGGTCTCTATTCAGGGAGATACTGTGGGAGATGCTATGGGAGTATGGGGTGAGGGGGTCTCTATTCAGGGACATACTGTGGGAGGTGCTGCGGGAGTATGGGGCGAGGGGGTCTCTTTTCAGGGCCATGCAATCTCTGTACACTCAAATCAAGAACTGTGTCCGGGTTCTCTGCAGTAAGTCAGATTTGTTCTCGGTAGGGGTTGGCCTTCGCCAAGGCTGCGCTAACATTTACAAAAATGTGAGGGGTGTACTCGCTTTTGTCAGCCATAACATTACAACCACCAGCCTAATATTGTGTATGTCCCCCTTTTGCCGCAAAAGCAGCCCTTAGTATTAGAATAAAAGCACCCGCTGATTAGTGTATATATATATATATATATATATATATATATATATATATAAATGCCTTTACAAAGTTTATTTAGTCATGAGAAGCCACTCCTGCAAGTCTCCTGCAAGTCTCAGTTCTAAAAAGCTAGTTAATAACATGAGTTATGCGTGCGCGCGCACACACACACTCACGCACACTGATCAAACTAGAAACATGGCCCGGCCTTGTTGATTTGGTTAAGTTTTATTGTTTTAGGAAGACATCTCTCAACATACCCCAATTCTCCTACACACACACACACACACACACACACACACACACACACACACACACACACACACACACACACACACACACACACACACACACACACACACACACACACACACACACACACACACACACACACACACACACAGTGACAACCTAGTACAGCCAGTCTGTACAATCCACTGTGTAATTAAAGCAATCCAATCCATCTTGTACATCGGCCCTTCCGGGGCTAATGTAACCTTTTATATTCATTCTGTTTAAGACGTCGTGTTTGTAACAGTGGGCCAATTTATTCATAACTAAAGACATTTGGAAGCGATCTTATGAAATGAAATGGAAGACATTAACTTGGACTTTGAATGAGCATTATCACAATAATCATTACATTTTTTACTTTAATTATCTTTTTTGCTTCATCTCTGTTTTCTTCACCAGAATTTCTGGAAACTGCATTTTTTATATTTTCATGACTTATATATAATAGTAATGTACTCAACTTTAATTCAAATAACATTCTCTTTTACAAAGACATTTTTATTTATTCCCATACAATAATCAGCATTTTTTTGTATAGATTAGACTTTTATTTAACAGTATTTACATACATAATTTTAAACATTTAAAAAATGGTTACAAATAATATCCCATTTCAGTGAAAGAAAAGAGACAGAATACTAAAATGTCTAAATTAAGCACATGCTTTATGATTATAATGTAATGTCTATGTAACGACCTCCTGTCTTCATTCCGTGTTTCCCGGTTTCCGTTTCTCATAAACTCATCCTCTGACTCAAAGTCAACCCCTGACTCTCTCAAACTCATCCCCTGACTCTCTCATAAACTCATCCCCTGACTCTCTCTCTCAAACTCATCCCCTGACTCTCTCTCAAACTCATCCCCTGACTCTCTCAAACTCATCCCCTGACTCTTCTCAAACTCATCCCCTGACTCTCTCTCAAACTCATCCCCTGACTCTCTCTCAAACCCATCCCCTGATTCTCTCTCAAACTCATCCCCTGACTCTCTCTCAAACTCATCCCCTGACTCTCTCTCAAACTCATCCCCCGACTCTCTCTCAAACTCATCCCCTGACTCTCTCTCAAACCCATCCCCTCTCTCTCTCTCAAACTCATCCCCTGACTCACTCTCAAACCCATCCCCTGACTCTCTCTCAAACTCATCCCCTGACTCTCTCTCAAACTCATCCCCTGACTCTCTCTCAAACTCATCCCCTCACTCTCTCATAAACTCATCCCCTGACTCTCTCACAAACTCATCCCCTGACTCTCTCTCAAACTCATCCCCTGACTCTCTCTCAAACTCATCCCCTGACTCTTCTCAAACTCATCCCCTGACTCTCTCAAACTCATCCCCTGACTCTTCTCAAACTCATCCCCTGACTCTCTCTCAAACTCATCCCCTGACTCTCTCTCAAACTCATCCCCTGACTCTCTCTCAAACTCATCCCCTGACTCTCTCTCAAACTCATCCCCTGACTCTCTCTCAAACCCATCCCCTCTCTCTCTCTCTCTCTCTCAAACTCATCCCCTGACTCACTCTCAAACCCATCCCCTGACTCTCTCTCTCAAACTCATCCCCTGACTCTCTCAAACTCATCCCCTGACTCTCTCTCAAACTCATCCCCTGACTCTCTCTCAAACTCATCCCTTGACTCTCTCTCAAACTCATCCCCTCACTCTCTCATAAACTCATCCCCTGACTCTCTCATAAACTCATCCCCTGACTCTCTCTCAAACTCATCCCCTGACTCTTCTCAAACTCATCCCCTGACTCTCTCTCAAACTCATCCCCTGACTCTTCTCAAACTCATCCCCTGACTCTCTCTCAAACTCATCCCCTGACTCTCTCTCAAACCCATCCCCTGACTCTCTCTCAAACTCATCCCCTGACTCTCTCTCAAACTCATCCCCTGACTCTCTCTCAAACTCATCCCCTGACTCTCTCGCAAACTCATCCCCTGACTCTCTTGCAAACTCATCCCCTGACTCTCTCTCAAACTCATCCCCTGACTCTCTCATAAACTCATCCCCTGACTCTCTCAAACTCATCCCCTGACTCTCTCAAACTCATCCCGACTCGATCATTGTCCTGTCTTGTCATTATCACTCACACCAGATTCCAATTTCCCCATTAGTATGTGTATATATTTAGGCCCTCAAGGTGGGCCTTTTTTTACTTTCTTTAAAAGGTACAGACACTGTTGCGTCTTTTTGACCAGGGTTTTAGTGTTGAGGGACCAGGGTAGGTCGTTGGAGATGTGGACACCCATTCATTTGTAGCTGGTCATACATCAATAAGAACTGGGGCATATATACAGCTTATTGACTTCCTGTAATCCACAATAAGTTAATTGGTATTATTGGCATTGGTGGACAGGTTCTTATTTGCGCACCAAGCCTCTTATCAGACCAACTACTGTGTTGTCATCTGCAAACTTGACAATGGTATTGGAGCTGTGTACAGAGATGCAGTCATGGTTGAAGAATGAGTACAAGAGAGGGCTAAGCACACAGCCATGTGGGACACCAGTGTTCAGGGTGAGGGTGGAGGAGGTGAGGTTGTCCAACCTGACAGACCTTGAGATCTGTTGATTAGGAAGTCTAATTTCCAGTTGCAAAGTGAGGGGCTGATCCCAAGGTCATGGAGTTTGGTAACCAGCCTAGAGAGAATGACTGTATTGAATGCTGAGCTGAAGTCTATGAGCAGCATCCTCACATAGGTGCTGGTTTGGTCCAGGTGGGTCAGGGCAGAGTGGACAGTAGTGGAGATGGCGTCCTCAGTGGACCTGTTAGGGCGATAGGCAAACCGATGTGGGTCCAGAGTTGGAGGGAGGCAGGACATAAGGTCAGCCAGTACAGAGGGAGGCAGGACATAAGGTCAGCCAGTACAGAGGGAGGCAGGACGTAAGGTCAGCCAGTACAGAGGGAGGCAGGACGTAAGGTCAGCCAGTACAGAGGGAGGCAGGACGTAAGGTCAGCCAGTACAGAGGGAGGCAGGACGTAAGGTCAGCCAGTACAGAGGGAGGCAGGACGTAAGGTCAGCCAGTACAGAGGGAGGCAGGACGTAAGGTCAGCCAGTACAGAGGGAGGCAGGACGTAAGGTCAGCCAGTACAGAGGGAGGCAGGACGTAAGGTCAGCCAGTACAGAGGGAGGCAGGACGTAAGGTCAGCCAGCACAGAGGGAGGCAGGACGTAAGGTCAGCCAGCACAGAGGGAGGCAGGACGTAAGGTCAGCCAGTACAGAGGGAGGCAGGACGTAAGGTCAGCCAGCACAGAGGGAGGCAGGACGTAAGGTCAGCCAGTACAGAGGGAGGCAGGACATAAGGTCAGCCAGTACGAGTCTTTCGAAGCACTTCTTGGTTGTGTGGGTGAGTGCAGCATTTACAAAGTAATTAAGGCAAGACAAAGGCGACTGCTTCGGCACAATGGTTCTGGTCTTGAAGCACGTGGGGACAACGGCTAGGGACAGAGGTCAAAGGTTGAAGATGTCAGAAGACCCCAGGCAGCTGCCCAGCACATGCTCTGAGCACACGCTTGGGGACACCATCAGGACCAGCCACCTTGCGTGCGTTCACCCTGCTGAGTGCACTAGACACCTCCGCGATGAACAGATTCAAGGGGACGGAGTCAGGGGAGAGACACAATATGATGTCTGGTCTTTGTTGTCCATGTCAAAGCGGGCATAGAAGGTGTTCAGCTTGTTCGTAATGGATACATCAGAGGCTCAGGGGGTTGGGTGCTGTGGTCGGTGTAGTGCAATGTTTTACTGTTCAGTGTTTGTTTTATTCCATAAAACCCTTGAATGTTATATGTCTGTGCCTGATTCTGCAACACTCACCTAAAGAAGGTGTGACCTATCTGTCCTAATTCTGTGACCGATTGACCCCTCCAGCACTGGGAATCTTCTCTGGCACTGATTTGACAGGCCTGTTCTGTCTGAGCGAATATACTGTTTTTGTAATAACATTTATATCTTCAGGTTAAATTGGCAGGTGATTATGTTTTTTTCTGGCAGTAAAAATTATCTGTATTATCTGTTGCTATGGCAATATGTTTCAGGTACTTTCAATGATGAACGATAAACATTGGGCATTAATATGGAGATTGGCCCGTCTTCTGGGAAATATTTTAGGGTGTCTGCGGGAATTTGTTCTCATTCAGCCAATAGGGCATTTGTGAGATTGCAATCGCTGTCCCAATTCGGGCTCTGTGCCGGTCACTCATGTTCCTCCACACCAACCTTGTCGAACGATATCTTTTTGGACCCCACTTTGTGCACGAGGCTCCAACGGATGATAGGTGAGTTTTTGTAGTCTGCTGCTTTGCGGCTGGGCTCTTCAGTAGGGCACATTTTACTGCCAGTGGCTAGGTGCAGGATTGGAGTCCACATACGTTTTAAGTCTATCTGACCTCTAGAAACACCTCTCGAAGGACTACAGTGTGTTTAAAAGTGGTTACATTTCCAAATGGCTGAATCAATATGTACTTTAGACAAAAGATGATAATCTGAATCACTTAGAGCAGGGAGCTGAAATAGTGTCATGACGTGTTGAGCTGACGATAGATCTGTGTTTAGGCTGCCTTCATATAACCCTGCAAAGATAAACCTCATCCCTTTCACTTTCTCTTTCAATCACACACACACACATCCACACACACACATACAATCCATATCATCTGCTTTCAGGGAATAACTAAACTGGTCAGAAATATAAATAAAATGTTTACAATTACCATCTTTCCTTCCTTGCAGATGATATATTATTTTCTTGCATGTGTTTATCTCTCAAAATGTATTTTCTTCAGAACCAGTTATTTTAGTTGACTTAACCCATTTGTGCCCACATTTACCCAAAGGTATAATTATTTCAATTCTGGACATGTTCTGCTTGTTTTTCCCTTTTTCTTCTTGGAAATCTTATTTGAATATGTGGTAATTGTGGTGGGCAATTACATTTTATAAACCTCTTTAATGTCAATTTTGAATTGGAAGTAACAATTTGGCATTTCTCCCAAAATAGGTGCTTCATACAGATTCATCTTTATCTATAAATGCAAAAAGTAGGTTTGAGTATAATATATTGTACTAATATCAATTCAGGTCGCTTTTAAATGTGTCTATCAAATCTAAAACTAGATTGAAAATATGTAGAAATAAATAGTGATCTAAAAATGTTTAAATATCTCACTTTTTGGTCCCACAAATCTTTATTACTTGACTATCTAGACATACATTACAAAACAAATGTGCAGGCCATCATCCAGATGTGGCCCAAACCAAAGAATAACTTTTCTTTAGCTACAGGATATCATCCTGGAAATGTCAAATATTTATTCAGCACAGAACGTTGGCACCCTCAATCTGACAAATGATTCTATGGTATGAATTCATTCAATGGGTTGTCATGAGAAAACGTGCATCCTGGTGGCACTCCAGCTTATGTCTGCCAAGCCAAGAACCACAGTTGGTCCAGTTTCAACAAGGTGACTGCTGCTTCCTGTGAAAGCTCTGCAAGACAGAGGAGCCGATTTTGTAGTCACAGTTAACCTTAGTCCAAGAGAATTCCATTAGGTTAGATTGTTTGTCCTGTACTAGGTTTAAGCTGTGTCTGTGACATGGGCACCAGATGTTATATAGAAAGTGAATTTGCTTCCTCTTATTGGATTGCTTGCATCTATACCTACTTCTAATTGACTTTATTCAGCACATGGCTCATGGGTTATGTTTATGTCATCCACAAAATGAACGGCCGTTGTATTCTTATCAAATCTGAAATTAACTGTAAAATTTCCTAGAAATCTTTAATTATTACCAGCCATTTTGTGGGCCAAATCTCACTTTCCCTTCCAAAATTCCAAATATTTGGAATTTGAGAATTGCATCGGAACTAATCGTTAACTAATGCAAACCATTGTTTCATCTAAGGTCCGCTTTATATGTATGTGGTCTGCACATGAGAGATACGTTTGTTTGAAAGATGTTTGGTAAGTAAATGTTATCAGTATTACCTTTTAATAAAATGATTTGTCTTCCTATGGGCAGTAATTTGCCATAATCATGTGACATGACTTTATTTTTTATAAATATCTATGTAAATTACAACCCTATCCAGTCATTAGCAATTGGGATGTTGTCCTTTGCATTGGTATGTCTAGGGGATGATCTTATATCCAAGATGGCAGATGTTCTGTTTGGGTGTTAATCTGTGCTGTGTTTATTAACAGTAGATGCATGGGGCTACATTCTATCGCCTTATATGCCCGGGGAGAAAAAAACATACCGTCACTTGTCAACTTTATTTAACCTAGCCTAAGATAAAGTAATGTACACAGGATTCCTTTTAAATGCTGTTGGGCCGGCAATATATGTCTTCGCTGGACAACTGTATCTATGTGTTTGTGCTTTACAGTTCGCCATCTGTCATGCACATACATTATGTATATAAATTCCATACTTGTTGATGGGATATATCACATTTACAGAGTAGCTTGACACAGAAAGTCGAAGGTTAGCTGCAAGGACAGGGGAACTGCGTCAACTTACTTGTTTTTGTTCATTTTCTACAGGTCTACAGGATTTGGATACACATTGTTGGGGATATGATGTATTAGCATAGAAAGTACAACGTTCTGTTGTGTTGGGCCTGGACTAGTGGCTGTTTTATGATATGCATTTCTTACATTATTTTAAGTGGTATCCTTCTCATTTATTGGATGTTTTTAATTGTCCTAAAGACAACATAAAATCTAACTTGAGATTATTCTGCAATACTTTTCATGAGTACAGGCTGAGCAGAAAGCTGTTTTCCTCTCCTCTGAATAACCTTCTGTATCTCTAAGTCTAACCGGTCATAATACTGGTTTTATTAACTGCTGATTTACTATTTATTTGGAAGTGTCCGGTTATAAGGCTTATAGACAAACATCAACCGATTTTCAGACCTTCCGGTAATAAGAATCCCAGCCAACTTAAGTGTATAAAAGACAATGATATGTGTGAAGGTTCATACCAGTAATAAAACACAAAGCTGCATGATAAACTGCATCTAGAGGTCTTAATACTAAGGCTGAGGCGTGCGTATTTAGCACATCACCATAATCTAGTACTGAATGTAAGTGGCTTGAACCATTCCTGTTCCATTCTGAGAGGACAGACACAATTTATTTCTATAAACTAAAGCATTTTTAATCCTTTGCTCATTCAACAACTCCGTAATGTGTGTTTTAAGAGTGAATTTATTATCTAGCCAAATCTAAAGGTATTTGTTGGAGGGAACATGTATAACAGTACCTTGAGAGGCATACTTTGTTTTAGCACCTTTTGATTTTACAGAACTCAGTCTATTTGGCTAGAAGTCTTTTAGCATGGCACATCTTTTTGCAAAAGTGCTCCAAATCAGTCAGATTGTAAGGACATCTCCTAAGCACTATGCACAGCCCTCTACAGATCACCCCACAGATATTCAATTGGATAGGGTGTGTAGACATTTTATATCCACTGTATAAGCAATGTTCTAGTTTTTGGAAATCCAACATTTTATGAAGAGATGATGAAGCGGATTACAGTACTGTGTCACATGCATGAAAAGATGAGAGTGTACAAACAAAATATATTTTAAAGTGAACACAGGACACAGAATTGAACCCTTTGAAACCCTTTGGTCAACTAATACAAAATTAGTTTCAACCCTATTTTTTACTCTGGCCTGGGTTCTATTACAAACATATTTTTGAAACCACAAGCAGGTGTTCACAGTCAAGCCTAAAAAGGTACATTTGTTCTTTAAAATGAATTGTACCAAAGGCTTTTGACAGGTGAATAAACAGACCCACACATTTTTCTTTTATTCAAGTTTTGACAATATGCGTTATAACCAATGTAGTAGTAATGTGCCCAAGTCTAATATCAGGTACATGTTAATTCTGAGTGAAGTTGGCGGCTTAAATAGAGTGCAATGTATTTCCAATTAATATATTGGGAAAGTTATCAAGAATAGTACATTACAAATCTTGGCAATTAAAATCTGAGTGATCCTTGCACAAATGTTTATCATGTATTCCTTTTTTCCATCTGGGGTAGTAATGGCCTGCTACAATATATTGGTGATTGAAGACATCAACAACTGCATTTTTATCAGTAAACGTCCTAGAGTCCAAAAGATCTGTTTAGGCAACGAAATGAAGAAAGTGTTATTGTGGCTATTTTACTGTTTTCCTGAATTGGGCTGGATTCCCTTCACAATCAGATAGTGTGTTAACATAGTATTCAGATTTCACCTTTCAAACATATTTTTTTACATATGTTTCTCAGTTGTTTAAATGACTGCCAGTCATAACTTGAAGATGTTTTTTTAGCCTTAGCCCATGCCATGTTTCTTTCATGAGTATCTCCATCAGATATATTCTGAGAGTACTAGGGAACTTGGACATGTTCTTCGCCCTAACTCCTGAATATGGAGTGTGCAATGGAACTGAAGTGAGAAACAGCAGTGAACTGTTCTAGTGCTACCTCTGCTTCTGGGATATCAGTAAAACAGCAGTGAACTGTTCTAGTGCTACCTCTGCCTCTGGGATATCAGTAAAACAGTAGTGAACTGTTCTAGTGCTACCTCTGCCTCTGGGATATCAGTAAAACAGCAGTGAACTGTTCTAGTGCTACCTCTGCCTCTGGGATATCAGTAAAACAGCAGTGAACTGTTCTAGTGCTACCTCTGCCTCTGGGATATCAGTAAAACAGCAGTGAACTGTTCTAGTGCTCAAGATCTTCGTGTCCAACTTAGAAAATTGAGTTCATGATTGTAGGTCCTGAACTAATGTGCTAGGTCACAGAGTCCTAACGTGCTAGGTGACAGAGTCCTAACGTGCTAGGTGACAGAGTCCTAACGTGCTAGGTCACATATTCCTAATGTGCTAGGTCACAGAGTCCTAACGTGCTAGGTCACAGAGTCCTAACGTGCTAGGTGACAGAGTCCTAATGTGCTAGGTAACATATTCCTAACGTGCTAGGTGACAGAGTCCTAACGTGCTAGGTCACAGAGTCCTAACGTGCTAGGTAACAGAGTCCTAACGTGCTAGGTGACAGAGTCCTAACGTGCTAGGTGACAGAGTCCTAACGTGCTAGGTGACAGAGTCATAACGTGCTAGGTGACAGAGTCCTAACGTGCTAGGTCACAGAGTCCTAACGTGCTAGGTCACAGAGTCCTAACGTGCTAGGTCACAGAGTTCTCTTCCTCTAACAGGTACTTTTACACTTGCTGTTATGAAGGCACCCGTGTGTGTCTGTTCCCTCTGTAGCGTTAACAGGAATAACAGGAGAGGTGTGTGGAGACGAGGGGTGTCACCCTAAAACAGCACAATGATTAATGGTATGATTAGGGGCTCATAGCCACGTCAGTGCACACATATACACACACACATACACACGCACACACACACACGCACACACACACACACACACGCTCACATACACAGATACACACACACACACACACACACACACACACGCTCACATACACACACACGCACATGCACAGCACACACACACACATACACACACACAGACCACAGACCCTATTAATCGCCCTGAATAAGAGGAATCCAGATGCGGCGTTCCGATAATTGTACTGAAAACACAGAATGTTGAATTTCCAGGGCTAGACGACTTTATTCTTAGTTAGTGTTTATTTTCAGACTGGAGATATTTCTACAGGGACTTAAATCATGGAATAAAAACACAGGCTTCCCCTTCCAACGTAGGATTCTTTAAATGAGCACTGATTCCATGCTGAATAACTCCAGCCCCCGTAGCATTCCCCCTGTAGCATTCCCCCGTAGCATTCCCCCCCGTAGCATTCCCCCCCGTAGCATCCCCCTGTAGCATCCCCCAGTAGCATCCCCCTGTAGCATCCCCCAGTAGCATCCCCCTGTAGCATCCCCCTGTAGCATCCCCCAGTAGCATCCCCCAGTAGCATCCCGCAGTAGCATCCCCCAGTAGCATCCCCCAGTAGCATCCCCCAGTAGCATCCCCCAGTAGCATCCCCCTATAGCATCCCCCAGTAGCATCCCCCAGTAGCATCCCCCAGTAGCATCCCCCTATAGCATCCCCCTGTAGCATCCCCCAGTAGCATCCCCCTGTAGCATCCCCCTGTAGCATCCCCCTGTAGCATCCCCCAGTAGCATCCCCCAGTAGCATCCCCCAGTAGCATCCCCCAGTAGCATCCCCCTATAGCATCCCCCAGTAGCATCCCCCTGTAGCATCCCCCTGTAGCATCCCCCTGTAGCATCCCCCAGTAGCATCCCCCAGTAGCATCCCCTATAGCATCCCCCAGTAGCATCCCCCTATAGCATCCCTCTGTAGCATCCCCCAGTAGCATCCCCCTGTAGCATCCCCCTGTAGCATCCCCCAGTAGCATCCCCCAGTAGCATCCCCCTGTAGCATCCCCCAGTAGCATCCCCCAGTAGCATCCCCCAGTAGCATCCCCCAGTAGCATCCCCCCCTGCCTTTACATTACTGCACACATGTCCATTGCTCTCCTGATTTCATCCTGTATTTTACAGGCTGCAGTTAGGCTGCGTTGTGTTTACACAACTAAAAATACCAGTCCTTGTCTACACGCTAAAGCACTGTGGCCATACTAGACCGTGGAAAGCATGAGCATGTCAATGTTTGCTTCTGTGGAGATTACTATTTATTCTGCTCATGGGAAGGAAGATGTGGAGAGGAAGATTGAGCAGAGGATTAGCAACGTGCAACGTATTGATTGGAAACCCACTTTTGGTGTGCTGTATTTTCGTGTCGTTTGAACAAATGTTGGTTCAAGCATCTGGCCAGATGAAAAGTGAAAGTTTGCTTCTAGATCAATCCTCAGGCCAACAAGATTGAAATAACATTCTGCTCTGTCCTTGAGCAAGGCAGCTAGCTCTCGTTTCTTCCAGGTAATTGTTGAGAATGTAAAGGTTCCACAGCGATTGCTACAGGGAATAAAAAAATTCCAGGTTAAACTTGCTTACTTTTGTTCTACCTGAAATTAAATATTGTTCTCCCTAGAACCATTTTTTTGTTTATAAAAGAGAATGTAGAAAAAATGAATGATCCCACTGGGGCAGCCTTGGAACCCCTGTGGAACTCTTTCTTTTGTACAGTTGCCAGTTTTTGGTGTTCAGTTCGTGCCAACATTCTATGAAGTACTTGGAAAGCTGCAACGATTGTAGGCTGTACTTTGCGACCGCTTGACCCTCATTTTACCTCAGATTGTTAACTCATCTCATGCTATGTTTTGATGACCATCCATTGCAAGTGTCTAATGGTTAACACTTTGCCTTGTTAAAACACTAGTTGCTAGATTCCAGCTTTAAGCCAATTAGAAAACAGGAGGAGAAGTTCCTCGTAAAAGTAAACAAGAGCAACAGCAATCTTTGGTAAGAAGTAGTCAGTGTGAGCGTGATAATGGCTTATTGAGACACTTCTAATTGCGCTCGCAGCTGAGCGGAAACCAAGCCCTTACATGGACTTGAGCTGTTAGACTTAAACATGTTTTATATTTGACATTGTTCTTTTGCAGCTTATCCTATAAATGTTTGGCAAAAACCTGCCCGAAGACTTTGCTAGATTCTTCAGCAAAAAGTTAAACCCAATCTAAACAAATTATTCATTATAACAGATGAATCCTTGACCTCCATGCAGGACTGCCATCTTCAATTCGAGAGGGCAGTCAATAAAAGCAGGTCGAAGGAACTGGAGAAATGATGCATTGAGGAAATGGTCTACAATGGTCAAAAGTCCCAATATGTATATATATACTGTATATATATGTATTCATCTTAGGTAAGATACACTTTGCCGTGACCGTATGTGAGGACATGATGGGGCGGCAGTGGCTCAGTGGGTTGAGTCGGTCTATCAATCGGAAGGTTGGTGGTTCGATCCCCGGTTCCTCCTGGGAAATTGTCGAGGTGTCCATGAGCAAGACTATGAAGGTAAAACAGCAACATAAGTTTTTTTCGTGTAATTGTTTTTTTTCTTTTGAAACTCGTTTTGTACTTAGGTTTTCTTTCTTGTAATTGTTTTTTTTTCTTTTGAAACTGTTACCTCAAGTAAGTTTTCGATTTTGTAAAACGTATTTTCATGTCCATGCAGTAGTAATTAAAATATTATTTTATATTATTTTATTTAATATTGCATGGACATGAAAATACGTTTTACTTGAGGTAACAGATGCTGACCATGCCGAGCCATGGCTTTTTTCCTCTTTGTAAGGAGTAACGATTGGTTGAAGTTCAAAGTGCCACGCTAAGATAGCTATCCGTTCATTGGTCAGAATACGTTTGGGGTTTCTGTTTGGAAACGCAGTGAAACGTTTGGGCACAGACTGATTTACAAGAAAGAAAAACTTTTGTCACAGTGCTGGTGGAATATTAGTGACAAAACTCTGCGCGTTGGTTTTTTGTACAAAACCTATTACAAGAAAGAAAAACGTTTGTACAAAACGAGTTTCAAAAGAAAAAAATGAATTACAAGAAAGAAAAACTTTTGTACAAAACGAGTTTCAAAAGAAAAAAAACAATTACAAGAAAAAAACTTATGTCGCTGTTTTAACTTCATACAAGACACCTAACCCCAGCTGCTCCTGGCGAGCCTGCAGTCGCCTTGCATGGTAGACGCGGTCGTCAGTGTATGAATGAGTGAATGAATGAGTGAATGAATGGGTGAATGAGACGCAGGATCTGTAAAGCGCTTTGGATAAAAGCGCTATATAAAAGCGCAGCATTTACCATTTAGGACATCTTAAGTTAGGATTGACCACACTCCCCTTTCGGGGTCCAGATTAAACTGCCAAAACAATCTCACAATTAAATGTCTAGACGCATCAGTCAACAATTCTTTAAATGCCACACAAAAACAAATAGTTACACACTTACACAGTTGTGAAAACACACATAGTCACACATTGGACAGGGAAGCTAGCTGAATTTGCAATAGCCAAGGGGTATCCTAATAAACTAACTTTACTACACACGAACACAACACACATGGGCACACACACACACGCACTCACACACATACATATCTACACACACACACACACATACATATCTACACACACACACACACACACACACACAATCGCTCTCGTTCTGGCGGTATTATTACAGCTCTTGTGGCCGTCTCTGTTTTTTTCAAACTTTTCTCTTTTTCTGTCTTTGCTCTCTCCTATCTCTCTTTTCTCTCCGCACTAGTGGTTTTAATGTAGGCATTGAGCATATTTCTTGTGTCTAGGATTTTTTCTTACTGTAAGAATGTGTTGTTACTCTCCTTGTCCACAATGTCCCTGAGACACAAGGACTGAGCTATGGTGTCCAGTTCCACAACGTTGGGGCAGTAAATAATGCTCTGCTTTAGCCTCAGCCTGCTAATTGCAGCGTCATAGCGTTGTTGTCTGACCACAGGCGGCTTGGGACAGACGAAACCTTACCAGTGTGTGCGCATGCCAAAGCCTGTTAGAAGACAACCACCTGCACCTGTGCCAACCATGGCGATGACCAACAATGACTTAAGATGTATGTCATGTCCTCTGTTAATTCTCCATTAGCTCCCCTTATCCCATCGCCTCCGCAGTGACTCAGACAGGGACAGACTAATGATCTACTTACACAATCCCTCTTCAAAGCCTTCTGCTACAGCTCATTGTCTACGCACTCCACTCTGTGTGTTGTGTGTGTGTGTGTACATCCGGACTGCGTGTTCCACTTGTCAGTGGTATCTAATCAACGTCTCACTCTCTTCCTCCTAACCCACTCATCTAATCAACGTCTCACTCTCTTCCTCCTAACCCGCTCATCCAGGCAGCAGGCTCTTCTGGCGGCCATCAGCGAAAAAGACGCTAACATTGCCCTGCTGGAGTTGTCCTCCTCGAAGCGGAAGAAATCACAGGACGAGGTGATGGCGTTGAAGAGGGAGAAGGACAGGCTCATGCACCAGCTGAAGCAACAGGTACACAGGAGAACTAAATGTTTACTCCACCACAGGGCAAGTCCTTAAACAAACACACACACACTCACACACACACACTAGATCTTACTTTAAAGGCAGAGTCTGACACTACTGTCCTCTGGCTGATAAATGGCTGTGGTTAGAAACAACTTTGACCACCTAACTGCATCCTAACATTTACTAGTACATTCCAGTAAACACACACACACACACACGCACACAGAGCGTATGACCGGTGGGTGATAAATGAAGCTATGTGGGTCATTAGGGAGGGGTTAGTGCACATCAGAACGTTATCTAGCCTAGATGCTAACGAGCTAACAGTGGGAAGTGGACACTCTAGCCACTGAGTCAGAGAGGATTCTGGGAAATGTACAGGCTTTAAAAGTCAACAGATGTTTCTGGTATGTCTGTAGGCCTATGTATGTGTGCACGTGCGCGTACATGCATATGTGTGTGTGTGTGCTTGTAAACAGTAAACAGTTCCCGGGGGTGAAGTTGGTCGGGAAATTCAGGGGAGTCTTATTATCTGTTTACGGCTGTGGATGCGTCATGTTTTCCCGTTTGATAACTCATCATTACAGGTCTACCTGGCGATGCTACCAACACACACGGTCAATTTGGTAGATAGACAAGAGCCTGCACAAATATATATAATATGGAGAACGACACTCACAATTAGTCCATAAATGTGTTTAAATAAATGGTATTCTTCATCTTGAAAGTGAAAGAGAAGACATTTAGCCAATTCTGTCTCCACTCATTTGAATCAGGTCCGATGTCAGAGTTGATGGGATTTTTTTGTGTGTAGTTTTGTCACGAATAGTGGAGACGGACACAAGAACGAAGGAAGTAGGCTAACTAGCTAAAACACGAAACAAGACTTACGCAAACGTAACATTGGGAAACACTTGGAAAGGAGGAACTTAAATAGAATGGTGAAAAGAAAACAGGTGAGGGCCATAAAACAATGAACCAAGTGTCCGTGCGTCAGGGAGAGAGGGCGTTGGATTTCACGGGCACGGCGTGACAAGTTTATCATACGTGAACCATTTATTTAACCTTTATAACCCATAGACACCGATTACAGCGACTCCTTTTTCCATCACAGCCAATGGAAGGAAGTAAGGAAGCTAACTAGGAAATGCCAGGGAATTATGGGAACCAGAGTCTCAAAATGGAAGAGATAGCGGTGACCCATCAGCTTTTCCCTAAATGTGTGTGCCAAAGTATGGTTTTGAAATACTGTGTCGCGTACACAACCACCTAAAGGCTTGTTTTCCAGGCTTTCTTAGGAGTTGGATGAATGTGTCTGGAAATTGTAATTCTCTGCTAGTGATTGATTGCCATTGGTCAGTCACTCTTTGAAGCATGTCAAAGATGGATTTGAAATTCTGAAAAATGTGCCAGTGCTCACACAAGCAACTTGAACACACACGCACACACACATACACACACACAATGTAAAGCTCTGAGAAATATAAACATTTGTCAGCTGGAAAGATGAATCGGGAAGGTGAGCTTATGCTAAGAAGTCCTTTGTAAGACAATCTGGACATTCCGCTTTTATTTTAAAGATGTTTTACTCAAACACACACACAAAAGTAAGCCACACATGGAACCCCAGCATGAAGCAGGGCCAACAGCTCAGCTCAGCTCTTCTATTGCCGAAACAGGAGACATTGTTGTAGCCAATTATATAATAGCATTTTACAAGTCGTGTTGCAGCCTCCCAATGCCTCATACCACTGTTTGGACTCTAAAAGTAATGTCTGGTTCACACTGCATCTACGCTGTCTCCTCATTAAGTTCTCCCAGTCTCATTTCAATAGTTGATGTTTGTCCATGGGAGTTGTGAGCTTTTGAGCAAACCTCAATAGTGAAGGATGAGATAATTAACACAGGTCCCATTCCATCATTAGAGTTTTAAGGTTTGACGAGTTAGGGACTACGGTTTAAATTAGGTACCTATTACAAAATGGTTTTGGGTTTATAGGTTACGTTTTGAGAAAGGATAAAAAAAGACCAAAAAAAACACTGGTATCTACATAACATGTGTCAAACTCCTTTACAGCAATTCAGTGAACATAAACTATATCTCCTACAATGCATGTCGAATCTGTGTTACTAGTTTGATATCTTAAAGGGATTTATGTTATCAATACAGCAATGTTCATTGATATATTTTACCAATTAAGTAAACGCATGCACAATATTTGTTCACTTGAATAAATAATAATCAAATGCACTGACAGTTATTTAACAATATATTAAGGAGTGGTATCATGTATACAGTCTTACAGTTACAACCGGCCATTTGAGAGGCAGCATAATGCAGATGTGGCCCAGGGTGAAAATTAGTTTGACATCCCTGGTCTACATATTCACCTTCTACACTGAATGTAATGAACAAGTGTTTGTTAACATGATTACACTTTAGAACCACCACTGAATTCATTCTTTAGTATTGTTAGGATTTCATTTCTTTAATAATAATAAAAATACACAGAGGTTTTGATAATAACCCAGACACTTTTGCCAGTTTCGCAGAAGTTGTGGTGGAACTTTTTGACTAATGTGGCCTTTGCCGATTTAAAAAGCTGTGAAAAACTACAGATGCTTTACCCATTGGTTTATTAGACTTAGTCTCCTGACCAATCTGCTCTCCTATGTGTTTAGTTAACCAGGCGCCACTCACTACATTGTCACTGGGGAAGCTGTGTAAGCATTCAGCACATCCAGGTTGTCTCTCACTAAAACAAATACCTTACACTGCCAAAGAACAGTACAGTCCCTCTATATGTTCAGTGGTCATAGACACTGTGTGTGATAGCTGGTGGACGAGCTAGGTTAGGCTCTATGTGGATTTACACTTTCAACCTTTGCAGTCTAAAAAGGTATCAAACTGTTTTTTAAGGCTTTTTTCCCCAGACACCTTCACCGAACTGACAATCTTGGCCTTCTTTATCCAATAAGAAAGTTATGTTGTATTCCTGACATGATAGGACTTGGTTTGATCAACTTTGTCTACCTACCAATCAGCTCCAAGAACACGTTTTTGCATGTCATGTGCCCCTAAGCCTTACAGCTAGGTTGTAAAGTTGTTGTGGGGCAGCTGTGTACAGCATATCTGAGCTGTCTCAAGTGATACTGCACTCAAGGCAGAACAAGAACATTTTGTTTGAATTTAAACCCTTCAGGAAGGCCGATTGAGAACAAATTCTCATTTTGCAATACTCTTCTACATGGCAAAATAGGAGAGTCAATATACAGTTAATATTAGGATTTGGTGTAAGTAGGTCAGTTGAGCAGCATTGATAAGGCAGTAACTACTATATAAATACAAAGGAGTCTACTGTATATACAGAATGTAAATAGTGTGAAAATGTTAAACTGTATCTAGCAGGACGGTCATTAGTGTGCACAACAAGTATGACCATGATAATAGAATATTTCAAAGAATGTAAACAGGTATGACAGCAGTACAGGTGAAAATGATCCACTGTGCCAATTAGGCATGGCAAAAGAAAAAGGGGTGTGCATGAAAACCAGACGACAGTTAGCACGTACAGTGATTGGACAAAAGGTCAGACAGAAGTAGTTTGAAGGCAATGGGTGAGATAATGGTTGAGTTTTAGTTATTATTTCTAATTTGTTCCTGTCATTGGCGACTGAAAACTGGAAAGATTGGCGGCCAAATGTTGTGCAGACTTTCGGGGTGACTAAGGCAATGTACCTGCTTGAGCGTAGACTGCAGTGGGTAGAGCTGTGGTGACTAGAGAGCTTAGATACAGCAGGACGTTCCCTAGCAAAGACTTGTAAATAGGTTGGTACCAGTGACTAAAACGCTGAGTGTTCAACGACAGCCAGCCGATTAATGCATAAAGGTGTCAGTGGTGGGTGTATGGCGCACTGGAAACAAAATGTATAAGACTGTGGTAAATTACATACATTTTTTTCAGGAGAGAGTTTGAGGAAATTCTATTAATTACATCACCAAAATCAAACATTGGTAAAATTTTCATCTGCATCTTCACTGACAACATTTTTGATTTGAGTTCATGGGGCTGGAATGAGAGAGAGCTGTCAGACAAAATACATAGATATTTATAAGAATCCACATTTCCAGATGTATACATAATGGTATGAGAATCCGCAAGTGTCACATTGTTAATGTCAAGAGAACATAGAGTCGGCCAGAGAATCAAACCCTGTGGCACCCCCATAGAAAGAGCCATGAGTCCTGACAGCAGGCCCTCTGATTTAACACACGCTGGACCTTGTCAGAGAGATACTTAGAGAACCAGACAAGGCAGTCAGAAGAGAAGCCCAATCTATTGATGTGGCTTATAAGAACACAATGGTTGACAGAAACGAATGCCTTGTTCAATGTAAACGGCTGCACAGTAGTGCTTTTTATTAATGGTGGCTATGATGTCGTTCAGGACCTCCCAGATGGCCGCGGTGCAGACATGACCAGCACGGAAACCAGATTGCCTAGCGGAAAGGATACAATGGGATTCGAGATGGTTGACAAACTGTTTGTTGGCCAGTTTTTCAAAAAACGTTGGAAAGACATACGATGGAATGAACGAATGTAATGAACAAGTGTTTGTTAGAATGATCAAACTTTAGAACCACTGCAAAATTTTGCTTTGGCAGTGTTTTGTTTGACTGAAATCTAAAGATAACCAGCATTCACAGAGGGCTCCTCCGTAGAGTGATACAGTCACCAGCACGACGGCCAACTGCAAACGGCTGTTGTGCCCGGCTCATTTGGTTTGTGCGCAATATCCTGGGAACGAGGTTAGTCATATTAAGACATTCTACCCACCTGGACAGTGCCCCGTCAGTCGGCTATAAACTCCCTACTGTCTCTGACGTTACAGATGCTTGTTTGTATAGTCGTATTTCTGTTCTTCAAACGTCAGCCTCTTGTAATGCCTCGGTGCGGTGTGTTCTCTGATTGGGAAAATTCACGCGATGTGGAGAATGTTTCAATAGCAGTTTCTGTGGATGCAGCTGCGGCCACCGCTACAGAACCATCAGTCATTTGTTTAGTCTCCACACCCCTCCTTCCTTCCCCATCGCCTTCTTACTCACAGAAACTTCAAACAATCAGTCCACTCCAGCATACGTGATATAAACTAAAACTTTACATTTTGTTATTATGTGGACGGCGTTCATCAAACAGCAACAGAGAAACAATCAAGGCCAAGATCCTTTAAGGTTAAACCAACCAAAATGTATTTTCTTGCCCTCTCGGGATTTGAACCAATAACTTTTCCATGACTGGCTTAGCGCTTGTATTCCTGCTTGGCTAGCTGCTCTGCTGATTCATCATACTGGCTCCTAATCATTCGTTCCTGTTTGCACCTGCCCCGTGTGTTCTCCCCCCCTGGACTCCTACCCCACCCCTTATTCTTCTCCTATCTCCTGTTCTCCCTCTACTTCCCTTGTGTTTTGCTCCTTCCGCCTCTCCGGTAGAAACACCTGTGTCCTCCACAGATAAAACTGGATGCAATTACTGTGCTGTTTACTCAGAACCAACCACCAATTAACCCTAATGAACACTTATTACGTGTGCATTCTATTGCTCTCACACACACACACACACACACACAGTAAACTACATTTAGAGTACCCAAACACAGACACGCATACAATGATGAGCCAAAACATATATGACTATTAAATGGTAAGTGAACAATCGGTTCTCATAGTTGAATCTGTACTGCCGTCTCCAATTTAAAATAGCTAAAATGCCAAACGTTTTCTATGCAATAGTTTAAGGACAGTGTGCCAGTGTGTATAAGATCCAACATGGTTCAGGTCCTGAGCTATAAGCAGTTAGATTTGGGCATGGGATTTTTGGCCTGTGTCTTAACAGGTTAAACCCTACTATAGACACTCCATTTCAGAAAATGGTAAATGTTTCTAGCCTTCCCCTTGGTCGAGTTAGGATCACTATTTTTGTTTCATTAATATTTGAAGAAGCTAAGGGTTAATTACCAATAAGAATGCAAAAGGAAAGATTTATTCTGTCAAATTCAAGCACAACTCAAATGTTACTGGATTTTCATTCCTTAAAATTCAAAAGGTTTGCCTGCTGTATTGTCTGCTAGGGGAGTTATTTCGACTGCTTTGCTGAAGGATTGAATGACACCACTTTACCGGCTTGTGAATTCGATCAAGCAATCTTTTGTTTATGGATCAGATGATCTGACCGTTATTCTACCTGATGAGAATATGGCATTCTCTATAACAATAGGTGTAAACCCTTTGTTCAGTCTCACCTGTAAAAGACACAGGACTTCCTTTACCACACCCTGTTCCAACTGCTATTACAACTAACCACTAGTCTCTGACATAGCCTCCATAAAATGTGTTTGTGTCTGTGCATGTGTCTGTTTATTACCAGTCCTATCTAAGCTGTCTCTGGCTATATAGACAGTGCCTCTCTAATTTTTTCCTGAGCACTGGTGTCACTCACCTCCCTCCTTAACACCTCTAGTCGCCTTCCTCTACTCATCTTTACTACCTTGTTTCCTCACCAATTAGTCCTCACCTCTTTATCTCTGCTGCTTATTTCACTAACAACCCCTCTGATGCTAACAGCCCCTGGCTAACTCAGGTGTCTAGACTGGGTGTTTTCCAGAGTTAGTGGCACCTCTGATACAGTATATGCACTAAAGAGCCAAAACATTATGACCTAATGTGCTGTTGGTCCTCCGCAAAACAGCACAGATCTGCTGAGACATGAGATCTACCCAACCACTGAGTGTGTCCTGTGGTATCTGACACCAAAACATTAGCAGCAGAACCTTCCAGTCCTCTATTCTTCTTGTTTGTCCAGCACAATTGGATTGAGATCTTTGGAAATAGCCCAGGGCAAGACCTTGATCTCTTCATTAAGTTCTTTAAACCTTTCCAAAACAAAGTGTGTAGTGACGCCGAGAGCACTATTTTGCTGAAACAGGCCACAGCCGTCAGAAAATACCATTGTCATGAAGTGTGTAGCTGGTCTGGAACGATGTTTAGGTACGTAGCACATGTCAAATAGAAGTACACATTAATGCGATGAGTTGTACGTGGGGTCCGGACCCAGGGTTTACTAGCAGAACACTGTTCAGAGCATCACACATACTGCACCAAATGTTCCATCCATGTTAAGATATGATCATTGATATTTGCTTTACCTGTGAGGAGTCATACTGTTTTTGTAATGTAATAGAAGGCAGGACACAACCTTTATTTTGTTAATAAAGGACATTTATTACCAAATATTGTAACTATAACAAAAAGGAGACTAAACAAGACAGGATGAACCACACCCGGTGACTATCTAGTATCTAACAAAACATATCCTCTGGCAAACTTTAGTTTTCTTCCATTGAAGCTTATCTTGTTCCCAGACACTTTAGCCCAGAAAGCATTTCTTGAGTTATAAAAGCTCATTAATTATATTAAAATTATCTTACTACAATAGCTACCTTTTACTTGTGTTTTTTTGTGATGAGATGTAATCAAAGGGTTGTTTAAAATTTGCCACACTGTTTCATGTTTTGCTACCCCTTGTAGGATTTAGATTTGCTAAAATCCAATAACAATACTTAACTCAGTTCAGTTCAGCTCAGGTCACTCTATATAACAAATACTTAACTCAGTTCAGTTCAGCTCAGGTCACTCTATATAACAAATACTTAACTCAGTTCAGTTCAGCTCAGGTCACTCTATATAACAAATACTTAACTCAGTTCAGTTCAGCTCAGGTCACTCTATAGAACAAATAGTTAACTCAGTTCAGCTCAGGTCACTCTATAGAACAAATAGTTAACTCAGTTCAGTTCAGCTCAGGTCACTCTATATAACAAATAGTTAACTCAGTTCAGTTCAGCTCAGGTCACTCTATAGAACAAATAGTTAACTCAGTTCAGTTCAGCTCAGGTCACTCTATAAATTGATACGTTTACAGCCAACTTGTGAATGTTGTTTCAATATCATATTTATTTTCTTCTAAATATAATGTTAGGTACAGGATTGGTATCATACACATTACAATATAATCATCCACATTGTGCAGTCTTCTTTATAACTCACATGCACATATGTGCTCAGTAACGTGTGTTAAACATTACAATATAATCATCCACATTGTGCAGTCTTCTTTATAACTGATTGGTAACATTTGCTAGAGCTGTCATCCTCCCACACCCTCGTCACCTCCCTAATGGGCATATTTATGTGTAATGTTAATTGTTGGTGTAATGAGTGTGATTCATCAGCAATAAGCCTCCCAGCCTGCACCTGTCCTGGGTTGCAACACGTCGCTGACGACTCTGTCGACACGCTTGCATCATCAAATTAAATGTTCATCTAAATGTACAGGAAGTCTGACTGAATTACGATAATTTGACTTGGCTCTCGCACCTCGCTCAATTTATGGTCTGTCAAAAGTCGCTAGTTGGTGCCGTTCTTTGGCTACTTTCAATACATGCCCCCCCCCCCTATTCTAGACTACAGCCCATCAACTGTGTGAGCTCAGCATTTCTTTTTTGCCCTCAGTAGGGAGTGAACCTGTTTTTCGCTATATGTCTAGTCTGCGTGAATCAACCCTCTACAATTACTGAAGAGAGTGTCTGTGAAATGACCAAAACAAAAACAGTCATGGTTTTACACACAAAAAGATGATGTTGATTGTAAATGCAAGTTTCATTTTTTGTTTGTTTGTCTTATCTTCACCAGACTCAAAGTAGGATGATGCTTCTAGCAGACAACTATGATGAAGAACATCTACACCCTCATCACCCTCACTATCCTCAGCACCCTCGACCAGGTGTACACCCAACCCATGCAGTACCTCCACCATATCAACACCACCGGAGCCCTACAAGAGGACAGCCACATGTCAACCACAGACCCCTGATGGACCAGGTTAGTACTCCTACACACACACACACACATACAGCACACACCACACACAACACACACAACACACACCACACACAACACACACAACACACACCACACACAGCACACGCCACACGCCACACCGCACACCGCACACCGCACACAACACACAACACACAACACACACCACACACCACACAACACACACAGACCTAAATCCAAAATATCTGTCTTAGTAAGAACTGAATATTAAGTTAATAATATTAGTTATCTGACATGTATGCTTATGCCTTATATAAGTCAGAAACGTGCACACTCAGAAACAGCCAGCTGAGTTGGGCTCCTATCTCAGCTGTCCTAAGTGCTAAGATTTTACTGAGCTGACAACATTACACAGCCATCATTCCCAGAGCCAGCTTCTGGTGGTCGAATCATCATCATCATCAAAGAAAAGCAAATCCCCTCTCGCTTTTAGACCTCCCCAACTTTCTTCTCCACTCTTTCATCCTCGCCAACTTTTTGTTTCTATCATTTATATAAAAGACTTTAGGTTGAATGCTGCTAAATAAGTCGTATTTGATATGTGTGTGAGGTTAGGCTTATTCACACAACACACACAAACAAGAGTCTTTGAGCTCTGTATCATTATCATAAGCGCCATCCACCTTCCCCTCAGGACAACCCCTTAAATCCGTGTTGGAAGAAAGCTGAATGAATACGCTGTTGTCATAATGACAGTGTGTGTGTGTGTGTGTGTGTGTGTGTGTGTGTGTGTCTGGACAAAGCAGCTTGGGGGCTGTCACTATCAGGTGTGCTGTCCGGATCATCTTCATTTAATAGGGACTCTGCTATTATATTGATTATATATTGTGATTATCATAAGAATCATTTTATAATAAAATTATATTTTAGGGGACATTTTAATATATAATTATATATAAATACGTTGTAATGTTAAAACAAGAACATTTGCTCTGTGGTATACAAATTCAGAGCTAGCACAGTTGATCTCAATTTTGTATGACTTTAGCATGAGTAAAGGCTCTAGGTGAAATTAAAAGAGAGTTATTATTTTTTTCTTTTCAGGATGACGATGCCCTCATCCAGATAAATGATATATTATTATACGAGTAATTTTATCTATCTATGATATACTTTACAGTCAAGTTATATTACTTTTAATACGATTTTTATCTTATCAAAATTTTATGCCACTAAAAACCGTTCGGCACCTCAGAAGGGGAAAACGGGGAACTATCCAAGCTGTGTACAGTAAGGATGGGACACTGTTGACCTCAAATGATGATCTGATTGGGCGGTGGAAAGAGCATTTTGAGGAGCTCCTGAATCCGACCTACACGCCCTCTAGTACAGAGGCAGAGCTGGAGGCTGATGGAGGGTCATCGTCAGTTTCCCTGGGGGAGGTCGCTGAGGTAGTCAAACAACTCCACAGTGGCAAAGCCCCAGGGACTGATGAGATTCGTCCAGAAATGCTAAAAGCTTTGGGTGGGGAAGGGCTGTCTTGGTTGACACGCCTCTTCAACATTGCATGGAAGTCTGGGACAGTGCCAGAGGAGTGGCAGACCGGGGTGGTGGTTCCCCTCTTTAAAAAGGGGGACCAGAGAGTGTGTGCCAATTACAGAGGTATCACACTCCTCAGCCTCCCTGGTAAAGTGTACTCCAAAGTGCTGGAAAGGAGGGTTCGGCCAATAGTCGAACCTCAGATTGAAGAGGAACAATGCGGTTTTCGTCCTGGCCGGGGGAACCACGGACCAGCTCTTTACTCTCGCAAGGTTCCTGGAGGGGGCCTGGGAGTATGCCCATCCAGTCTACATGTGTTTTGTGGATCTGGAGTAGGCGTATGACCGGGTACCCCGGGATAGTTTGTGGGAGGTGCTGCGGGAGTATGGGGTGAGGGGGTCTCTTCTCAGGGCCATCCAATCTCTGTACGCTCAAAGCATGAGCTGTGTCCGTGTTCTCGGCAGTAAGTCGGATTCATTCCCGGTGGGGGTTGGCCTCCGCCAGGGCTGCGCTTTGTCACCAATCCTGTTTGTAATATTCATGGACAGGATATCAAGGCGTAGTCATGGGGGGGAGGGGTTCCCGTTCGGTGGGCTGATGGTCACATCACTGCTTTTTGCGGATGATGTGGTCTTGATGGCCTCATCGGTCGGTGACCTTCAGAACTCACTGGATCGGTTAGCAGCCGAGTGTGAAGCGGCTGGGATGAGGGTTAGCACCTCTAAATCTGAGGCCATGACTCTCAGCAGGAAACCGGTGGAGTGCCTACTCCGGGTAGGGAATGAATCCTTACTCCAAGTGAAGGTGTTCAAGTACCTCGGGGTCTTGTTCGCGAGTGAGGGAACAATGGAGCGGGAGATTGGTCGGAGGATCGGAGCAGCGGGGGCGGTGTTGCATTCGCTTCACCGCACCGTTGTGACAAAAAGAGAGCTGAGCCGGAAGGCAAAGCTCTCGATCTACCAGGCAATCTTTGTTCCTACTCTCACCTATGGTCATGAAAGCTGGGTCATGACCGAAAGAACAAGATCGCGGGTACAAGCGGCCGAAATGGGTTTTCTCAGAACGGTGGCTGGCCTCTCCCTTAGGGATAGGATGAGAAGCTCAGTCATCCGAGAGGAACTCGGAGTAGAGCCGCTGCTCCTTTGCGTAGAAAAGAAGCTTTATTAGCTGCTTCTGTCACTTTAAGGCCTCAGGGTCGGAACTCAAGTGCGCTGGGCAAAACCGTCTCAAGTTCAATCTAGAATGAAGTGAAGAGTGGAGGCGATTGATTGGTTGATGCGTATATTCTAATAAGGTGCAAACAGCCATCATCTGATACGTGCAGCAGCAGGTCGGTCGTTCACAAGTTAAATATAGAATAAATGTATTTGATTGGTATATCAAATTAAAACGTGACGTTTCAATTCACCATGCCCTGCTGTCCACGGGGGTTTGATTGACAGGCGACCTGACCAATCATAACGCCGAATACGCAATTTTGTCCGACAACAAAGCAGTCAGTGGATTAACGTCAATGGACTTGAACTTGAAAAAAGGTATTGTTTAAATGACAATATTTGAAAGTTGAGACTTTGTTTCATATCAACAGTAAGCTGCTCTGAGTTCTCTCTTGTATGTTGGCGTGTAGTCACTCAGTGTAACGTTAGTCTTTGCCCTGCGATGTGTTTTTCACTGCGTGAGTGAGAACATGGATGTGCGTGACTCGTGAAGCCGTCTGGCTTGTCACACAGAAACTAAAAAAGGCTGGTCTTTGCGAACGGTCACTATAATATTAATGACAATGATTGCATGATAATGCATGGAATATACGGCAAACCGCCACTAAATAACAGGGCTAATTTGTGGCGGCGTGGTAAGGCTTTGGCAATCAGATGGCTAGTAATAGTCAATCTGCTCCACAGCCAATCACGGGCCCCCTCCTTGCTCGGGCCCCGGGGCTTAAGCCCCGCCTAGCCCTATTGTTAATACGGGCCTGCCCTCATCCACAGGTTGGCTGAATGGTTATATCAGTATAAATCATTTGAGTTATATCATATGGATTTTGCAGTGTTCAGGTCTCAACTCAATTAAACATCTGAGGGAGATTTTGGACCGGCATACAGTTGCCCTGCACTGATATTGGCTTTTCTTCACTTTCTTTCAGAAAAACATGCGTGCCACATTTATTGACTCCCGTAGAACTTCTCAATCTAACTATTCTCATTCATATTATAAATTTAGTCCAGTTTAAAGTTCCGTT
This sequence comes from Dallia pectoralis, assembly GCA_029465975.1. NCBI lineage: Eukaryota > Metazoa > Chordata > Actinopteri > Esociformes > Umbridae > Dallia > Dallia pectoralis. The sequence goes on from CM055728.1 coordinate 5,009,247, forward strand.
TAACAGCTTAAAATGCACATTTCCACAATCACTGCAATAGCATAGCCAGTTCAGACAAAGTCCAAGTGGTCATTGGTCAGCGCTTATCAGCTGACACCTGGGATTGCTATTACTATTTTATCGTCAGGTTACTCATTCAGTCTGATGTGCGCTGGTCTTTCTAGCATTCGGGAGCGAAACAACCCACCGCTCCTGCCTTCACCTGAGTAGTCCTGTGTTTCCTTTTCATCAGGGGATCGGTCTTTGGGTTCAAAATGTTTTGGAAACTCTGATCTGACACCACCTACGTAACAACTAGTTGTTTGAGACGGATGCCATAAAATTGCCATTGCTGTCATCAAACAACATACTGAAGCGTCTACAGTTTGCCAGATGTTACTGGAACTTTCATTGTGACTGGGTTCTATAATCAGATGAGACCAAAATAGGGCGTATTTTGGAAACAAACACCAGATGTGGGTTTGGCGTAGACTAAAAGTACCTCAAGTAGCACATTTTCACGTGTTCACTCTCCCGTATAGGGGATTAGTTCTGCTAATGGTTGCCACTGGAACAACATGGTCACAAGACAACAGTTGTGATTTAAATTTCCAAAATGGCCACCTTACCTCTTTCCATCAACAAATTGTTAATTCACAACCAACCCCTCAATATGTTGTTATTGTAATATCAAAGCGTGACATCTTTTTCATGTAAAATGTGCGTTACATAAGTTTGAAAGTGGTTTTGATAGCATGGTGCCCATAATGACATGGTGGACAGATTTCAGGTGCACGATTTGGCTCCACAGCGTCACTTTTCCAGTCAGTAGACAGAAATCCAAGTATGCATCTAGAGAACAGAAGATCTGTCAGTACATCTGCACATACAATATAATTGCAATAATGGTGTTGTCATTGGTAGACAAGATATAGAGACAGGATACACAACAACGCAAAGTTGACAAAAATGATTTATCATGGATAACTGCAGTATATACAATGGCATATATATAATGAATGATAAAGAGCACATGAACACATCCTTTGCACGCAGGCACGCACACAAACACAAACATGATAATCATCTATTTCTGTCACCACCTGCAAACGTATCATTGTTCTTTAATTCATGTATGATTGGGGAAACTCCAAAATGCATTATTGTGAGTGTGCGTGTGTGTGTGTGTGTGTGTGTGTGTGTGTGTGTGTGTGTGTGTGTGTGTGTGTGTGTGTGTGCGTGTGCGTGTGCGTGTGCGTGTGCGTGTGCGTGTGCGTGTGCGTGTGCGTGTGTGTGTACGTGTGTGTGTGTACGTGTGTGTGTGTACGCGTGTGTGTGTACGCGTGTGTGTGTGTGTACGCGTGTGTGTACGTGTGTACGCGTGTGTGTACGTGTGTGTGTGTGTGTGCATCGCAAGGGGATTTCCAAATAACGAGTTGGAGATGAGTATCAATCAAGTGTTTCCTAAGACACGCGCCACTACAGAATATGTTTTAATCCATTACCTCATCTAGCACACGACAGGATAGCCCCACTGTACTGCACATTTTTTACCACATATTTTCTTCAGCTCCAAGATAGTGTTACCTTGAAAAACGCCTTGTCCTTTTCTTGTGTCTGTCCTGCAATACGCAACCCTCATACTGTGGACTTGTGTACTGGCAGACATCAGTTCCCATTACCTGCAAGTGAATATCCCAGGGTCTCCAAGCTTGCTACAAATGTTACGGCTGTGAGTTAGAAGCTACTCTAGAGTCAGCACTGTAAATATAACCTCATCCTAGTATCAACTAAATCCAGCCAATTCTCCATGCTAGAAAGCACATGGTCACCAGTGATGTCAGGCTACTCTGAAAACAGAATGTTTGTGAATGTTAGTGGTTGGTGAGACCACCTGTCTCATCTGTACAGCTGCCAATGTAGCGATCTCACACAGACCACCTCTCATGTAAATACCAACATAGCGGTCTCACACACAGACCGCCTCTCATATAAATACCAACATAGCGGTCTCACACACAGACCGCCTCTCATAAAAATATCAACATAGCAGTCTCTCACACACAGACCACCTCTCATGTAAATATCAACATAGCGGTCTCACACACAGACCACCTCTCATATAAATATCAACATAGCAGTCTCTCACACACAGACCACCTCTCATGTAAATATCAACATAGCGGTCTCACACACAGACCACTTCTCATATAGATATCAACATAGCGGTCTCACACACAGACCACCTCTCATGAAAAATATCAACATAGCGGTCTCTCACAGTGACCACCTCTCATGTAAATACCAACATAGCGGTCTCTCACACAGACCAACTCTCATGTAATTATCAACATAGCGGTCTCTCACACAGACCACTTCTCTTATAAATATATCAGTCAATATGGCCTCCAGCACTTTTTAATAAAGTCATTGTTTATGGACGTGCTTCAAGCTACTTCTCAGACTCTTACCGGTAAATAAGAAAGAAAACAGCCAACCATGTAACTATGAATGTTAGTGCTTGGAATCCTTGTTAAGCATTCAGAGAATAACAAAATAAGTAAAAAAGCTAAGCCAGTGGCTGGAAATGCCACCATAAAATGTTACAGTAGGCCTATGTCTGTAAAAGCTGTGGTAATTCCTTTCTGAATGCTCTGACACCTGAATGAATTAGCTTAGAATGGAAACAATCTGAAACTTTTCAGCATTCTATAAATAGGGGTGTATGTCCTCGTCGTCTCTGCTCTCTTTATCTCTTTATTGAATAAAATGTATGGACATAATGTAACAATGTGCACATTGCTATAGGGTAATTTGGAAATAATAAACATTTGCAATATAACAGAATAAAAGTAGCAATATTAATTACGCTTAGTTACGGTCTCAAAACAAAAACATATAAAAAATAGAGGTCATGTTAATGTCAGCAGCCAGTCTTCTTGACGCTGTACCTCATTTAGTAGCAGGCCTCAATGTGCAGTACTTTCAACCCACTACTGTCTGTGATTCCTGCCATAAAAGGATGCATTATTCTAATCTGAGAAGTCTTTGAAATCTTGAATAATAGTCTGGAAATGCCACTGACTTGTTTTATATTTCTGACGTCTTCTCGGCAATTAAAACGTTGTCTTCGCTTTCCGTGTCTCTGTCTTTGGTTCTCTCACTCTCTTTATTCGCTCATACAGTATGTGTCAAACACGGCCTCAAAAGAAACACCAAACACACACGTTCCCAGCTGCGCGTTGACAGAGGTCACCCCAATCACCTCACGGCTTTTCCTCAAATCAGCAGAGGTCACCGTAGGGTCCCAAAGGTGTGTCTGTCTGTGTGTGTGTGTGTGTGTCTTATGTGGTGTGTCTGTGTGTGCATGCATGTTTGCATACGCATGTGTGAGGTCAGGTTTGGGTCCCTGAGGTAAACTGTTTTTCCTTCAAGCCCAGCGTCCCAGTACGCCTTTTATCTCTCTCTTTTATCTGAACGTGATTAATTACACTATTTATTTTTCCTCACCACCTCTTCCTCCGTACCTCTCCAGTTCCCCTCCCACCCCACACCCCTCGCTTGGCCCTGTTCCTCCTCTCATCTAGTCTGACTAAATTCTCCTCCTCACAGACTTCTTATCATATTCCTTCTATTCTTCCTCCGCCTTCTACTATTTTTCCATCTTCTGGTCCAACTTTCCTACTTCCATCTTCCCTGCTCATCTCCTCATTGCTGGGTGTCTGGCCATGACCAGTGGTGCACAGTCGCGCTCCATCTAAAAGTGCCTGTGTGTATGATGGTTAGAGGGTGATTGATGATGATGATGATGATGACGAAGAAGGTCTGGTCACACCCCAGAGACATAATGCTTTCCAAGGCTGTCAGATGGAGAGATACTATCAGAGCTGTTATAAATAGACCCACACACACACCGTTTGTAACAGTCTCTCTCAAACACAAATACACACATCTCCATGACAAGACCATCTTTGTTTTGGGGTGTAATTATAATGTCATTATTCATGGACCATCAATACTTATTTTCAATCCAAAATGTTTTAACATTTGTTTCTATGAAGACAGTTAAACTGGATGCTAGACTTGAACACTGTTGATATTGAACTGAACATTGACTGACATCTATATTGCAATAAATTTCCCAAATTCAGTTGTATATGGTTGCCCTAAATCGAACAATACGCTTAGAAAATTACCTAACTACCAGCATTTTATGATCCTTTAGTTCATATCAGATGTTGTTACGTTATTTTTTAGACATCATTTTATTTATCAATTTTTTTTGAGGAATTGTTAATGTAAAATAAAAACTCTCAACAACCTTAAAACAGTGTTCAATTAAACACTTTGATATTGATGATCAGTGGATACCAGTCAGGTCCAATGCCTCAGCTTTATACCGAAACCCAGACAGGAAGCACACTTTTTTACGATGTTTCAACCTGCTGATTTCATCTTTCAACTAATAGTACTAGTAGCCATCAATTGTCTCATTAACATTTACCTACATTAAACTATGCATTTAATTTAAAACATATTTTTTGGGTACAGGCTACAATTAGCCACATGCTTGCAGAAGGTACATTCAGTGTCGATCATTTTTGATTCGCTGATTAAGCCATTTGTCTTTCTTGCTCAGCTAAGTTGGCTTAGTTTGACAGGCATGTTGCGTCCATGTTGTTGCGATTTAGCTATAGGGCTTCCAGAGACCTGGCACCAGATCTCTGTAGGGAACGGGAGAACAGCCACGACATGTTTATCAGAGTTAGAATTACAGGTCTTTCTCTGGTTGTTGACTCTTATTCGGCCCGTCGACAGTCTGCCTGCTTCAACTTTATGAGGAGTAACACAGCATTTAGGCCTGACTGTATGTGTGTATTTATATGAATGTGTGTACTTGTGTACGCCCGTGTGTGTTTGTGTCTTTAACCTGACTAGGTTGGCGAGAGGGTATGGGTTTGTTTACCCGGCCTGTCACAGCCACTCACTGAGGCTAGCTCTGTCTGGCTAATTGACCATAGCATGTGGATGCTGACGGTTCCTGAAATAATGCTCATTAGTATTTAGCATAGCACCTCCATATCCATAAGCTTTTGCCGTAGCCAAGCACCTCTATTTCAATTGAGAAGGAACTAGACTATTGATAAATGACGCAGTGCTGACATGCATCAAGACCACATTTAGGCCATTGCAAAATCCACTTAGGCTATAGCACTGGTAGCCAACACGGGTCTTCAGGAATTGGACACGTTCTCTCATCAAGCGGGCGACGTGCTGTGAAGCTGCCCTACACCCACTCTGCTGCAGTAATGGTGTTTGTCTATGTAAGTTAGCCTCACTTTTCCCTTGGCTCTGTCTGGATAGACTCAGGCCTGAGAAAACCCCACTGTTTGCTTCATTACAGCGCCATGACTGCCTCCTAAAGAAGGGGAAAGGGTCCATTGATATTGTACAGTACACAACTACAGCCAGGCTGAATAAGCAAAACATGCTAGCTTTGATTAGAACTGGCTGTGTGACTAGCTGTATGGCTAAACACGAATAGGAGCTCTTCTTACAACATGCTCTCACCGCCGTACGTCGGCAGTCAACGTTTGTCTAGGGAGGTATTGGAGTCAATATGCCGGGAACCCCATGGTTTTCAGGGATCCACGTCAGGGTTGTTCTATGGATTTAGGGGCAAATGTACAGGTGGTCAATGTTCCGGGAAATGACATTTGTTGAATCAATTGGTTCTCTCTGACAGGACGATGAAGAGGGCATCTGGGCATGACCTCTACCAGTGGAACGAAACAGCCAATCGTGAGCGGTGAGTGACAGACTCCTTTCAACTTCTCTATCATTTTTGTCATAGCTGTCTAACCGTTTGCTTATTACACTTAAGACACTGAACCAGGGGTTTTGGCGAGACTACCACCAGTGAAGGTGAATGGGTTATACACAGGCAAACGGCACTAGAATTTGAGAGTCATAAACACAGCACCTAGTGATTGTATGTTTTAGTTGTGACCACAGTAATCACAATATATAGTTCAGCTTTAGAGGAGAATGGGTATTGGAGAATGTAGTAATGTGTGTGTGTGTGTGTGTGTGTGTGTGTGTGTGTGTGTGTGTGTGTGTGTGTGTGTGTGTGTGTGTGTGTGTGTGTGCACTGAGCTTATGTGTTGTTTAGTAGTTGCAACACATGGCTGGGGTTTCTGTATAGCATTTTCAGGGGTTCCGCATTGATAGAGTTGTCATGAAAGTTTATGGTTCTGTTACTCTGCAGAGGCTGTGGTTGATGTACAGTATTTCTGCTGAGCCGGCTGTGTGTGACAGTAGAGTGTGTGTTAGTGTGTGATATTAATCCTAAACTGTGTTCACCAGCCGACCAGTCTGCAGTCGGGCTCTACGGTGATAAAAACGACAAGATTGAGAATAACCAGAGATGGACAAGTCCCTCTATTTCTTTCTTCTCTCTTTCTCTCCCTCTGTTTTTCAAACACACAAACGCAGGCCAGTAAAGTTTTACCGTAGTCCCTGACTCTGGTGTGCAGGGTTGCTTAATTAGAACGGTACACAGCACAGTTGTGAAGCTTTTTTTTTTTACTGAAAAAGCATTAAGTGAAGAATGCAGAACCATAAAGGCTAATTCCTGTGTTGCTCTTTTATATCAGAGCCCCCCGTAGACTCAGGATGTCTTTGAAAAAACAGACCACTGCGGTAAAATAAGATTGTGTGAGTACCTGGTGTGTGTAGGTGGACAGATGTGTGTGTGTGTTGTCCATATTATCCCTACACTGCAGATGGACCATGCGGTACCCTTTAGCTCAAGTGTGTGCATTACGGATGGTTGTGTGTGTTTGTGTGTGTGTGTGTGTGTGTGTGTATGCACTGTGTCGGTCCAGACCAGACTACATGTTTTAATCCACTCCATGTGTTACAGAGAATGTGGCAGTGTCAAGATTCACGTAAAGAAAGCTACTTCTCTCTGCCTCCCTCCATATCTCTCTCTCTTTCTCATTCCTCCCAGTTCTCTCCATCTCCACATAATTCCTCCATTTTCCTACCAGTGAGTTTTCATCATGAAACAGGAGCTTTGTTCACCAGTAACGTCTCTCCAATCAGATAGTATTTAAATTGGTGGGTTTCTACCTTTTTTCATTTGTGGGTCGCAGTAACAGAAGCCATAACTAAGAGTTGTCCAACCCCATACCTGGAGAGCTACCCTCCTCTGGGTTTTGGTTTAACCCCGTTCCTGGAGAGCTACCCTCCTCTGGGTTTTGGTTAAACCCCGTTCCTGGAGAGCTACCCTCCTCTGGGTTTTGGTTTAACCCCGTTCCTGGAGAGCTACCCTCCTCTGGGTTTTGGTTTAACCCCGTTCCTGGAGAGCTACCCTCCTCTGGGTTTTGGTTTAACCCCGTTCCTGGAGAGCTACCCTCCTCTGGGTTTTGGTTTAACTCCGTTCCTGGAGAGCTACCCTCCTCTGGGTTTTGGTTTAACCCCGTTCCTGGAGAGCTACCCTCCTCTGGGTTTTGGTTTAACCCCGTTCCTGGAGAGCTACCCTCCTCTGGGTTTTGGTTTAACCCCGTTCCCGGAGAGCTACCCTCCTCTGGGTTTTGGTTTAACCTCATTCCTGGAGAGCTACCCCCCCCCGCTGGGTGTTTGTCCAAACCCGAATGTAGTATGTATATTATTTAAATGGCAAAATAATAGGATTAATATATATAAGGCTGCTTTTTAAAATCGTGGTCTAACATTTCATAATAATACATTGTATTTCCTAATCTTTTTTTTCATCATAACATGTGTTTACTGAAATCATGGCCTTTTCATGATATCATGACTTATTTCATTATTAAATGACTTATTTGAACATAGGATGCCATATTTCAACATTTCATGACTTATTAGCTAATGCTTTAAGATTGATTGCTTAATCTTGTTGAGTTTTAATGTTGTACTATAGCAACTGATGGTCTCACATTATCTTCTTATATTACCTTCTAAAAATATTTCCTATTATTGTGGCATTAACATAATATTTATATTATTACTATATTATTTAACTATTACCTTCCACCTTTTCATTGTAAACTGTAGCACCAACAGTATTCTGCTCTGCAAAGATTAGCCTTGGTGCACCCCTTTATATGCTTTTAATTTGCCTATAATCACTTTATTTTAATTAAATATCTTTTGTGAATTAGAAAAGTACCCTGGTATGAAGAGTCTTAATACCTGTGGTTGGAAACAATTCCCCTATTACCTTAAAATGTCGGTGTCTCTTATCCCACCCTAATAGAATAAACCAGGTCAATTAGCCCTTAACACTTAGTAGCATAGCAGTTAGCGTTATCAGCACTCATCTATCCTCTGCTGTTATTCTGGTGGCGCTAGGCACACGTGTGGCTAACGTTTATTAGCCTTTCTCTATGGAGTAACACATGGGAGCCATTTAGCGGTGTCTAGCTGTGGCACAGCAAGGCTGTGCCTAATCCACATATCCTGTCTCAGAATAAACAGTCTTTAATATGAAAAAACAGAGATGACAAAACTAATAGACACAAGCGTGCGCACTCTTGCATGCGTTTATGTGTCTGCGATATTTTCCATTGTTATGAATTAATTCAAAAAAATAAGTAAACACCGTCTGAGTAGGTTCAGTGGGACAGTTGGTTCTGATTGGTGGTTTGGTGTCCGTTCCTCCTTGTGTTTATCCTGAGTGTTGTGTTTTCCCTATTGGCCTGCAAATCTCCCTGTAATGAAATAACAATGTCACTCTGGATGGGAGGTGCCGGAAAAACAATGGGGGGGAAGATAGAATGAGGCACTGTGGGTGGGGGAAATATGTTTTCTGAAAACATTGAGCAAATCAGCATCAGAATAAGCTTTTAATCGCTTCTTTAATGTCTGCATACTCAGACCTTCATTTGGTATAATTGTCCAGCTACTTGTCTTAAATATAAGGTGAAATTCACATAATCCAGTCAAAGTTGACAATTATTCATGTGTGGTGAGCATGTGAAGGGAAATGAGTGGTATTTAAAATACACACGCATTTACAGGTGGTTTGTACATTTAAGGTATCAGTATAGTGAAATGAGCTCCACATCTTCCCAAAAATGAAAAGACATATTGAGAGGATATTTGTACAGACTAAATAGTTTCAAAAAATGTATACAGTCCTTCTTTTATATGAACGCTTATGCAGCTTTTGTCTGTGTCCTGTGTTTAGCTAACTTGGTGCTCAGCGGAGATCTTTGGTTGCCACTCATCCGTTCCATGAGAGGTCAGAAGAGGTTGTTGACCCTGGCCATCCCTCAGCGGCTTGTCAGCTTGGCTAGGGTATGGGGTCAAGGGTTATATCACTATGCTCTAAGGTCGAAGGTTATATCACAATCCCAAAAAGAGTAACTTACCTCAGAGGGGTCCAGGCATAAATGCACCCGAGTCTCTAACAGGAAAGAGGACTTTGGTGTGTGTTAACTAACACCTAATATAAAGATGAGCCTAAGTACGATTTTAAAAGAAACGTGCGTAACAAATGCTCACGTCAGCTTTTAAAAGAGAATCGCTCGCCTTCTATCTCTACGTAATCCAATATTGTGCCACATTATCGAACACTTTATCCACCAAAACTGATCAACTTTTATAGTTTACTACGCTATACGGTCAAAAGTATTGGGACACACACGCAATACACCCACAGGAGCTTGTATAACATCCAATTCTAAATCCATAGGCATTCATATTGAGTTGGTCCTTCCTTTGCAGTTATAACAGCTTCCACTCTTCTGGGAAGTCTTTCTACAAGAGTTTATAGTATGTCTGCTGAGGTCAGACACTGCTGTTAAACTAGTGGGCCCAACAAGTTCTTTCACACCAAACTCATCCAACCATGCCTTTATGGACCTTGCTTTGCGCACTGGTGCACAGTCATGGTGAAACTTTTCCAAACTGTTCCCAAAAAGTTGGAAGCATTGAATTCTCCAAATTGTTTTGGTCATTAACATTTTCCTTCAGTATAACTAAGGGGCCAAGACAACCCCAGAGAAACAACCACAGAGAAACAACCCCAGAGAAACAACCCCAGAGAAACAACCCCAGAGAAACAACCCCAGAGAAACAACCCCAGAGAAACAACCCCAGACAAACAACCCCAGAGAAACAACCCCATAGCATTTCCCCTCCTCGGGGTTGGCATCAGGCAGTCAGGCAGAACATGTTCTCCTGGCATTCCCCAAACCAAGACTCCACAGAACATGTTTCCACTGCTCCAGTGTCCAGTGGCGGTGTGCTGTGCACCACTCCATCTAATGCGTGCCGTTGTTTGTGGTGATGCAAAGGCTTGCATACAGCTGCCCGACCATGGGAACCCATGCTGTAAAGCACCCGCACAGCACAGTTAATGTTAAAGTCAGAGCATGTTTGGAATGCAGTTATTGAGTCAACACAGCGTTGGCAGCTTTTACACACTCAACGGCTCGCTCTGTAACTTTATGTGCTCTGTAACTTTAGGTGCTCTGTAACTTTACGTGCTCTGTAACTTTACGTGCTCTGTAACTTTACGTGCTCTGTAACTTTACGTGCTCTGTAACTTTAGGTGCTCTGTAACTTTTCGTGCTCTGTAACTTTACGTGCTCTGTAACTTTACGTGCTCTGTAACTTTATGTGCTCTGTAACTTTACGTGCTCTGTAACTTTACGTGCTCTGTAACTTTACGTGCTCTGTAACTTTACGTGCTGTGCCACTTTGTGGCTGAGTTGTTGTGGTTCCTAAATGCCTCCACTGTTCAAAAATACCATTTACAGTTGATTGTGGAATATGTAGGAGGGAAGAAATTTCACTTGTTGCAACGGTGGCATCCTATTACAGTACCAGTATTACAGTACCAGTATTACAGTACCAGTATTACAGTACCAGTATTACAGTACGGCTATTACAGTATCAGTATCACTGTACCAGTATTACAGTACCACTATTACAGTACCACTATTACAGTACCAGTATTACAGTACCAGTATTACAGTACCACTATTACAGTACCACTATTACAGTACCTGTATTACAGTACCACTAATACAGTACCATTATTACAGTACCAGTATTACAGTACCACTATTACAGTACCACTATTACAGTACCAGTATTACAGTACCACTAATACAGTACCCCTATTACAGTACCACTATTACAGTACCTGTATTACAGTACCACTAATACAGTACCAGTGTTACAGTACCAGTATTACAGTACCACTATTACAGTACCACTATTACAGTACCTGTATTACAGTACCAGTATTGCAGTACCACTATTACAGTACTACTTTTACAGTACCAGTATTACAGTACCAGTATTACAGTACCACTATTACAGTACCACTATTACAGTACCACTATTTTATTTTATACACTTGTGCAATGGGACTGAATGAATTCATTGGCTAAGAGTAGTGGCCCAATACTTTTGTCCATACAGTGCATATCATCACTTGATACACACTAGACACAACAAGAACTGTATCACATTGTCCAATAGTGTACTGGATTGAGGAATAGTTCAATAGTGCTGTCATCCAACAGATAATTATGACATTCTGTTATATTTCAATTTGTAGTCAATGTTAAAATTAGTTGTGCTGAAGAATGCATCGGAAACTTAGTTTACTAGAACAGGCCTGTTTTCACTGAGACCTGAGCTACTCCCAAATTCCTCACAGCACCTGCATTTCCTCAGACTGCCATGTGTTCAGACGTCTTCACCACGACTGTGTGTGTGTGTGTGCGTGTGCGTGTGCGTGTGCGTGTGCGTGTGTGTGTGTGTGTGTGTGTGTGTGCACGCTCGCGCATTTGCGTCCACAGGTGAGTAATTGAAGCCCTCTCTAAATAGGTGTTGGACAAGCAGCAATTTAGCCCTTTGTTCCTGACTGTGTCTGGAGCTGTAAGTGTGGAGAGACTAGGCCCACGGACACATCAGCTGAACCTGTGTGCATGTGATCTTGTGCGCCACAGACATGTTTCTTCGTGTTGTTTGTCTCGTGGTTTTATATGCGAGGAAAGAGACACAGCCGGCAGTAGCACTGGTTATTGCCAGTAAGAATGCTACTGCGTGAGTCTGCATTACTTCCCACCCAGAAGTCCTTGCTCCTGTGAAGGTGCCCCCTGCAGTTTGGTTAATCTGGCCGAGCGTACGGCTCATTGCACCCTCCATTCAGCTAATGCTGTGCTCACTTCCATACTTTGTTATCTGATACATTTTCAATAAAACCATTCGGCCGCGATACGCACCATCGGCAATCAGTCTGGCCGTAGAAGGTTTTGAGTCACCTGATTTGGCCGAATGCCTAGAGCAAAAAAATCTGAAATCCAAAACGGATATTACCGACACACATGTTTAAAAAAAGGATAACGACCCCGAACATTTTACAATATTAGCTATGTACGGTTTTGTAACCGTGTTACCCTCCCTTTCACTCCGGTATCTGTCCGAACATGCCACCTGTGATTCACACCCATGTGTATAATTCTCAGAGTTTGGCAGTTCTCTCAGCTGGCTCAATAAATCAACCTGGATGAGGATGCCTGAGATGAAAGGATGTTTCTTTATATATTTTTTCCTCACTCGCTCGATCTTTTACACTAGTGCTCTCTCGCCTTCTCTCTCTTTTCTTTAAGCTCTCCCAATATATTTCTCTCTCCTTTTTCCCGGTTACATCACAGCCCTACCCCTATATACGGAAGAGGATTAGGGCCACTGGTGAAATAAATATTTGAGTTCTGACTTTATTCTCAGGATTCTGACATTAATCTCAGAATTCTGACATTAATCTCAGAATTCTGACTTTATTCTCAGAATTCTGACTTTATTCTCAGAATTCTGACTTTAATCTCAGAATTCTGACA
>CM055728.1:5022612-5057612 GCA_029465975.1 Dallia pectoralis
CAGAATAATTAAAACCATACAATAAACCACATTATTTCTTTTTAATCCAAGATCAAAATATACAGGATTTTTAATCAACATTTTCTCTGAAAAATACAGTATCTCGGAAGTCTCTGTTCAGTGTGTTGGAAATGTTTACCATGGATGTTGGGGTCAGACACACACACCAACACACACGCACACACACACATCTCAAGTTATAAATCTGACAATAATATTAGAATAAGTTCTCGGTTGAGGTTTCCACTCTCAGGCGTTCCGTAGTTCACTCAACAAAGATCTCTGCAGTCTGATCAGATGGGAGAAAGCAATGAAACCTTCATGATGAGGAAGCCAGTCAGAATACAGACGTGACCTCGCCACCCACTCGCTCTTACAGAGTTTGTGTGCGATACACACGCTAACATAATGTTCTGCAGGCCAACAGTGTGCACTTTAACGTTCATCAAATGGACCGTCAATTTCACGCACTGTACTGTTCAGTGTGGTTAAGGTTAGGTAATGACGAATCACAATGAAACAGTTGATTAATCAGTTAGAGCTGTTGTTTTCAACCGCGGTTTGTGCTTTGAACGCCCTCAGCAGCACCTCTAGCTGGGGCAGCATGTGAACCAAATATGCCACACGTTACCCAGGTTTTTGGGAAATAAGACCATGCAGGCTGCTTTTTCTTGCCTTCTTAACCACACACCTAGTTGAGCAGGGATTCAGCCAGGTTTTACACACATGCAGTACAAGTACCGCAATCGATTGAACCTGCTGGGTTCAGTCGCAATACGGCTAAAGCTATATCTCTGCAGACCGAAGTGAAATCACTGGCATCAAAACACCAGACAGAGGGCTCCCACTAACTTGCAAAATGTGCTACATTCACATGGCATTTTAATCCCGGAAAAGAATAATATATCTGTTTGTTATTCAATGATTGTTGATTATTTTTTATGATAACAGTAACATTAATTTGTATTATTGTTGTTGCTATTATTATTTATATTCTGGCCAATAGCCACAACTAATTTGACAGGGGGCTTAAAAGGTTGAGAGCCACCGAGTTACAGCTTCATACAGATTAGGACATTTTAGTATTTTGCCTGTGTTCGTTATTGATTATGTAGTATGTTTTTATTTTTTTCAATATGTCAGTAATTTTTGGACCTTATTAATCTCTAGATTTTATGCTGCAATTATCGAAGCATGTTTGGTGAAAATGCCATTCTCTTGCTGCTTAGTTTTACAGCGATTACTGTGGCATGCTGTATCTGTTCACTGTTGACTTAGCTGATGAAATGCAGAAGTTCAGTTTAGGCAGCAGTTGCATAGTTTAAGACCAACTATATGACATGTTTGTAGTCTTTATTTACTGTGTTTGTTTGCAGGATGAATTTGACGAAGTTGTCAACACATGCAATTCACACAAAATCAGACCACGATCAAGTGATGAAGTGTCGTCGGGTCGGCCATTTGTGATGTACTCATTCCCAGAGTTGCACAGTGCTGAGGATAGACTGAAACCAATTGACATGGAGGAAGTCACTCTGTGTATGGAAGAGTGTACTCCTAAAGGACGATTTCCGTGTGACAAAACAGTTTTTGAACTGTGTTGTCTCCTAATGGAGGAGAAAGGATGGGATGCTCCAGCAGATCCACTTGATTCAGCTGATCTGTACATCATGTTAAGAGAGGAAATACAGAACATTTTTTGATCGGTTTAAGATGAATGGATGTTGGATGCAAACAAAATGCCAACTCTTAAGAGATGGAATTAGAGAACTACAGTTCAAGATCAATAGGAATGGGGACAAATGAAAGTGTTAGGTACTTTATGCAGTGAGGACAATTGAAGGAATAAACTGGGTTCTAGAGCTTGTAAGCATTGAAATAACTTTGGTTTAAAACAACCCACCCTATTATTATGTATATTGAGTTTTATTTTGCCAAATATGTATCAATAAAAGTATAGGACTTTCTATTCCATGTGTTCCTAAGAAATGTTTGACTCCCAGCAACATCATTGTGCATTTACTATTAAAACCTTCAGAATAACTGCTTTAGGTTGTGTGTAAAATCAGCTCTTTCTAGGTAAATCGCTAGCTCTGTTTAATTGTGCCTAGTTGATACCTTGCAGTGGTTGACTTGTTTTTAATCCCAGTTGAATAATTATTTCACACTTGTGTAAAATATGAATGACTCTTAAACGATTTGTAATATTCTTGAACTGTATTTTAAGCCTCCTTTACCCATATGGACAGAGCTTCATCAACATTCAATTGAATACAAATGTGACATTTTATTAACATTAAACATTTTGTTGGTATTACAATAATAAGATGGTTAAATCACATAACCACAGTCTGGTCTGTAAAGTGTATATAACCAGAATGACCTGACTTTTTAAACTAACATTTTACTATTGAAAGTAACATTTAACTATTGAAAGTAACATTTAACATGTTAACAATAGAGGCTTTAAAAGAAATCTCAACTAAAGACGGTCACAAGCAAAAAGTGCAATAAGACAAAATATGACATCTCAGAAAACATACACTGTAGACTGGCTTTCAGTAAGTAAAGTAATATTTTACATTTTAACTAAGTAAACATTAAATACAATTTGTAATAAAGTGGTATTATAACAATAGACAATAACAATGACATCTCAGAAAACATACACTGTAGACTGGCTTTCACTAACTAAGCAGTGGTATTATAACAATAGACAATATGACATCTCACTAACTAAGAAAACATACACTGTAGACTGGCTTTCACTAACTAAGAAAACATACACTGTAGACTATTATAACAATAGGCTTTCACTAACTCAGAAAACATACACTGTAGACTGGCTTTCACTAACTCAGAAAACATACACTGTAGACTGGCTTTCACTAACTAAGCAAACATACACTGTAGACTGGCTTTCACTAACTAAGAAAACATACAATAACAACACTGTAGACTGGCTTTCACTAACTAAGAAAACATACACTGTAGACTGGCTTTCACTAACTAAGAAAACATACACTGTAGACTGGCTTTCACTAACTAAGAAAACATACACTGTAGATTATAACTAATAGATTATAATATGGCTTTCACTAACTAAGCAGTGGTATTATAACAATAGACAATATGACATCTCAGAAAACATACACTGTAGACTGGCTTTCACTAACTAAGCAGTGGTATTATAACAATAGACAATATGACATCTCAGAAAACATACACTGTAGACTGGCTTTCACTAACTAAGCAAATTATAACAATAGACAATATGACATCTCAGAAAACATACACTGTAGACTGGGCTATCAGAAAACATACATAGACACTATGACTAACTCAGAAAACATACACTGTACTGGCTTTCACTAACTAAGCAGTGGTATTATAACAATAGACAATATGACATCTCAGAAAACATACACTGTAGACTGGCTTTCACTAACTAAGCAGTGGTATTATAACAATAGACAATATGACATCTCAGAAAACATACACTGTAGACTGGCTTTCACTAACTAAGTATTAAACAATACACAGACTGGTATAACTATACACTGTAGAGACAATAGACAATGACATCTCAGAAAACATACACTGTAGACTGGCTTTCACTAACTAAGCAGTGGTATTATAACAATAGACAATATGACATCTCAGAAAACATACACTGTAGACTGGCTTTCACTAACTAAGCAGTGGTATTATAACAATAGACAATATGACATCTCAGAAAACATACACTGTAGACTGGCTTTCACTAACTAAGAAAACATACACAGTGGTATTATAACAATAGACAATATGACATCTCAGAAAACATACACTGTAGACTGGCTTTCACTAACTAAGCAGTGGTATTATAACAATAGACAATATGACATCTCAGAAAACATACACTGTAGACTGGCTTTAACTAACTAAGAAAACATACACTGTAGACTGGCTTTCACTAACTCAGAAAACATACACTGTAGACTGGCTTTCACTAACTAAGCAGTGGTATTATAACAATAGACAATATGACATCTCAGAAAACATACACTGTAGACTGGCTTTCACTAACTAAGCAGTGGTATTATAACAATAGACAATATGACATCTCAGAAAACATACACTGTAGACTGGCTTTCACTAACTAAGCAGTGGTATTATAACAATAGACAATATGACATCTCAGAAAACATACACTGTAGACTGGCTTTCACTAACTAAGCAGTGGTATTATAACAATAGACAATATGACATCTCAGAAAACATACACTGTAGACTGGCTTTCACTAACTAAGCAGTGGTATTATAACAATAGACAATATGACATCTCAGAAAACATACACTGTAGACTGGCTTTCACTAACTAAGCAGTGGTATTATAACAATAGACAATATGACATCTCAGAAAACATACACTGTAGACTGGCTTTCACTAACTAAGCAGTGGTATTATAACAATAGACAATATGACATCTCAGAAAACATACACTGTAGACTGGCTTTCACTAACTAAGCAGTGGTATTATAACAATAGACAATATGACATCTCAGAAAACATACACTGTAGACTGGCTTTCACTAACTAAGCAGTGGTATTATAACAATAATCAGCAGGTATTTTAACTTTATACATCTGAATTAAATTGAAACCAGTAAAGACATAATGCAACCTTTTGCAAACTAATGCAAAAACCAAAATTGTACAGATTTGGTAATCAAAAATAGTGTTTAAAAACTGCCAGCCTTACTTTTAAGATGATGTATGGTTTTAATTAGTTCAGACTTAAAAATAACTTTGGTATAGATGAACTAGTCTGACTAGAACAATGCGCTTGCTGGTCCGACATGACATTAAGGCCAATAGTCAGATTTGGCTTGGCTACACTTTTGGCTGAAATGAAATGGTTGTTTACACACAACTTACACATGGGTCATTATTTTGCAACTTACAAAAAATCCTAAAGCTTATATAGCTGACTGCATAAAGTAGTGATAAAGCACGCCACAGTTGTTGCTGCTGTTGGAATTGAATCCCTAACCTCAATTAAACAAACAAACAAAGAAGGTTTTTGTTGCATAGCTGGATAACTTGATCTGGTGGAGATGAATTTAAACAACGTCCATTACCCAGACATTGCTTTCAAGAACTGCATTAAATTCTGAGCGAAAGTCTGGGAAGTTCTCATAGCTGTCGGCTATATGCAGAATCTTCCCACATGTATGCCCAACTGGTCTTCTTGTGAACTCTGTCATTTCTTCAAATTCCACATAGATGCTGTCTGAAACGATGAGATCAGATCCAGTGCAGAACCGCAGGAATTTCTGAAGTTTACTTTCATCTAGCTCTCGGATGAATCTTTTCAGATGATTTACGACTTCCTTCTGTTTTGTAGTCAAATCAACACCAAATTTCAGCAGCTTGCAGACCTTTTTTGTGGTTGGTTGCAGGTCAGAAAACAACTTGGTCAGTGCTTCTGGACTGAGAGATATGATGATGATGGGTGATCTCCCTCCAGCAGTCAATAACAAACATGGGTTTTTGGACAAGTTCTTTGTGCGATATTTCATCAACTATTGTAGGAAGAGTCTCTGCTGTGATTCTCCTTCTACAGTCATAGTTGTCTAGAACTTCCACAAGATCATCAGAGTCAACTGCGGATAAATTACTCATCGCTTGCATCAACACCTCACGTTCTTGGCTGCTGACAAACTGCAGAAAATGTGCTTTAAGATCACTATACACATTGTTGAAAAGCACCTGTTCAAGGAAGGGGAGTGCAAGTTTGTTTGGCAAATATTGACAATCTTGGTATCCTTTCACAAGGATTCTGCCAATTGCCTTCCATGTTTCAGCAGGGAAGTCATGGCGAATGAAGGGCACTTTAACTGTTGTACCAAGTGTACATCGATCATAGAATTCCTGCCAGAAGCAAGTGAGAACATCTCTTAATAACCCAGATCCAATGCCTGCTTCTTCTCTGTTGTCTGGAAGTATGCGTCTCACATTCAGTGCTCTGTTGAAAATCTCTTCATCCGAGAAAGCTGTAATCATGTCATTAAAAGTGTTAGCATGATGTATGGTGATCATTATCACATCCTCTGGATGAGGTGGACTGGCGGGCATAGGAAAACCCTCATAGATTAATGTGTCCTCTGTGTCTTCTTCAGTGCTGTAAATGGGACCAAAGGTAATTTCAGAGTCCACAGACAAATTTAAAGATGACTGGACTCCATCAGAACCAAGCATGATCTCTCCCACTTGTAGTTCTGCTGCATTGATTTCATTGCCATCTGATGTCTTGCTGGCATCATCTTCAAGATGTTTTGGCTTTGTTGCAATGTAAAAGCGCAACATTGTGAGCCTTGCAGTCTGATACATAGTGCCAATGGACAGGCAAGTGTCAACAGTAAGGTGGTTCTGTTTGAAGTCCCACACCTCAAACTCAAAATCTGATTCTGGTCCTTTAGGAGATATTCCATCGGGGAAAAAAAGTTTCTTTCCTTCTTGAAGGATTTCTTTTAATCCAGCATTAACTTCCAATTGGATTTTTCTGGTGCCGCCTCCCTGCTTTGCCCTAACCTGTTTGGCTATGTGACTGTCACTGTGAATCCATCCAATCTCTACATTTCGTGTTGTTTTTAGCTTCTTTGTCTGTGTGTCAGAATGTGATGTGTTTTTCTTGTGCCATCCTTTCTGACTTCCATTTTTCCATTTTCCGTTTTCGCTTGGAGATAGGCTTTTTACTTCTGCAGTAATTGAAGAGGGCGATTCAGTCTCCATAGGAGGGGATGTAATTTGCCAACGTTGCATCATCCATGAGTACGATGACGTCGTTGTCAATCTGCACAGAAAAACAAAGGAAAAATACAATTATCTCCAAAGTACACATTGCATAAATAATAACGTTAAGCCTCATAAATTGACCCTTTTCAAAGTAGGCTCTGTGTCAATCCAACTGAAACTGTTGACAACTAGACAAGATCTATGGGAATTGGGAGGAATGAAGCGTAATAATTTTAAATACAATGGTTCAAAAGCAAATTGACAGGTTCTTTTATTCTAAGGAGTAAAATACCTGTGCATATACTTATATAGCCTACACTTGAAATCATACAATTTCTGCCAGTAACCTCGTACACCCCTTGTCATACTCATGTATTTGATTAATTTAACTTATTTGTCCACAGACCAGTTTAATTGGTGGATGAATTAACTTTGAGGTGTTTGAAATAGTTTGAGGTGTTTGTTGACTTTGCAACTCGATCGCAGTGCACTGCGGAGACCGCTCTGCTAGCTTTGGCCATTGTTTGAATACAGTCTATGGATAAAGCATCATTTAAACCCCTGTTCAAACTGTGGATGAGTCGGCGTAGGGGCCCGTGGAACTTATCACCAGGAACAAATCGGCACTGGCCCTCATCATGTTAACACGCATTTACTTGTGAAGCATAGCAAATATATAATGTCGACAAACTGAGCGTTGAATAGACCCAGCGCTAAGTCTCACACTGTACCGTTCACTGGCTGGATATTCAGCTGGTTAGTTTTAAGTCAGGCGCTACATTATCACAGAGTCCGTCTACTTTACAAAACACCATCGTTCAAACTTTGAAACACTAAGGAACGCAGTTTCATACGGAAAACCAGTGTCTCATCAGCGATCACTGGACGTCAGAAACATGCAATTAGCTTAAAAACATTCTAACGTTGATAGCTAATTCTACCGTTGCTAGCTAACATTTACAAACACCAGGCACCACACAAACGTAGAATTCATTGTTACTCACCTTTTGTTCTTCCAGTAATGAAATTGCTTCATCTGGGACCCCTCGACTACGCATAAAGTCGCTTAAATCCGACATGTTCAGCGTGTGGTTCTCCTGCTACATCACGCAGTCACTCCATCTCGGTGGTCCCTTACGGGTATCCATACTTCTGACTTTAAAGTCAGAATTCTGAGATTAATGTCAGAATTCTGAGATTAAAGTCAGAATTCTGAGAATAAAGTCAGAATTCTGAGATTAATGTCAGAATTCTGAGAATAAAGTCAGAATTCTGAGAATAAAGTCAGAATTCTGAGATTAATGTCAGAATTCTGAGATTAATGTCAGAATTCTGAGATTAATGTCAGAATTCTGAGATTAATGTCAGAATTCTGAGAATAAAGTCAGAACTCAAATATTTATTTCACCAGTGGCCCTAATCCTCTTCCGTACCTATACGTCCTGACCCTTATAAACAAAAGATTCAGTCTTTGCAGGTTTAGAGAGTTTGAATTAGTGTTTGTATACTGTGTCTAAATTGGAATTTAAATTGACTAATGCTTGATGACGATCACTGTATGTGTATACACAGTTTAAGTGTGTGGCCATTTGATTGCGTACACATTTGTGTGTGTGTGTGTGTGTGTGTGTGTGTGTGTGTGTGTGTGTGTGTGTGTGTTTAATTTAATTTAATCTGGATAAAAATCATCCAGATTAGGAAATCCCATTTTTTTCTGTTCAGGATCAGGTAATCTGTATTACTTTTGTGCCGGTTTTTCAAAGCAACATTGGACTGGATCACTCTGATCCAGGTACACAGTTTTCACGATAACCAAATCCAGATAACCAGTGGTCTAAATTGGACAACATATCACAATGTGGGCTACCAGCCATGTAAAGAACAGGTAGAGGTAAGTGTTTCTTATTATGAAACAAAACACAAAAATAACAAACATCCACTTCCATTCATATTTTATTTTATTACCCCTCATCTGAGCCACAACAAATAAAAACAAATATAAATTAACACATACATTTTGAAAACATTAAAAAACGTATAAACAAATGCCAAATTTCCAATGGTTAACAAAATAAATATTGTTCAGGGTTCTTCAACTTTAGGAGGCGGATATGGAGTTTCACTTTGGTTTGCTGTAGTTTGGTCAGCTTGATTTGTTCCTCTGCCAGGAGTATCTGTGATGATTGTGTCTTAGAAATTAATGTAACGGGACTGTAAGTCTCGCCTCGTAGGGGAAAATGTAAACGTTACCCTGGAAGACTTAGAAGCGAAAGGATCTTAGTCCTCGCTCTAGTGCTTTGAGCCTCAATATGCACACTATGTGTTTATGTGTTATCTTACACTATTTTAATATATAATACAGGAGCAGGTAGTGTAGGCTTCAGGTGTGTATGTCAATACAGTGGCTTCCTGAAGTGCATGTGGTGAAAACTACATTTAAATTCACGTCCCTACCCACCTAATCCTAACAGTGTAAGTGAGACGCCCCTACCCCAAGGTAAGTTCAGAAATAACTGTCAAATGAATTTAACAACTAATAATTTATTTCCCTTCCTCTAGTAGGTTAGGTGTCTGCTAGAACGATCTGTTTCCATGTAATAAAATAACAAAAAGTTACAAAAAATAAATAAAAGAATAAACAATTCTTGTTTTCTTGGAAGACCATTAAATGGTTAACACTTCCAAACTCTTAACACCTCAAAAGAGTATTCCCCAAGATAGATGTCTACAGTATAACACAAATTGCTTACATATAACACCGCATGTAAATTACTCTCATAGTTCGACCCAAATAACTCATTCCCAATATACAATCTCAAATTTACTTGAACAATTCACATAACACAATTTATAACTTCATATTCAATTGACTCAGTTCAGACAAACACTCAGTCCTGTCCACTCCACATCAGTGAACCGTTTGTGTGTGTGTGTGTGGGTGGGTGTGTGTGTGTGTGTCGAATGTTCTACCAGTCTCTGGTGACGACAACTCTGATGTGATGACTGGTGATGACTTGAGCCGACAAAACAGCTGAGACGGGACGGTGAGATGTCGTATGGATGGCAGGGTGAAATACAAAAACACAAAAAAGTTTCAGCGTGGCCCGGGAAAAACTCAGGATATTTCAGGAACAAAATGGGCAGCTCAGTACACGTGCGCACTCTCAAGAACTAAGAGGTGTACTTAAACCGATTACAGGAGGAGATCAGGGTTTCTCACTCCGACCCAGTTACTGGATTAACAAAAAAAAAACAATAGGATTCTCAAAAGAAATGCTGTCGGTCGCAATAACGACAGAATACGACAGTGCTTTGTATGAAACTCTCGGCACATCACTGTCTTAGATTATATGTCACGAACCAGGGTGGTGTAGTGCAGGTTGAAGCCAATTGCAGAGCGTGGGTATTCGTTTGGGTCAGGTTTATTTAAAGGACAGCAAACTCAAAACAAACCGTAAACGGCGACAAAAACACGTACTGGTCGAATGAAAGGAAAATGCGCATATAGCGACTTAAAACAAGCACCTTCAAACAACAATTCTAACGTGTTACAAAAACACTCACCTCTACAAACAATGTGACATAGAACAATGCGAAGCAATGAGTGCACTGCTCGCGACCCTCTTATATCCCATTGATTACAAGCAGAAACAGCTGAGTGACAAAACATAAACAAGGAAGTGAATCACCGAAAGGTCTGTGTAGCCACGCCCCCACACCATTCGTGACAGTATCCCCCACTAAAAGGCTAGCTCCCCAGATAGCCGAACGGAAACACAAAACCAAAACAAGGGAGCAACAGGGAGAGAACCCGCAGTCAAACCCAAAAGGGTCAGTCCAGGACCGCAGGTCCAGCCCTGAATATGCCTCGGGGGCTGAGAGACCGCCATCTAGTGCGGCAGAGAGACCGCCATCTAGTGCGGCAGAGAGACCGCCATCTAGTGCGGCTGAGAGTCCGCCACCTTGTGCGGCTCAGAGTCCGCCATCTTGTGCGGCTCAGAGTCCGCCATCTTGTGCGGCTCAGAGTCCGCCGTCGTGGGCGACGTGGTGGCGGAGGCCATCGTGGGCGCCGTCGTGGCGGCGGCCATCGTGGGCGGTGTCGTGGCGGC
This sequence comes from Dallia pectoralis, assembly GCA_029465975.1. Classification (NCBI taxonomy): domain Eukaryota; kingdom Metazoa; phylum Chordata; class Actinopteri; order Esociformes; family Umbridae; genus Dallia; species Dallia pectoralis. The sequence continues at coordinate 5,033,503 of CM055728.1, forward strand.
GGCCATCGTGAGCATAGTCGTGGCGGCGGCCATCGTGAGCGTAGTCGTGGCGGCGGCCATCGTGAGCGTAGTCGTGGCGGCGGCCATCGTGAGCGTAGTCGTGGCGGCGGCCATCGTGAGCGTAGACGTGGCGGCGGCCATCGTGAGCGTAGTCGTGGCGGCGGCCATCGTGAGCGTAGTCGTGGCAGCGGCCATCGTGAGCGTAGTCGTGGCGGTGGCCATCGTGAGCGTAGTCGTGGCGGCGGCCATCGTGAGCGTAGTCGTGGCGGCGGCCATCGTGAGCGTAGTCGTGGCGGCGGCCATCGTGAGCGTAGTCGTGGCGGCGGCCATCGTGAGCGTAGTCGTGGCGGCGGCCATCGTGAGCGTAGTCGTGGCGGCGGCCATCGTGAGCGTAGTCGTGGCGGCGGCCATCGTGAGCGTCGTCGTGGCGGCGGCCATCGTGAGCGTAGTCGTGGCGGCGGCCATCGTGAGCGTAGTCGTGGCGGCGGCCATCGTGAGCGTCGTCGTGGCGGCGGCCATCGTGAGCGTCGTCGTGGCGGCGGCCATCGTGAGCGTCGTCGTGGCGCGGCCTTCGTGGGCGGCGATGCGGCAGCCATTGTGGGCGGCGATGCGGCAGCCATTATGGGCGGCGATGCGGCAGCCATTGTGGGCGGCGATGCGGCAGCCATTGTGGGCGGCGATGCGGCAGCCATTGTGGGCGGCGATGCGGCAGCCATTGTGGGCGGCGATGCGGCAGCCATTGTGGGCGGCGATGCGGCAGCCATTGTGGGCGGCGATGCGGCAGCCATTGTGGGCGGCGATGCGGCAGCCATTGTGGGCGGCGATGCGGCAGCCATTGTGGGCGGCGATGCGGCAGCCATTGTGGGCGGCGATGCGGCAGCCATTGTGGGCGGCGGCGAGACGGCGGGAGCCATCGTGGACGCTGGCGTGACAGCAACAGCCATCTTGAGCGCTGGCGGAATGGCGGGAGCCATCGTGGACGCTGGCGTGACGGTGGCAGCCATCTTGGGCGCTGGCGGGACGACGGCAGCCATCTTGGGCGCTGGCGTGACAGCAACAGCCATCTTGAGCGCTGGCGTGACGGCGGGAGCCATCGTGGGCGCTGGCGTGACGGCAACAGCCATCTTGAGCGCCGGCGTGACGGCAACAGCCATCTTGAGCGCCGGCGGGACGACGGCAGCCATCTTGAGCGCTGGCGTGATGGCAACAGCCATCTTGAGCGCTGGCGGGACGGCGGGAGCCATCGTGGACGCTGGCGTGACGGCGGGAGCCATCGTGGGCGCTGGCGTGACGGCAACAGCCATCTTGAGCGCCGGCGGGACGACGGCAGCCATCTTGAGCGCTGGCGTGACGGCAGCAGCCATCTTGGGCGCTGGCGGGACGGCAACAGCCATCTTGAGCGCTGGCGTGACGGCGGGAGCCATCGTGGGCGCTGGCGTGACGGCAACAGCCATCTTGAGCGCCGGCGGGACGACGGCAGCCATCTTGAGCGCTGGCGGGACGACGGTAGCCATCTTGGGCGCTGGCGGGACGGCAGGAACCATCGTGGACGCTGGCGTGACGGCGACCATCTCAGGCGCAAGCGTGGTGGCGACCATCTCAGGCGCTGGCTCCTGTAAATCCAGCCATGTCCTCCACCACGTCCTAATAATGGCCGTGGGCTGGTCATCCAACCCCTCCGGGGGTTTTTCTGTCCCTGTCGTCGGCGGCAGAAAAGGGTCTTCCCACGGCGGGGGTAGTGGCTGTAGCTCCAGGGGTTTTCCTCTCCCTGTCTGCAGCCCCGGAGCAGTGGGTGGCCGTTCCTGCAGCACCAGGACCGTGGGTGTTCTCTCCGCGGACCTTCCTGAACACCCCGTTAGCTCCCCCCCAAAAATCTCTTTGGGGCGCTTCCGGGATGCCCTCATTCTTCCTTCATAGAAGGCCCGCGGACCCATCAGAACTGGCCCTGAATGCCGCTTCGGTGGTTCCACCGTAGCATACGGCCGGAGACGTAGCCACCGCTCCTGTGGTGTCTCCGGCCGATTCCACTCCCACCGCTCCGTGGGGCGACGGCGAGTTTCATCCGACGGGGCGCTATAGCTTGCCCCCCCGTGGAATCCACTCACCGTCTGCTGGCTCTGCTGGCTTCTTTGTTGGCTTCGCATTCTGTCACGACCGCTGTAAGGTGTAGTGCAGTAAGCCATGTGCAGGAGCCAAGGTAATCCGTTTGGGTCAGGTTTATTAATGATAAAACATAAAACAAACCGTAAACGGCGACAAAACACGTACTAGTTGGCTGAAATCAAAGATGCGCATATAGCGACTTAAAACACTCATACAGACAACAACTAATTGATATACGTGGAAACACTCACCTCTAAATACTACGTGTGACATTGAATAATGCGAAGCAATGAGTGCACTGCTCGCGACCCTCTTATATCCCATTGATTACAAGCAGAAACAGCTGAGTGACAAAACATAAACAAGGAAGTGAATCACCGAAAGGTCTGTGTAGCCACGCCCCCACACCATTCGTGACATTATAACTGTGGCGTATATTAATGTCGACTTCTCCTACCACGACCACGCAACTCTGCCTCGTTACACTCCTCACTTCTCTCCTACCGGGATGTACTCTCGTTCTCGCGTGAACACACCGGAGAAAAAGGAAAAACCTGTTAACATAAAAGTTCCATAGAGGAAAAATACCTCCGTTACATTCCCCCCTGCTAAACCCATCGACATCTCCAGACAGCCCGTCCCTGGAACATAAATAGAACACAATTTAAAAGTGCAACATTGTACAGAATACATTTTTTCCAATCTCAACAAGTCCATAACATTTATCAACACAAACACTGTAAAACATTATTTTTAAACCTTATTCAATTAGATAATCATTTCTAAACCTCACAGGTAATTTACCACGGTTTTGTCTTTGAGAGCGTCTGAGCTCTGGAACATTTTCACATTCAACCTCTGAAATGTCAGCATCATCAGAAACATCTTGTATTCCCCACTCTACTTCAGGGACCACATCTTCTACATTCTCCTGTTCTTGTATTACACTTCCCCTCTGTTCTACATCATTGGTTTCCATCGGTACCACCCCTTCATCTCTACTCTGTCTATGTGCAGTGGCTGGAAAACACACAAGATCTGGGAATTCTGTTTCAGAGTCTGACTGGTTTACGGGTCTACATGTGGTTGTACGTGGCGTACTAGATAATGACAAGGGAAATGTACAGTGACGAATCTGATCCCTGTGTACTACTCTGGACAGACCCCCCTTTTCAGGTTTTACGGTAAACACAGGTATGTCTGAATGATTCTGCCTTAATACAATGTAGGGTGTGTGTTCCCACTTGTCTTGAATCTTATTTCTACCCCTATGTCTGTGATTACGTAGCAACACACGGTCACCAGGCCTTACAAGCGCTCCAGAGGACTTGCGGTCATACACTCTTTTTCGTCTCTTAGAGGCTTCCTGTGCGACCGTATTTGCGACTTCTACAGCAGTCTTTAGTCGGCTATGATGGCTCTTCACCCAATCATCCAAGTTTTCTGCATCACTTTCCTCCAAATCCTTTCCACCCAAGACATCTAATGGAAGGCGCGCATCCCTCCCAAACATCAAGTAAAAGGGAGAATAGCCCGTAGATGAGTGGACATGGTTGTTGTAGGCCATCACTAGCTCTGGTAGATGAGTTTTCCAGTCTCTCTTCTTCTCAGGTGTCAGCGTTCTCAGCATATCATGCATGGTACGGTTGAACCGCTCGCACTGAGAGTTTCCTTGAGGATGGTAGGGGCTTGTACGACTTTTTCCAATACCATAGACTTTACAGAGTTCCTTGATCACTTGCGCCTCGAAACGTCTTCCCTGATCTGAATGCAGACGAGCTGGGCTACCTTAGTAGACAAACCAATGTTTGATGAGGGCCTTTGCAGTGGTACTCGCTGTTTGGTTCTTGGTTGGGACGGCAACTGTAAACCGGGTTAACATATCAGTAAGAACCAATACATTTTCATACCCTCCTGAGGACATTTCCAGCTGGGTGTAGTCCATTGCCAGCACTTCTAAAGGAGCAGTGACATTGCTACAAGTCATTGGAGCTCGGATTCTTGGAAAGACATCCTTTGCAAGGGTACATCTTTTACACTGTGCTATACATCCTTGAACATCCTTAGACATGGTAGGCCAATAGTAGCTCCGTCTCATCAGTGTCAGAGTACTCCTTTCTCCAAAATGACCTCCATGCTCATGTTGACTGACATACACTGAATGTTGTAAGGGGACCGGAACCAGCTGCCTAATTTTTTCTCCATCCCTTGGATCAAGCATGCATCTAAACATCACTCCCTGATGCAGTTGAAGACATTCAAACTCTCTGCAAAGCTTTTTCGACTCTGGTGGCATACTCTGTTGTTCTGCCCTGCTTGGTTTTCTGCCTTTGGACACTGCATTGTATATGGGACCCATCAATGCATCACTTCTTTGCAGCTCCCGTATTTCATTCCAGCTGTAACCATTCAGCACTTTCCTGATGGACGCTTGTACAGCCACCCGGACGTCAGTCTCGCCCTGCTTGGACTCCTGAGCGGCCCACAGGCATGCACGCACTTCCTCAGAGTTCAGTCTGATAAAATCCTTCTCTGTGTCTTCCTGTTCAGGAACTTCACTGGAGGGAATCCTGGACAGAGCATCCGCATTGGTGTTCAGTCGCCCAGGCTTATACAGAACCTCGAAATTAAGCTCCGCTAACTGGGCCACCCAGCGTTGCTCAACTCCACCGAGATTGGCGGTCCCCAGATAACGCAGTGGATTATGGTCAGTGATTACAGTGAACTTGGAGAACATCAGGTACTCTTTAATTTTTTCTGTTGCAGCCCACTTAAGGGCCAACAGCTCCAGTTTGAATGCACTGTAGTACTTGTCATTTCGCTCTGACCCTCTCAAGCCTCTGCTAGCAAATGCAATGACGCGCTCTGCTCCCATTTGCTTTTGGCTCAATACAGCTACGAGGCCCTGTTGACTCCCATCTGGAGTGAGGATGAATGGAAGGCCGAAGTCTGGGTAAGCAAGGACAGGTGGTGACAGCTTGGTTTCAACTTTAGGCCATGGCGCTTCAGTCGACCAAAGACCAGCTCCAGTCTCTCACAGTGACTCCTAAAGTCCTTGGAGAACACGATAATGTCATCCAGATATACCAAGAGGACATCAAAGGTCAAATCCCCGAGCACTACTCCCATAAGGCGCTGGAATGTGGCTGGTGCGTTGGATAGCCCGAATGGGATCCGCGTCCACTCAAACAGTCCAAACGGGGTAGTGACTGCTGTCTTTTCACGATCACGCTCACTCACAGCTACCTGGAAATAGCCGGCTGTAAGATCTAGGGTGGAGAACAGCTGAGCATTCCCCAGTGCGTCCAGAGATTCCTCCACTCTGGGAAGTGGGTATGCATCTTTGCATGTGACTTGATTGAGCCTTCTGTAATCACAACAGAAGCGCACACTGCCGTCTTTCTTTACAACTATCACTGCTGGGGATGCCCAGGGACTCGCACTCTCCTTAAGGGTGCCTTGTAACCCTAGGTCCTGCACGTGTTTCTTGAATTCTTGGAAAACATGTGGCGGTACTCTACGGTGCCTCTGTTTCAACGGCGGGGCATCACCGGTGTGAATGTCATGCGTCACTGACTGTGTGTACCCGTAGTCACCGTCACTTTTGGAGAATATATGTCTCTGTACTTTTCCAACAACTGGTTAAGTTCCTCTCCTTGTGCAGGGGTGAGCTTTTCACAATTCACCTGGACTGGCACGGGAGGTTTGTCAGAGACTTCGACTGCTTGAACATGTGTCACTCTTCTAACATGAAGCGCCCCTTCCTCCTCCTCGAACTCCAGCGTGTTCTCAGTTAAAACCTCCTGTGGTTTAGACACTACTGCCACTCTGCATCTTGGGTTAAGTCTGATCGTCTGCTTGCTCGAATTCATCACACGTACAGAAACTTTACCACCCTCAGTTTTTGTTAGCACGTTGGCCACTAGGAGCCCCTTGGGTAGACTCACACCAGTAGTGGGCTCAATTAATACTTGGCACTTCACTTTAGGTGGCACTCTGCAACGACCTTCAAACACCTTTTCACTTAGTGGAGGGATGGTGATAGCCTGTTTTCCACCAACTTTGACGAACCCAAGCTTGCCGTCAGGACTCAGGGTTTCGGTTTTCTCAACACTGGCTAACACCTTTCGTATCTTTGCTTCTGCAGGTTGTCCATATCTGTTGGCTGACTTCACATTCTCTCCGGTGACGAACACTGACTTAAACTCACTGATGATATTCATTCCAATGATTCCTGAAAGTCCCTTTATCTCCTCTGCTTGCTGGCTCGTGTCCTTCAGCACAAAGATGCATTTCCCTGGGAGAACCTTCCCCATGCACTCTATGTCAGCTTGCAAACATCCCAGAACAGGAATGTCGAGCCCATTAGCTGCGGTGAGGCTGGTTTGCGCTGTACTTGATGGAACACTCCCTATGTTAGTTCCAGCCATCCCTGTGGAACTTCGAGACTGATCAGTCACTTTAGCTGCTTCAACACCCAGTGAGCAGCGCCTGCTAGTGTGCCCAGGTTCACCACATGAGTAGCAGATGTATCGGCCATCATTGTCCTTCAGGGGTTGTCTTTTTGGGCGGTTCTGTGGAAATTGTGCCCTGCCATTACCGTGTACTGCTTGGTAAAGTTCATCTTGACGGGTGGCGATCTTCTGTATAGCTTCGTGCAGTTTTTCCAGTGTTAACGTAGAAGAAGCTTGTTCTGCATCAGCACTTACTACTCTGACACGGGTGCTGGGTTTTGGAATGTCCAGCATTTGACTCTCTTCTTCTTCAGCCCAAGTGATTGCGGCTTGCATTACCTGAACAAAAGTCAACCTTGAATCTTCTTTAACTCGCCTTTTCATTTCACGCCTCAGAAAATCATCTCGAAGGCCCAGGACAAGTTGTTCCTTTAACACACTTTCGGCCTCTGGAACTCTGTTTGGCTCTCTGCGCTGAACTCGGCCGAGTCTCTCTTGTAGGTCATATGCGTATGAGCGTATTGTCTCACCTTGCATTTACTTTCGTTCGTAGAAATCTTTCAGTCTGGTTCCAATTGGCACTTTGTCTCCATAGGTGTCTAGTAGGACTTGAAAGATATCGTCGGTAGATTTTTCACCCTCACCCAACATGAACCTCACAGTCGCTTTGGCCTCACCTTTGAGGTGCTGTTTCGCCAACTCTACACGATCTTCTGCGGGTACTCTCATCACTTGGAAGGCAGATCTCATTGATGCAACCCATTCTCCGACACTTAACTCTCCTGTATTGGTCGAAGGGCCACTGAACTCTGGAAGTTTCCTGTCCCTGGGAATAGAAATGGTCGCTGGGGGTGTTTGAGCGGCGGATTGATGCTCGATGACAGCTCTTGCTAGTGACAGGGCTTCTCTTTGTTCGGTTCTTGCTTGGTCAAGTGCTCCTGCGTGCTCAGAAAACCGCCTCTGCATCTCCGCCATCTCCCTCTTCAGTTCCTCAAACTCTGCCATCCTTCAGCTTGTAGGCCTGGGACGTGTGTCACAAAAAAAAGTAAATACACTCTAATTCTATCCTGTTCGTGACGCCAAATGTAACGGGACTGTAAGTCTCACCTCGTAGGGGAAAATGTAAACGTTACCCTGGAAGACTTAGAAGCGAAAGGATCTTAGTCCTCGCTCTAGTGCTTTGAGCCTCAATATGCACACTATGTGTATATGTGTTATCTTACACTATTTTAATATATAATACAGGAGCAGGTAGTGTAGGCTTCAGGTGTGTATGTCAATACGGTGGCTTCCTGAAATGCATGTGGTGAAAACTACATTTATATTCACGTCCCTACCCACCTAATCCTAACAGTGTAAGTGAGACGCCCCTACCCCAAGGTAAGTTCAGAAATAACTGTCAAATGAATTTAACAACTAATAATTTATTTCCCTTCCTCTAGTAGGTTAGGTGTCTGCTAGAATGATCTGTTTTCATGTAATAAAATAACAAAAAGTTACAAAAAATAAATAAAAGAATAAATAATTCTTGTTTTCTTGGAAGACCATTAAATGGTTAACACTTCCAAACTCTTACCACCTCAAAAGAGTATTCCCCAAAATAGATGTCTACAGTATAACACAAATTGCTTACATATAACACCGCATGTAAATGACTCTCATAGTTCGACCCAAATAACTCATTCCCAATATACAATCTCAAATTTACTTGAACAACTCACATAACACAATTTATAACTTCATATTCAATTGACTCAGTTCAGACAAACACTCAGTCCTGTCCACTCCACATCAGTGAACCGTTTGTGTGTGTGTGGGTGGGTGGGTGTGTGTGTGTGTGTCGAATGTTCTACCAGTCTCTGGTGACGACAACTCTGATGTGATGACTGGTGATGACTTGAGCCGACAAAACAGCTGAGACGGGACGGTGAGATGTCGTATGGATGGCAGGGTGAAATACAAAAACACAAAAAAGTTTCAGCGTGGCCCGGGAAAAACTCAGGATATTTCAGGAACAAAATGGGCAGCTCAGTACACGTGCGCACTCTCAAGCACTAACAGGTGTACTTAAATCGATTACAGGAGGAGATCAGGGTTTCTCACTCTTAACCAAAAAAACACAATAGGATTCTCAAAAGAAATGCTGTCGGTCGCAATAACAACAGAATACGACAGTGCTCTGTATGAAACTCTCGGCTCTAGCCACTCTCTCGTGCTCTCAGCCAGTCTCCAACACTGTGCTCCAGCGATGACGCAATCGACCAACTTTCTGCATTAACTGCGTTTGCAGTTTCGCGCAACGATATTAATATATAAAAAGACTCACTCCACTTAATCTAATCGTGCATCACTGTCTTAGATTATAACTGTGGCGTATATTAATGTCGACTTCTCCTACCACGACCACGCAACTCTGCCTCGTTACGCTCCTCACTTCTCTCCTACCGGGATGTACTCTCGTTCTCGCGTGAACACACCGGAGAAAAAGGAAAAACCTGTTAACATAAAAGTTCCATAGAGGAAAAATACCTCCGTTACATTAATATACAGTGATGAATGACAGAAACATTGACTATATTATTGTTGTTTGTTATTGAAATCGGTTTGGGGGATTATTTCATGGGGACAATTGTATTTTATTTTTTACTTCATTATACTGAATAGCTTAATTGGTAGCCTATGTCTTCTTTATCACTGTTACAAGGTTACACAAATCAAGTGCAAAATATAAATTCAAGTATATACACAAAATGAAACAAGTCTATTATTTGTCCAATTTTAACATTTTACTACATTTTCTTCCTGGAATCCACCTTGAAATCCTATCCCCCTGTTGGGATCAGGATAATCCTGTTTTTTAAGATTAAAGTTATCCAATTCTTACTGTCAAGTTTTAAACAACACAAACTGAAGATTTGATCCAGATTACAACTAGGTTTTGATTCGGTGATCTTATCTGATTTCAGAATCCTTCTTTCCCTTTTGAACAACCCATTTTCAAGATTTGATCCAATCCGATAACCAAAATCCGATCAGTTTACCTTTGAACAACTGGCCCATGGAGCTGGCTACACATGAAGATTTCAGGCCGTAGCCTGAGGAATAACCTGCACCTGGGGAAATGTGTGCTTGTGTGTCCATGTGTCTGTCTCTGTGTGTGTGTGTGTGTGTGTGCGTGTGTGCGTGTGTGCGTGTGTGCGTGTGTGTGTGCCTATGTGTCTGTCTGTGTGTGTGTCTATTCTTGTGTTTGTGAATGTGCACGTGTAAACCTATGGTATGCTCTGGGCCCGGTTGATCAAAAAGTTTAATCTGTATCAGAATGATCCGGATTTAGAAATCCCATGTTTTGCAATCCAGGATCAGGTAATCCATTTTACTTTTGTCCCGGTTTTTCAAAGCAACTTTGGATTGGATCACCTGATCCAGATACACACTTTTCTTAAAGATGACCCACTCCGGATTACCAGTGCTCTAAATGGGTCTATATATCACAATGTAAGATACTAGCTATGTAAAGAACAACAGGTGGAATAGACAGCGTGGGGTCACTTTAAGTGTTTTTATTTGAAAAAACAGAAAACAGCACAAACAAAACAACACAATCATCCCCTTTCATTTTCTTATAAGCAGTCAGAACCCTCATCTGAACCACAACAAAAATATATTGTTTATATTTTGACCACGTGTTTTAAATCATTGAAAGTCGAAATGCCCAATCGTTAACAAAATAGAGAACGTTCAGAATTCTTCATTTATGTAGAGACCATCTTTTTGAAGCCTTGCTTTTAGGAGTCTGTCGTTGGTTTGCTTTATTTGGGTACGGATGATGTGTTCCTCTACCAGACTGTATTTCTGTTCTATAGGGTTCTCGTTTGAGATGTGACTTTCCCCCGGACCAACTTCTAGTTTTCTCCAAAAATGAGGGACTGACTGGATGTGCAATAAGGGATGCAATTGTTAGAGACTACAGTTGATTGGTTCCTGTTTGATGGTCATGTCATTGTGATCAATATACAGTGATAAATTACAGAAATAAATATATCATTTTTTGCGTGATATTGATGGCCGTTTGGGGGATTCATTCTAAGGACAATATTCTTTTTTTACTTTTTTACGGCCTAATAGGTTATGTTTACTTTTTCTTCTCCATCAATGTAACAGTTAAACAACTCAAGTGCAAAATCTTGATAAGAATGTATTAATTATTTGACCAATTTTAAAGTTTTCTTACGTTTTGTTCCTGAAATCCACTCTGAATTGTAGGACAAAGAAACACCTCCCACAAAGATCGAGCGATCAATGTACTGAGATGGAGAATGGCAGTCAGTAAAGCGTAGATGACACAACTCCACACGGCCTAACCTTCTTTGTTTGATCGTGGTGTTTGATCCTGGTGTTTACCACACACATTTACTGACGCAAACACGCACCCATACCAAGATATGTACTCCACCCTAAAGGTCTTGTGGAATCCTCAAAGTAATCCTTTGGCTTATTCGCGCACACCTTCCTTGACATTTCTATACAATTGGAGACGCAATGTTCAACTTAGATTGTGACAGCTGATGGAGGTGCAGGAAGCCTCAAGGATCTATGGGTAATTCCCCTCCAATCTATCTTGAATGGAGTGTTTTTGACATCAGATCAGAAATCAGATTCAGAAAGTGTTTTATTCGCAAAGTTCGTTTGCAGAGACAAGGAAAATTTACTGCGATCTGTCAATCAAGCATTGAGGCCCACCTACTCCTGTGTGTGTGTGTCAGTGAATGTAAGTGTGTTTGAGTGTGTGTCAGTGCATGCAAGTGTGTTTGAGTGTGTGATCCTGGTACTGTACATGTTGAGGCCAGGTGTCCCCACAAATATAGTAAACTTGACCGTTTAGTCTCCACAAGGTTAGACAGGCCGTCCCCATGAACGGAAATGTTGTTTTGGTTGCTGGTGAAGGTTTAGCGTTAACATTGGGCATTCGTTTTAGGGTTAGGCAATGCATTTACATAATTAAAGACAGTACTTTTTTATTAGCGTGCATTTTGATTTGTTGCGTATTGTTTTTGGTTCCAGACGAAATAATAACCACAGTAGTTAGGGTTTAGTTAAGTTGAATTAGCAATAGAGTTAGAGATTAAATATTCACCAGATTGTAATAACCTCATTGGCCTTAAACGATAGTACCAGTCGGCCATCAGATGTGTGGTTATCGCATACTACTTTGAATTGTTTCTAAATTCAGCATTAAAAATAAACTGTTGAATTTACAGTCAAGTATTGCAGTTTTTACCAGGTTGAATGGCTTTTGAATGGCATTTCCATTTGAATGAGAATATTGATAGCTTATTCTCAGTAAGGACTATTGGTAGCCCGAAAAAAATTCTACGGTAGTTTCTTTGTTCGACCAATAAAGTAAGATGCTAAGAGAAAGAGAAAAAGTGCTGGTGGAAAAAAAGAGCTTCAAACAACATTTTATTCATTTTTAAGGCTCAGGCCTCTCCATCAAGTCTTGACCTGGGGAAACCACACACACTTACACACACCCACACACACACCCACACAGTGGTATATCCCAGGGGACAGTAACATGACTGGGAACTAGTCTGAAAAACAAGCCCACTTCACACCACAGGGAAGCGAATACAGACCCACTACTGGAGAGAATGATCTGTAAGAGAAGGTAGGTGGTGTGTGTGTGTGTGTGTGTGTGTGTGTGTGTGTGTGTGTGTGTGTCAGTGAATGTAAGTGTGTTTGAGTGTGTGTCAGTGCATGCAAGTGTGTTTGAGTGTGTGATCCTGGTACTGTACATGTTGAGGCCAGGTGTCCCCACAAATATAGTAAACTTGACCGTTTAGTCTCCACAAGGTTAGACAGGCCGTCCCCATGAACGGAAATGTTGTTTTGGTTGCTGGTGAAGGTTTAGCGTTAACATTGGGCATTCGTTTTAGGGTTAGGCAATGCATTTACATAATTAAAGACAGTACTTTTTTATTAGCGTGCATTTTGATTTGTTGCGTATTGTTTTTGGTTCCAGACGAAATAATAACCACAGTAGTTAGGGTTTAGTTAAGTTGAATTAGCAATAGAGTTAGAGATTAAATATTCACCAGATTGTAATAACCTCATTGGCCTTAAACGATAGTACCAGTCGGCCATCAGATGTGTGGTTATCGCATACTACTTTGAATTGTTTCTAAATTCAGCATTAAAAATAAACTGTTGAATTTACAGTCAAGTATTGCAGTTTTTACCAGGTTGAATGGCTTTTGAATGGCATTTCCATTTGAATGAGAATATTGATAGCTTATTCTCAGTAAGGACTATTGGTAGCCCGAAAAAAATTCTACGGTAGTTTCTTTGTTCGACCAATAAAGTAAGATGCTAAGAGAAAGAGAAAAAGTGCTGGTGGAAAAAAGAGCTTCAAACAACATTTTATTCATTTTTAAGGCTCAGGCCTCTCCATCAAGTCTTGACCTGGGGAAACCACACACACTTACACACACCCACACACACACCCACACAGTGGTATATCCCAGGGGGACAGTAACATGACTGGGAACTAGTCTGAAAAACAAGCCCACTTCACACCACAGGGAAGCGAATACAGACCCACTACTGGAGAGAATGATCTGTAAGAGAAGGTAGGTGGTGTGTGTGTGTGTGTGTGTGTGTGTGTGTGTGTGTGTGTGTGCGCGCGTGTGTGAATGTTAAACTCACCTCAGGGATCGAGTACCCTCACGTGAGGTTTTCTCATGCCTTTATCCTAGTGCAGTAATGTCTGAACAACACACACACACACTCACGCACACACACTCACGAACGCACACAAACTAACTACATGCTCTTAAATTTGCTAATTGAAAGCAAACACATATGCTCAATATTTGCACCAATTGTATAAAATGGTGGAAAAAAATTATCAATTAATTTGATTGAGTAACTATGCATTTTTAGGGCAGAAGAGAAAATTAGAGATGTGTCTGTTCCCACTCACTGTAAGCCACCTCACCACCATATTAGTGGACAGAGAAAATGTACTGGGCAATGGTTCTCCAACAGGAGTACAAGGACCCTTAGGGGTTTATTTGGCCAATCTATAATGGGTCCTTGAGGAACCACATGAGATTGTAGGCTTACTGTAAACATTCACGTGAGGGGTTCTTTAAGGGTACTTTAATGTACTGTTAACATTCACGTGAGTGGTTCTTTAAGGGTACTTTAACTTACTGTTAACATTCACGTGAGGGGGTTCTTTAAGGGTACTTTAACGTACTGTTAACATTCATATGAGGGGGTTCTTCTAGGGTACTTAAACGTACTGTTAACATTCACGTGAGAGGTTCTTGCAGGGTACTTTAACGTACTGTTAACATTCACGTGAGGGGGTTCTTCTAGGGTACTTAAACTTACTGGTAACATTCATGTGAGTGGGTTCTTTAAGGGTACTTAAACGTACTGTTAACATTCACGTGAGGGGGTTCTTTAAGCGTACTTAAACGTACTGTTAACATTCACGTGAGTGGGTTCTTTAAGGGTACTTAAACGTACTGGTAACATTCACGTGAGGGGTTCTTTAAGGGTACTTAAACTTACTGGTAACATTCACGTGAGAGGGTTCTTTAAGGGTACTTAAACTTACTGTTAACATTCACGTGGGAGAATTCTTTAAGGGTACTTAAAGGGTTAAAATGCCAGGTTGTTGTGATGAAGTTAAATCATGTCAGAACTTTTTCTACCTTTAATGTGACCTATAACTTGAACAATTCAATTGAAAAACAAAGTCTAATATTTGAAGGGGGGGAAATTAGAAATAAAAACCTTATACAGTAAATAATGTCTAAAATACAAAATATATGGAGAAAGTGGAGGGGTTTGTTCAATGTGCAAGTCCTTGCTTTGCTGTTTGCAGACTACAGGAGGGTGTGATAGCGAATCACTGCTAGGTTCTATCAGACTTGTGTGAAGAGCAGAGACAAGTATTGTAGCTTTTCACCGGGATGACGAGCAGTTCGAATTTTGTTGAGCTTTAGTGACCAAAGATCAAAGACAACGTTTTGCCAGATAGGTAGACGTATGTGAAGCAGTTTCTGTAGCTGGTTTCTATAATTGTGTGTTTTAATTGCCATACCTTTCCTGAAATATTTATTTCTACAATTGCAGGTAGCCATTTTAGCTGTAGATAAGACGTTGACAGACTGATGACGTAGCGCTGTGGTCGGACTTGGAGTGGGAGGAGAAGTTCTAGAGGATTCCATTCAGATGGAGAGCGCTGTGCGAGGCCTGTACTGAACAGCTTCTCTGTCACCAGCTCACGTTTTACAAGAGGATTACATGTGTACTCAGTGTCCCACATGGCTCACTGTATCTGACTGGCCTAAACCATGGGCCATGTGCTCCAGTCCACACACACACACACATTGGTTCTTAGTCATGTTTTTTAACCTAGCCTTTGGAAAAGCCACACTTGTAGGACTGCATTTAGTTGAGGATTAGAGACCATGTAAGACCTTCCTCATTTTACGCTACTACTGGCATACAGGATTTCCTCCTTCTCCTTGCTCCCTGTTCCTCGTCATACAGCTATTGATTTTCTCTGATTCTGTACTTGCGGAGGTTTGCGGTAGAATTTAGAAGTCCCAGCAGGGGCATTTGTGAGCATTATTGTGGATTAAATTGCAGATATGTGTAAAACGCTGATTTAAATGTCAGTGCTACATATATATATCTATATATATATTTAAACCGTATTCCTAAAGAATTTAGACCTAAACTCAACCATATCTCACTCCCAACACTACTCGGACATAGCACAGATCCCTGTTTGTCTGTTTAGGGGTTCCCTTCACAGAGTAACTACAATGGATATGTCCTCGCAATCTGAGAGATTTGGAGTGCTTTTTGCAAAAAAGAGTGGGCAATTATTGCGAGGTGAAGATGTGCCATGCTAAAGAATCAAACGCTGCTTTAACAAAGTATTCATTTTATTATGTGCACACTTATGCAACCAGGTTATTGTAAGGTTTTTATTTTTTTATTTTCCCTCAAAATAATCAGTTTGTTTTTCAGTTGAATTTTCACATCAAAAAGGTGTAGACTTTTATATATCGACTGTATATGTGACATAACCATCATAGATTGTTGCAACAGAAACATACTTGTATCACCACCCACAGGTTGAACACAACGTAGGTCAATTTGTAATAACTTGTTGGGTGTTTAGCAAAACTAGTTTCTCTAACTTTAAACTCCCAATTGTGGTGGTATGCACGACTCCTACACACACACACACACACACACACACACACACACACACACACTGTCTGTTTATCCTGGGAGATGGGGTGTGGGAGGGAGATTAGACAGAAACTGTGTGTGTTTGTGTGTGTGTGTGTGTGTGTGTGTGTGTCTGCTGTGTGTGGACAGAGAGGGCATCTGAGATTGTTTGGAGAGTGTGGGTGAAGAGTTGTGTAAGCCAGCCGGTGTTTATGAGGCAGACTAGTCCATGTCTCTGGAGTTCGCAGCAACTTAAAAAAAGATTCTGGGAGGAATGTCTTCTGATTGGGCCAGGGAACCGTGGTTGTCTGATTAGCTGTTTTTCCTCAGGGTTCTGTTTCGGGTTCTATATTATTTCTTCTTTCTTGTTTAACACCCCATGGGCCCAGCGCCATTGTGGCATTTTCACTTTGTTGCTTTTAATTTTTTTTAATTGATATTTGCTTTGAGCTAAGCTTGGGAGACAGATCATTAAAAGATTAGTATACAACTGAAAATAACAATTTTTGCTATTACTAGTTATTAAATATTTTCACCGCTAGAAAGTTAAATGTAGTCGTGATTGATGCCTCTGTGTGCAGCAGTTGTTAAGATAACTAGGCTACTACATCACATTGGTGACATTTGTAGGTTTGAGTCTATTGCCTGCCTGAAAGTTGTGTAAAGCCTTTTCTTTTTTGAGTGCATAATTTTTTATCTCCTGCGCTGTCCATTTCCAAAAGAACAGGACGTTGGTGTAGTTGTAGATATCGTTTGTTTGGATATGCAAGCAACTCCTTTCCTCGCTGACTCACCATCATAAGATAGCTAATTGAAAGGTGAATATGTGTAGGCTAAAGCTTTTGCTGTTAACAAAGCAAGTGGCAGCTAGCTTTGCATAGCTTTTAATAGTTGCAGTTGGCTAACCTATCTAGCTACAGGCTACGTGTGTACAAGTAGACACCAGTGGTGGCTTGAAACCCTGACCTTTTCTGGGCAGCTCGTGCCTTGCATTCAGATGGCATGCGTTGCCCCGACTGTGTAATGTGTAACGCTGTCACGATAACTGTGACA
Source organism: Dallia pectoralis (assembly GCA_029465975.1). NCBI lineage: Eukaryota > Metazoa > Chordata > Actinopteri > Esociformes > Umbridae > Dallia > Dallia pectoralis. The sequence continues at coordinate 5,050,374 of CM055728.1, forward strand.
ACTGCTATATCAAGGAGCCTCTTTTGACGTTTTTTGCCCATTCTCTTCAAAATATCTGTGCCGTGCTTCGTCTATCCAGCTGATATTTCTCTGTCAAATCATATCTATGCCAAGATAGCACTGTCTGGAATGAGTTCCTTGAGATACTTGTCAAAATAGGTGATTTATTCAAACTCGCCAAACCCAGCAATGTTTACACTGCAACTTTATTTACGGTATTCATCATGTGCCCACATACTTCTAATTCTGAGAGAGGAAGGGAGAGAGAGGGAGGTCCGGGGAAGCAGTGCTTGATTTGGGTCAGAGCTCACCAGAGCTGAACACAGGCACCTCAAATGTCCTACTGTGGATGCATCTGTTACTCTTATAGAGTTGTAGCTCCAAGCTGTTTTGGAGCTACCAGTACCAGCAGGGCTCCAGACTAACATTTTCCACTGGTAGAACATCGTTCAATTGGTGGCACCAGAACATGGGTTGATAGCAACCCTTGTTATACATTGGAGTAAGATTAGAATTATGCTCCTAGCATTGGAGCATATGTAGGACTTGACAATGATGCATTTATGGCTAGACCTAATAGAGAGGTGGTTGGAACATTTGATTGGCTATTATAATTACATACATTTCGGTGAGCCTTCTGTGTTGGCTAGCTAGATTGTCCCAGCCTTACGATCAGTTCATCTGACCAAACCATATGGCGTTGTCATCCTTGGGACACAGGGGCTATTCCCGGGGATTGTATTTGGACAGTCCACATTTGGACGACCTCCTGTACGTCCTTTTGCTTTCTTCCTCCTTGTTCGGCTGAGTTGCACTAACTCTGCTTCTTTCCTCTTCTGCGTCTCCTTTTGCCCCAGTCTCATCCTGAATCTGCTAGATCTGATCGAGGCTTTTTTATCCCGTAGGTTGACATAGTTCTGATCGGGCCAACTGTGTATGGTTGGGGCAAGCCTCCGACCACTGGAATATTCTGGAGAATGTTGGTTTTCTATTGAGGGAATTGGTACGACAGTGATGCAGGAGATGACTCCAGTAAACTAAGCATGTCTAGTAAAATCACTCATCCAATTAAATTAATTGAGCATGAGTAACCTAAATAATCAGAAGTCTTCTATCTAACTAACTAGTAACAAGTGTGATGCAATTGGCTAGGAAAATACATTTTAATCTGGATAAAAATATTTTCACAGTTCAAAGTTTGCTATATTCTGTCTGATTTTCCTTTTTCTCCTATATCAGCCTCGACTCGATGTAAGGTTCTTATGCCGTAGCTGTTACATAGCGCAATGGGGAAGAATAAAGGGTACTGCTCTGGCTAGGAGCATCCAATTTTCACCATTCAAAGTTTGCTATATTCTGGCTGATCTGCCGGTTAAAACGAGACCAGCCACAACAAGGTCAGACACGAGTCTGTTGAAGTGTCTGATACTCTGTTTAATTGACATTTTATATTGGAGACATATTACCATATTAAGTACTTGGTATCAGTACTCAGTATCGGCAAGGACCCAACTATAAGTGCATGTACTTGGTCTGAAAATAAGTGGTATCCGTGCATACGTATTTACCACATAAACCACCTGTTTGTTTAGATTATGTGTCCTGCAGAAAGCAGTGTAGTTTGTCAGCACCGAACAAGTTTGGGCAGTTAGTAATACAGAAAACCTCTGAAAGAAAGTCTGACTATTACAAACCCGATCTTCACAATTTGAGATTAACCTGCCTCATTGCGGGAACTCCTAGCCCACTTGGGAAAGTTGAAATGTCATCTGAAGCAACTTTAATGACGTGTTGTTCTGTTTCCCAGATTTCCATCTTGATTGAGCTCATTGTAAAAAAATTGGTTTTTAATAGTCAGATTTTGTTTTCTTTTTTGTTTGTAATACATTAACAGCAAACTATTTTATTCCTTAGCATAATTTCATTGTTGCCCCATAAAACAAGTTCACAACAACAAGAATATACATTTACATGTGGATAGTAGATACATGCTGTTTAATACCATAGACAGTAGATACATGCTGTTTAATACCATAGACAGTGGATACATGCTGTTTCATACCACAGACAGTAGATACATGCTGTTTCATACTACAGACTGTAGATACATGCTGTTTCATACTACAGACTGTAGATACATGCTGTTTAGTACCACAGACAGTGGCCACATGCTGTTTCATACCACAGACAGTGGATACATGGTGTTTCATACTACAGACTGTAGATACATGCTGTTTAGTACCACAGACTGTGGCCACATGCTGTTTCATACCACAGACAGTAGATACATGCTGTTTCATACCACAGACAGTAGATACATGCTGTTTCATACCACAGACAGTAGATACATGCTGTTTCATACCACAGACAGTAGATACATGCTGTTTCATACCACAGACAGTAGATACATGCTGTTTAATACCACAGACAGTGGAAGGACAAACTTTGTTTTTTGAATGGGTTGAGGTGGGTTTACTTATTTGACTTTTGTTTCACAAGGAACATCTGGGCCTTCTCGCGCACATACACACACATGCACAAACACACCAGCTTTTAGGGATGTTTAGAGAGTTGTGGTTGATGAAATGCCAATATGACAAAACAGACTGTCAAGATTACATCTATACAGACAAGCCCTGGGAGTGAGCTAGAGTTACAGACCGGGAGAGAGAAAACCCCTATGAGGGGAGGGGGCCACTCGAATGAAGAACCACAACAAGGACATGAACCAAGTTTATTGAGATGACCCAGTCAGCCCCAATATGATCTATTGTCAGTTGTAGCATCACCTGCGGTGTCTCTTTCTGTTTAGCCTGAAGCATTCTAGTCCCATATGCCTGTGGCTCAGATTAGTGCCAGAGTGGAGGTGGTCCTCAAAACTGTGCGCTTACAAGTGTGTTTTAGCAGTTCTAGACTCACCTGGGGTGTCAAGAGGGAACACCGGGATCAGTTTCAAAGTGATTGGCAGGTCTTACTTCAGGTGTCCCTCTAAGGTTATTCTAGAATGTTTGTTTGCAATTCCTAGAGTCTTCTGAACAATAGAAAGTTACATAGCATGTATCGTTCTCGCCGGCGGGTTTTGAACTTCTCTTTCCCTAGCATTGTTAAGCTGGTCTTAATAACCAAAACCTCTCGCAACTAAAACAGTTTCTTCCCCACGGCAGTAAGCCTACGGAATTCGCCTCAGCACTATACTGTCCATAGTCTGTCTCCTACATTCTCATGGGTTTAACCAGCCTGTACACTTTTACATTTACATTTACATTATTCACTTTTACATTAGTCACTTTAAATAATCAATGCACATTTGCACAAATTGGCACATTCATGTAATACATATTGTATTGATATATTGCATATTCTATTTTGCCTTGTTCGTATTGCTCTCTCCATAAGTCATCTCTACAGGTCATCTCTCTGAACTCTAACCGGACATTTCACATTTGCACAATCAAAGCACATTATATTTAAACTCTGTATATTCTTACCTAGGAATGGTCTCTCTAGCTCGTATTGTTCGTATTGTTCGTATTGTTAGAATTTGCCCTTTAATGTGTGAATGAGTGTTGCAGGAATGGGTCAATACAAATTCCATGTTCGTGAAAACAAACTTGGCGCATAAAACACTTTCTGATTCTGACAAACACGCATGCACTCGACCCGTGCACACACACACTCAGTCACAGAGAAACACCCATACACACATGTTCCCCATAACAGAGCTCAAGCATACAGACAGGTACCTGGATACAAGTGGAACTCGCAGGCCCTAAGCTATTTCCAGCTAACCAGATCTGAGCTGAGACAAGGTATACATTCCGCTCAAACGCATAAACACGCCTTGCATCGGATTACACTGGGAGAGAGAGAGCGAGAGAGCAACCCTTCCCTCTTAAATGGAGAAAGTATTCGTGTAATTTGTTTATGTGGGATTAGCTAGCTGTAATGGAGAAATAGCTTTATATACATCACAGGACACCTGAGTTGAATTTCACTGCTTTTAGGAGCAGATCGTAAAGATGGCATACAAGACCGATTTCATATCCGTCACTCTCTGTCCTCTTACGTTCTCCCTCATTGTTTCATATTGTTTTTATTTTTTATCTCACTATCTCTGTTTATCGGCCTTCTTTCCAATGAATATATTCGCTCACTATAAAAATTGTTTTGTTCTAGTGCCATACTCGAAGAGTGTTCTTGAAGGGAAAAGGGAAGACAAATCCAAAGAGAACTGTTTTGATGATATGTAGACAAAGAAACCCTGGTTTCTATTTGAAACCAAAATAACTGTTTTCAGGTGGTTCACCTACAGAAATCTTTTCATAGTACTCTTATTTGGGTTACTAAACAGATTTTTCTTTGGAAGTAAGAATCCTTTTACATTTCATGCATGGTTCTGTCGAGATTCAACAAGGAACCAAAAACACCTCTTGTTGGAACCAAAATAATGTACTCTCACAGGGATAACTAAACTCTTTTGGACCCTTTTTTTATTAATAGTAGAACCCAGGAATTTTAAAAACTGATTGATGGAAAATGTTTACCTGCATTTTTAATATGCCAGTGCTTCAACTACAGGACCTCCATAGTAAAATGAAGTGAAGCCTGGCCTTAGCCCTTGGTTTATGTGTGTGTGTCTACTAGTGTGTTTGTGTGTGTGTGTGTTTACTAGTGTGTGTGTTTACTAGTGTGTGTTTGTGTGTGTAAATGAACTCAAACCCGCTGCAGTCCTCACACTCCGCTCACAGAAGAAGGTATAAGACGCCTGGAGCTCACACACTTGTTAAAGTTTTCTTCGGAACCCCCCAACCCCATAAAAAACACTTCAACACACACACACACACACACACACACACACACACACATGGAGCCACCAGCACACCAATCTAACCGTTGTTTTGCTCCACATGTGCAGTTTAGACTCAATGCGAGAACAAACTGCCCTTTCCTTTCTAGCGCGTCGCCATATACGATCCCCATGTGTTGAGCACCTTGAAAACAATCACTTCCAGCGTTCTGCTGTGGCGTAAATTAGCTATGAGCCACGGAACAAGGCCTGAACATGTGGTTGCTTTGTTGTTTCCTTCTAATTAGCGCACAGTTAGTCTTCTCACCACTCTAAACCCCTGTAGCAGACTGCACACACTGCAACACTTCAACCAGACTGGCTGATTGTCTGCAAAGCTGCATTCCATTTGACCCTAAGGATGTTTGGTTAGATAATAAATGGACTTGTACTTAATTTGTGTGTGCATGTTTTCTGTTTGTGTGCACGTTATCATTCTGTGTGTGCGCATGTGCTGGTTCTTGTATGTGTTTAGAGAGATTCAAAAATAGGGTTCCATTTTATTTTTCAAGGTGATTGAATCTTTGAGGAATGCCTAGATATTTCTTTTCTCTCTACCATACTTGTTCTCTATGTCACATACAGCACAGATGGGCTATTATAATGTGACTCCTTATGCTTTAACAGCAACAGTAAATGGGAATTGTTACTTACATTATTCAGTTATTTATTTAGGGGTCATTAACATAATCGTTAGGGCAAGTTAAGTCTGACATTTGAAATGTTTAATACATGAAACAACAAGATGATCAAATTAGGATATGGACACAGTGCAGCTTTAATGAATTTTAACATGTATTTCCATCTCAATTATCATGCGTTTTTATCCAAATTAGGATATGGACACAGTGCAGCTTTAATGGATTTTAACATGTATTCCCATCCCAATTATCATGCGTTTTTATCCAAATTGGATGCTGGTGATCTTAATATTTTTTTACACACAGTGAGCTGAAATAACATCAACACAGAACCAGCTGAAAGCAATGGCAACAACCAGCGTAAGAAACATTAGCTAGTTATATGTGTTTCTCTAGACTATTGTATATTTATTGTAAATTTGGTCAGAAAGTGATGCCACACCTATGCTATGCCATGGAGGGGCAGGCGAACGGTGCTTTCTTGTGGTAGGACGGGGCTTCCTTGGAGTAGAACAGTGTTTCACATCACATTATACATATTTGTTACATACCAGCTAGACAGACAATAAAGCTACATATATAATATTACTTATACTGTGGAAATACAATTCCCTAGTAATGGTTGCAAGCCCAGCTGCGTCCACTGGGAGCTACCATCGGCCCATGTAGCACGATTCCAAGCTAAACCTGTATTATAATGCGCAACATTTTTATGCCTGTCCAGAGAGAAACTGCTGACTTAACATTTTTCATTGGGTAACTAGCTAAGCTAATGTTAGCCTAGCAGCACTGGGAGCTACCTATAGTTATCTATTCATATATAAAGTTACAAATTCGTATTGAAACTATTGTAACTTTCGTATTAGAATTTACTTTTCCCGTACTAAAAATGCTACATTCATTGTACGTTAGTCCTGGAAATGCTGGAAATGCTGCTTAACCAATGTTAATTTTTGTTTTCGCTCTTGCTTTATCCAGAAATGTTTTACGAATAGCACCACTCTCCAAAATCTTTAGCGCTTTGCCGTTTTATATGTTTGCTGTTGTGGGCAACAGAGGAATTGGCTTTTTCTTGTCATCTCTAGCTGTTATTGTAGCTTCTGTCTGAAAATAGTTTATTTGACTTCTTATTGCCGCCTTCTGTTTCCTCCAGCCAGTACACCTATTCAGAATCTGAACCATTCACCGCCTTGCCAATGGTAATTGACTAAAGATTTGTTGGAACAGGAGTTCTGGTGTGGGAGCTGTCTGTGGTGCTAACCATCACTCACTAGGTCTCATTTTAATTAGACACCATGTTTAAATAGACAAAACATTCATTTTATTTTTCAATAACTTACCTAGTGCATCTTCAAAATCATACTTTTTAGCATTTTATTTTGATTATTTCACATTTTCCTAAAATTAATTAAATGTATACATTTAAAATGCACTAGCATGTTCACTGTATATTACGTTCATGTATTTCTTTTTGTATGGGCTCTTTTCCAACCCTTTGATTTTCTTCCATCCATTGCTCTTGATATCTGTTGTAGTTTTGGTGTGATAGGCACTTCAAACCAAGAAGACTTGTGGACACAGGACAAAGGACACTTGTTAGCAACAGGTTTCAATGGAAGGTCTGAATGGCATTTAGCAGTCCAATTGTGAGGTCATACCATGGGATTCTGAGGCTAGACATTTATATACACAAACAAACATACACACCCTGGAGAAGACACTCACAACACTTTTGTATAACGCCCGGCTCAG
>CM055728.1:5060112-5107399 GCA_029465975.1 Dallia pectoralis
TGGTCGTCCCTGTATTATGCGCTATGATTTACTTGGCGTTGTGGATATTTGCTTTAACGTCACCCGTGGTTGTGAATCTTCCTCTGGACGAACGTTAAACACCGATGTGATACTGAGAGATAGCGTTGACACGTATTACAGGGATTACCCATAAACCACCTCCTTCTGCACTTTCTCTCGTTGCCTCTTTGGGTAGAGGTGTGTTGCATTAATGTGGAGTCCAGATAAACCTTGTTTTTCCCCATTCCTCTCTAGCTTTTGACTGAAGCGTAATACATTTATATGCACAGACACACACAGGTCTGGTATTCTAATATGCCGGGCCTACTCGCACACACACACATAGACACACAAATACACACAGTTTTAATGCTAATTAGAGGCTATTGCTCTTGAAGTTGTACATCTAATCTACATCTATCTTGACCTTTGGAATACATGTATTTCATGTCTGTGTACTCTAACTGGTGGAGGAAAATTTTGAACATTCCGGTATTTGGCTTAATTCAAAGGCAACTATTTTTTTTCATCTTTAATCGTGAAGTTGTAACCGATAATCAGTGTCCAATCAGTTACCTGATAAAAGAGGCACGTAGCAGTGTGCTAGGCTCCTATTGGTCTATCCTGATCCAGAGGCGTGCTCGTAGGCCGTTTGCACAACACATAGATGTCTGTTTGAGAGACACGACAGGCTTTCATCTTATCACTCTGCACAGTGACACCGCTTCAAAGACCTCGGGCAATTTTTACTGGCACAGGAGTGCATACGTGCGTGTCAACGCTTCCTCGTGTGTGTGTGTGTGTGACTATCAGCACAATCCCTAAAACATGTTCCATGCTCCAGAAGTGTGTCTAATGAAGTTGAGGGCATGGCTTCAAAGAGCTGCAACTCAACCCAGTACTCTCTCTCTCTCACACACACACACACACACACACATCCTCTGACCCAAACGATATTGTGAAGGAGGAGGCTGGAATGAGAGCTAAACTATTGATAGCAGGGAGAAGGGTTGGGGCTGTGGGGCAATGAGGTGGAGAGTTTGGGATTTATTAATGAGCGATTTATTTCAATGTGATAAAGGATGGTTTGGAGAGAGGGAAGAGAGGAGAGAAAGCAGGAGATATAAGGGTTTTTTCTGTCTTTCCCGCTAGTTTGGCAGGAGTATATCTCCATTCTGAGAGCCAGGAAGAGGGGGAGAGATATTAAAGAATGCAATGGAAGGGAGAGAAAAAAGGAGTTTACGAAAACAGGGAACAGTTATTGCTGGATTATCTATCATATTTACGCAGATACTTGGCCAGTCTTTTGTAATTGTCATGACTTAGAAGGTAGTAGGTAAAACTGTGTTCGGTAATACCTTAACCTCAGGTCAAATTGGATTCCTACTTATGTCATCCTGTTGTGTGTATCTGTATGAGAAAGACTACATCATAGCGTGTGTGGTTTCGGTTACGTTTTTAGTGTCTATGTAAGAATTAGTAAAAATATAGAGGAAAATGTATTTTGATATGCATTGCTTAGTCTGCCGTGTGTGTGTGTTAACAGTCTGTTCATGTGTGTTTTTATGAGTGGTGTTTTGTGCCTGGTGCCTTTGAGGTGTGCACCGTTCAGCTCTGTTTGATGTATTTTGTGTGTGTTAGGTTTGTAGAGGTCTGTCTGTGTGTGTACGTGTTTCACCTTGCATTGGCCACCTGTAAACTATCAACAGAAATTAGGTTTTTATGTACTGATAGTTAACAGAACACTGGTGTGTGGGAGAGAGGCTTTACACAGGTATATCCCTTATACCAACTGGTTTTCAGTAGGCATTGTGTACAATCACTGCTTAATCCTCACTGATGCGTGTCAAAGTACTGTAATTGAGCTGTAATCCATGTGAATGAATCCTGTACAGTCAAAGGAAGACATCCAAATGTGTAGCTTAGAACGACTGTTTTTAAAAGGAGTGCTGCACATAAGGCATTGACCTTTATCTGCTGTATATAGGATAATTACTTTTTTATTATTACTAGAAAACGGAAAATGCAATTGAAAAACAATGAATCAGGGCAGGACATATAAGTGAAGGTAAGTGTTTATAAAATATATCCATCAACATTGCCTCACAAATTAAAAGGATTTTTTTTTTAAATCCAGGGACATGACAAGTAGTTATGCTGGTTATTGGCCTATTCGTGAATAAAGCTCACTAACAGTGCTCCAGATGGCTCAGTTTCAACCACAATGCACCTGCACTCAAAATCTAAGTCGTTTTGTTTGTCTGTTGTTTTTATTTTAAATGAGAGTGACTTTGAGAGCAAAAACATGAAGGGAAATAATCTGTGATGTGTGCTGTTTCCCAGCTGACAGACTCATGGATCTATTTCAAATATGCTTTATAACAGCAGACTACAGCTTTGGTTGGCATGTCTGTGAAAGTGGCCCTTGAGATTTGTAATTTTCGGTTGTTCAAGTACTTTCATTCTTCATATTAATTACTTTACTTTGCCAGATGGACCTTTTGGGAAATCTTTGGCAAAATTGGATTCCACTCACCTCTCACCAACATGGCACGACTATGTGTGTTGTTTTTCTAGCTGGATTTCAATGTAGCAGTTTCGACTGGCCTCTGCAATGATTGTGCTTCACACCCACAACTTAGCTAAACTACGCTTAGTAAGCAAATGTCCACACACACACACACACACACACACACACACACAGCCTTGCATTTTACAGAGACCTGACCCTGAAAAGAGTCTGTGATTGGCTCACAGTTATACGCCGGTTGGTTTTACCTGCTTCCTGTCCAGCATTGGTCCACTTCCTGTTACTCAACCATGTGCTCCTGATTAGAGTCGTTTGTTAGAGCCCCTGTAGGACCCTCAAGCTGTTATACACCCACATTTAGGCCAGGAACCAAAGGCTGAAATTTGGGCTGTGCAATTAATACAATTTTCTATTTCAATTACGATTATGCCCTCTGACGATTATAAAAACAAAGTAATCGAGCCAAAACAATTATTGTGCCGCATTCAGTTTTGTCTTTTTAAAAACTGCGCTCCATTTTTCTTCACAACTGTGCACTTTCGCTCTTCCTTAAAACACCAAACTCACTCCCCCTGGGCTGTTTTGCTCCTGCTCACAGGAAATATTTGTGAAATATAGGCACTAAATAATTGAGGGAAAAAGTATTTTTGACGACATTTACAAATTATTTTACCACATATTTACTTTGTCTTTAGGCAACAATGTAGGAAATTACAACAATAAACACAATTCAATCAGACGGAAAATGTACAATTTGGCCGTCTTGAATATGGTAGAACCCCGGAATATCTTAAGAGAAAATACTAAATGAAAAGGAAGTCAACGTCAGACAGACAAAGTAGTTCATTTTTAATTATCAATCAGAAGTTCATGTTTCACAGCACTCTGCTTCTGACACGCTTTCGGTGGGCTGTGACACCACATGGAGGACAGAAGAAACCCGCCTCAGAGCCGTAAAGCGCCGCTGCAGGATTCAGTGGATCTTAGGCCTTACAATTCATTACATCACCGGCGATTTCAAGTTGAAGACTTTGTGTCCCCTAACAGTGTTTTTTCTGACCTGAAAGAGTTGACAGTTACTGACTGGATTATGTTCAATATAGACCTAGTTTAGCAAAATGTTAAATGTAAAGGAGATTTCAGTATTTTGTGGCAGTGCACTAAAACATACTTGATATAATTTATTTTGAGCTAATTAATTTTTTGTCCTTTCCAACGGCGACCTGGCCATAATCATTTTCTTGGCCAGGTCGCCAAGTAAATAAATGCATGGTGTGTTCTAATTCAATTAATAATCGTGTTTAATAATCGTGATCTCAATTCTGTTCAAAATAATTGTGATCATGTTTTTTGCCATAATCGTGCAACCCTATCTGAAATTATTTTTTTGAATTTGTTAATAACTTAAAAAGGTTTAGACATGATGCACTGTATGCTCATATTTACCAACATTTAACACACCAATTCATTTTATCTGCTACAGAGGCCATTAACATTCCCCAAGCATTTGCATGTTTTTTCTTTAATATATTCTCTACACTTCTGCATAGTGAGAATGTTGATGGTAGATTGTTTTAGTATTATCGATGGAGATATCTGTCTGATCACTAAAGCCTTTCCTTTTTTTTGGTCAACAGTTGGCTGCTGCCAATGACTGGAATGGGTTGCAAAGACTGTTAAAAGTGGAACTCTTGCTCGTGCTTCTTTTTAATAATTTCACCTTCCCTATATGTTATTGTGTCCACGTGTCTATTGCTGTATTTAAGTGGATGTTGATTGCTAATGTTCTGCCACACATCTGATCTGACTCAACCCACCTCCTTCCTCTCTCTCTCTTTCTCTCTTTCTCTCTCCCTCTCTCTTTCTCTCTCTCTTTCTCTCTCTCTGTTTTTGTTTGTAAAGTTTTTCTCATTCCTTTTTCATCCTTCTCTTTCCACATATAGAAGAATAGGAGGCCTCTAGTGGCCAGTGGTCGGGTTAATCATGGATATCACCAATGAAGGCATCCACCATTTCCATTTAGTCACGTGGGGGCCCTGTGTAACTCAGTTACTAGAGCTTTGCGCATGGGTTTGGTTCCCATGGTGAGCCAGGACAAAAATAAATGTACACACCAATGTAGGTCGCTCTGAAGTGGAAGGTCTACTAAATTACTTCAGTGGAAATGTGGGTCTTTTTTGGTTAAATGGACTGGACATTTTTTATTTGATAATCTCTTTGGAAAAACAGATTTATCAGGAACAACGAAGTCTCATCCAATTGAATACTTTAAAATAGCAGCTACATTAAATTACATAGACTTCATAATTGGAGAAATATAGGGACGTGTCAAACATTATGTACATCCTTGTCCTTTAGCCAGTCAGTTTTCTATTATATTACAATTAATTTAGCAGATACTCAACCGTGGGAATCAATACCCCAACTCTGGTGGTATTAGTGCTGTGCTTCTACGAAGTGAACTCAGTGCCGCCAAGATGATCGAAGTTTGATTTAAGGGATGTTTAAATACATTGGAGCAAATCTAGTAGGTGTTTGATTTGACTTTTACAAACTCACTGTACTGTCTACCAACTGGAGAGAAGTGCTGTGGTCCAACTAACTGGTAATGGTGGCGGGCTGTTTGGGTAGAAGCCAAGTAACTGTAACTCAAAGCTACGTTTTACACAAGGGTTTGTGTGGTGTGTGGTTGGACTGCAGCGTTCTCTTTAAACTAAAACTACAGATTTAAGCACCCAAAGATAACCCGACAGTTATAAAGGGCAGTGATATGTGTATGTGCAGGCTTTTCTTTAGGTGTGCTGAAATCTGTTGTTAAAAAACGATTCAGAGCTTCAGTCTGCCACTCTGGTTGGTGCTTAAAGCATTGTGTAATATGAATTTAAATCAAGTTTGAGGCCCAATTTAGTGCTGCAAAGATATGATATAGAGTTGAGTTAACCTAGCTGAAATATATTTCATAATAAAACCTAGCTGAAATATATAATATAATAGAACAAGTGGGTTAAATATGCTAAACTTAGCATTGACGTGTACATTTTTGGGGGGGTTGAGTTAACTGGCTTAAATTAGTCTTCAGGGTTGAGTTTACAAAGCTGAATTTAGCTTTGACATGTCGGGTAAAGTAAATGCAGCCATACTTGGCTTTAGCATGGTAAAACATTGAGTTATCTTGACTTAACTTTACTTTGACATTCTAAAACATGGGTTTGAGTTAACTTGGCTAAACATGGTTCTGACGTTGTAAAACGTGTTGTGGAGTTAACTTGGCTTTGCTAGGAGCAGCAGTAATGTGAACTAGAGATAGAGCCAGTCATTGATACTGGAGGTTTTTGCTAACCTCTAACTCAAGTTATTTTTCTATATAATGATAATGATGGCGATAATTGTGAAAAGTGGAGCTGTGTTTATAGTTCAAACCGAGGAGAAGGGCGTTCTTTCTCGCTACTTTTTTCTTCCCCTCCAACCCCGTTTATCCTGCTCTTTCTCTCTTCCTCTCTCGGGTTCGGGAAGTGGCCCTATAAGAACCCTCTCATGGTGGAAATTGTTAGCAAATGGGCTCAAACTGCTGCCCTTTACCTCTACAAACACTCTCTTAAGACCTTTCTCCACCTCTCACTCGCTCCTCGTCCCTCCTTTTTGCTCACGTCTCCCTGCGTTGCTCCCTCTCTCTGTCTTCACGTCATTTTTCTCCCTGACTTTCACGGCTGCCGCCTGCCTACCCTTTTCCACTTTCTCCACCTCTTTCCTAACCCTGCCTTTCTCAGCTCCTTTCGGTTTCCTTCTACGTCCCCTGGTCTGGCTGCATTTGTGAATTCACTAAATTGTTTTACTTCTTGGTTTAAACTTGCCGGGGCCAGTGTCTCTGGTCATATGACAACCCTCTGATCAATGATTGGCTGATGGCAGTTCTTGTTTTTGAAAAGGGATGCCTTTATGGCTGTAATTGCCTCGTTGCACAGACACACACACACAAACACATGCACACACACACATAGCCAAATGACTTGGTGCTAATTGCATAATGACAGCGCTGAATTGGGCTGGGTCAGAGGTGAGCCCCGGGTTTTAAAGGTGGAAAAGAGGAGGACCTTAGGGACATGTGGAGGTCGGGGAACGTTCTTGTGGACAGACCTCAACTCTGGTTTACCACTCCTCTTCTCTCTCCCCTCCATCCCTCCACCCCTCCACCCCTCCATCCATCTATGTCGTTGTGTCTCTCTCCAAGTTCCGATGCTGATCCATCCTTGACCCAGGTCAGGGACTGATTGCACCCAGAGCTGAGGCTTGGCCTGTGGGCTTGAAACACACACAGACGCCCTTTGTGGAGAAAACCACAGCACCTTACACAAGGATCCAATTTGACGCACTAAGTGTGTGTGTGTGTGTGTGTGTGTGTGTGTGTGTGTGTGTGTGTGTTTAGGGCTTACAGCTGAAAGGGTCCTATTGGAGTGAAGTATTTAAGCCATCATCATTACCTATGTGTTAGTATTGAGGTATGTTTTAGTGAAGGACGTAATGAAGGGACGTAATTGGCCCATCATACCAATGTGTAATCTTCTCATATTCTAAGAAAACAGCAGCTCTATTGGCTATAATGGGGCCTTTTTAAGGTCGGCCAAGCCATGCTAACGGCATACCACTTATATATGTTTGATATGTTTAAGGGTAAATGGGTTTTTGTACGTCTCTTTAAGTGTGTGTGTTTGTGTGTGTGTGTGTGTGTGTGTGTGTGTGTGTGTGTGTGTGTGTGTGTGTGTGTGTGTGTGTGTGTGTGTGCGCGCGTTCCTACGCGCATACCTGCATGCGTGTGGTGGAGCCATCACCTGTTCCTCGTGTAATCTCCGTAGCCTGTGTCTCTCTCTCGCCCTTTGATGTTTTCCACAGGAGATTCCTTCAGTGTGAAGTAGCCTCAGAAACTCAATGAAAGACTAGCAGTCAACAACTGTCATTACTGGTTCTTTTACATTAGCCTCTTGCGTTCCTCTTTCCCTCCGTCCTCTGTGTCCTTCTCTTTCTTCCACCTTTCTGTTCTCTGTCCAATTTGTCTTCACGCTCACAGTGAAGACAAAGACAACTTCATCTCGTTGTAACTTCGATGCGTCAGGTGTAAAGAAGCAATACTCGGGTGTGGGAATGACAAGCAAACCGAATCCGGGTGTATTAGCAGAATTGACCCCTCAAACTAAACTCACTTGACATTGGCACATGATGTCTTTCTCACAAACAAGAAGATGTGAGGAAAGGAGAGGGAGAAGAGAGGTAGACAAAGCAATGTCAAACACAGGGCTGTATGCCACTGTTCAGTTCAGTCAGGGATGAGTGGGTTGATTTTTACATTGACTCTTACAGTTACAGTTACTATAATAGTGGACTGTCCAAAACTGTTATGAGTAAAGTAACTTTGATTACATTAAACACACATAGGAAATTACCAAGTTAACAACATCTATTACTGGAACATTTTTGCTTGTAGCTACATCGGTGATTAAGGTGTACTTTACTAGTGGGTTGTTTGGTCCGACAAAATAATTTACTGGCTTTTTACATAAGAACTTTTATCTTATATATTCAGACATTGCTGAAAGAGCAGTGGGCTGGATTGAAACCCACACTGCAGCAGTACTTGTTCACCGGAGGCAGCAGATTAGACTACTGGACATTGGACAACACACTTTTTTATTAAATATCGTTTCAAGTCACTTAGCAGATGTCAATATCCAGAGCGATGTACATTAGTAAGTGCATACATTTGTATTTACTGGCCCCTTGTGAGTTACAAAAGACCCTGACACAATAACAATCAGTACAGAGTGAAAGAACAAGGATGTAGAGGTACATACTTGCAGCCATTAGTAAAAGGTCAAGTGATACCCTACTTTGCCTTTCGGCTCAGCTCTCTTTTCGTCACAACGGTGCGGTGAAGCGAATGCAACACCGCCCCCGCTGCTCCGATCCTCCGACCAATCTCCCGCTCCATTGTTCCCTCACTCGCGAACAAGACCCCGAGGTACTTGAACTCCTTCACTTGGAGTAAGGACTCATTCCCTACCCGGAGTAGGCACTCCACCGGTTTCCTGCTGAGAGTCATGGCCTCAGATTTAGAGGTGCTAACCCTCATCCCAGCCGCTTCACACTCGGCTGCGAACCGATCCAGTGAGTGCTGAAGGTCACCGACCGATGAGGCCATCAGGACCACATCATCCGCAAAAAGCAGTGATGTGACCATCAGCCCACCGAACGGAACCCTCCCCCCATGACTACGCCTTGATATCCTGTCCATGAATATTACAAACAGGATTGGTGACAAAGCGCAGCCCTGGCGGAGGCCAACCCCCACCTGGAACGAATCCGACTTACTGCCGAAGACACGGACACAGCTCATGCTTTGAGCGTACAGAGATTGGATGGCCCTGAGAAGAGACCCCTCACCCCATACTCCCGCAGCACCTCCCACAAAAGATCCCGGGGTACCCGGTCATACGCCTTCTCCAGATCCACAAAACACATGTAGACTGGATGGGCATACTTCCAGGCCCCCTCCAGGATCCTTGCGAGAGTAAAGAGCTGGTCCGTGGTTCCCCGGCCAGGACGAAAACCGCATTGTTCCTCTTCAATCTGAGGTTCGACTATTGGCCGAACCCTCCTTTCCAGCACTTTGGAGTACACTTTACCAGGGAGGCTGAGGAGTGTGATACCTCTGTAATTGGCACACACTCTCTGGTCCCCCTTTTTAAAGAGGGGAACCACCACCCCGGTCTGCCACTCCTCTGGCACTGTCCCAGACTTCCATGCAATGTTGAAGAGGCGTGTCAACCAAGACAGCCCTTCCCCACCCAAAGCTTTTAGCATTTCTGGACGAATCTCATCAGTCCCTGGGGCTTTGCCACTGTGGAGTTGTTTGACTACCTCAGCGACCTCCCCCAGGGAAACTGACGATGACCCTCCATCAGCCTCTAGCTCTGCCTCTGTACTAGAGGGCGTGTAGGTCGGATTCAGGAGCTCCTCAAAATGCTCTTTCCAGCGCCCGATCACATCATCAGTTGAGGTCAACAGTGTCCCATCCTTACTGTACACAGCTTGGATGGTTCCCCGTTTTCCCCTTCTGAGGTGCCGAACGGTTTTCCAGAAGCATTTTGGTGCCGACCGAAAGTCCTTCTCCATAGCTTCTCCAAACTTCTCCCACACCCGCTGCTTTGCCTCTGACACGGCAGCGGCTGCAGCCCTTCGGGCCTGTCGGTACCCTGCAACTGCCCCCGGAGTCCCCAGGGCTAGCATATCCCTGAAGGCCTCCTTCTTCAGTTGGACAGCTTCCCTGACCACCGTGGTCCACCACGGTGTTCTAGGGTTACCACCCCTTGAGGCACCTAGGACCTTGAGACCACAGCTCACCGCCGCAGCTTCAGCAATAGAAGCTTTGAACATTGACCACTCAATGCCCCCAACCTCCACAGGGATGCCTGAAAAGCTCCGTCGGAGGTGTGAGTTGAAGATCTTTCGGACAGGGGCCTCCTCCAGACGTTCCCAGTTCACCCGCACTACCTGTTTGGGCTTACCTGGTCTGTCCAAAGTCTTTCCCCACCCTCTGATCCAACTCACTACCAGATGGTGATCAGTTGACAGCTCTGCCCCTCTCTTCACCCGAGTGTCCAAAACATGCGGCCTTAGATCAGCCGATACGATCACAAAATCGATCATTGACCTTCGGCCTAGGGTGCTCTGGTACCATGTACACTTATGCGCCTCCTTATGTTCGAACATGGTGTTTGTTATAGACAATCCATGACTAGCACAGAAGTCCAATAACAAACGACCGCTCGGGTTTAGATCAGGGAGGCCGTTCCTCCCAATCACGCCTCTCCAGGTGTCTCCATCGTTGCCCACATGTGCGTTGAAGTCTCCCAGCAGAATGATGGAGTCCCCTACTGGAGCCCTATATAGGACTCCCTTCAGGGTCTCCAAGAAGGCTGAATACTCCGAACTGCTGTTTGGTGCATAAGCACAAACAACAGTCAGAGTTTTCCCCCACCACCCTTAGGCGTAGGGAGGCAAACCTCTCATCCACCGGGTAAACTCCAACACCGCCGTGCTCAGACGTGGGCTCGTGAGTATCCCCACACCAGCCCGCCGCCTCTCACCCTGGGCAACTCCAGAGAAGAACAGAGTCCAACCCCTATCCAGGAGTAAGGTTCCAGAGCCACGGTTGTGCGTAGAGGTAAGTCCCACCAGATCCAACTGGTATCGCTCCACCTCACGCACAAGTTCTGGCTCCTTCCCCCAGTGAGGTGACGTTCCACGTCCCCAAAGCAAGCTTCTGCCGCCCGGGTCTGATCCGTCGAGACCCCCACCTTCACTGCCACCCATATGACAGCGCACCCGACCCCTGCGGTTGTTCCTGTGAGTGGTGGGCCCACAGGATGGAGAGGAGAGAGATGCCACGTATCTCGTTCGGGCTGTGCCCGGCCGGGCTCCGTGGCAAACCCGGCCACCAGACGCTCGCTTTCGAGCCCGCCGTCTGGGCCTGGCTCCAGACGAGGGCCCTGGGCTTCCTCCAGGCAGGGTCTCGCTCCTTTTCCCTCTATCTTTCATGGGGTCTTGGTGAACCATTCTTAGTCTGGCCCCTCGCCTGAGACCACTTTGCCTTGGGAAACCCTACCAGGAGCATGAAGCTCCAGACAACCCAGCCCTCAGGTTCATAGGGGCACACAAACCTCTCCACCACGTTAAGGTGATGATTCCCGGGGAGGCGTAAAAATATTATCTATTGCATTTCAAAATATCTTGAAACTGTTGGAATGCCAACATTCGTTTGGATATTCGGATATCTACATTACTGTGCATATCCAGGCATACAGACAGGCAGACACACAGGCATACAGACAGGCATACAGACAGACATACAGACAGACATACAGACAGGCATACAGACAGGCATGCAGACAGGCATACAGACAGGCATGCAGACAGACATCCAGACAGACAGACAGGCAGACAGGCATACAGACAGGCATACAGACAGGTATGCAGACAGACAGACATACAAACAGGCATACAGACAGACAGGCAGACAGACAGGCATACAGACAGACAGGCATACAGACAGGCATACAGACAGACCGGCAGGCAGACGGGTATTGGTGGGTTATTTTCTTCCAGGTGGTGGAGTGTGTCCATCAGAGTGTGGAACATGTGTGTCAGGGCCCAGGTGGAGACACACACACACACACACACACACACACACACTGTAATTACCTCTGTGAAATTCTATCCCTTTAACAACACACACACTCAAAAAATGTTTTAACCCTGGCTGATCCTAATTTACTGTGGTCAACTAAACTATGCCAAACGTGCTGCTTCACTTTAGAAACGTGAAAAAGGACAAAGAGAAGGATAGAGGAGAAGGAAACGAGGAGAGAGGAGATGGGGGAGGAGGAAGCTATTAATTGAACTAATCGAGCGGAATGCTTTCGATTTAGGAGGAAGTCTCCTAGGCTCTCAGTGACAGTGCTGCTCAGCGGGCTTCCCCTGTTTAGGCCTGGATTAAGTTACATCTGACTAACACACTGGTCTAGGGTCAGTTTGGCATTTCTGTTCACCTAAGGTTAAGGATGTGTGTGGGGGAGGGGGGGGGTAGGCTTATTCTAGGTCTGATATGAGGTCAGTTTGGCATTTCTGTTCACCTAAGGTTAAGGATGAGGGGGGGGGTAGGCTGATTCTAGGTCTGATATGAGGTCAGTTAGGCATTTATGTTCACCTAAGGTTAAGGATGTGGGGGGGTGGGGTAGGCTGATTCTAGGTCTGAGATTAGCGCAGCACCTCGTCATGCCAGGTAGATGGAATCAGTTCCTTGCGATAGATATTCATCATTCTAATGGTAAGGACGATTGCGCCCTTTGACCCTGTAACCTCAAACTAAGCATTAGCACATGACCCTGTTAAGCAAATTTACACATCCAGAACATCAAGCAAAGGAGCGTTGCCCGCTCCAGCCTAGGGCCTGTAGATGAGGCCGTAAATAAAACTACATTTGGATTTACTACTGCTGTGATAACCAGTTCAGTTGCTAGAGTACGTATTAGGTTTGTCAGTGTGGATGGCTTTATCAGTGAAAGTTTATTGTTAGCGAAAGGTTATAGTAGTAAATAGAGCTATAATATAGTGCCGGTTCGAGGCTCTGTGTCAGAGTTAGTGAGGGTTATTTACTTGCCATCTCTTTCTAGTCCAAGTCCCTGTCAGCCTTTACTATTCTTATTTATGGACTCTCTTCTCTTAAGCTTCAGAAACTTGCCTTGCTCTACAACTGGGTGTTCTTCACTAGAGATCGACATGGTTTTGTTCTGGTGAGCATCTCTGTCTCTATTTGTAGAATGAGTCCAAAGGATATTCTGTTTTGGGTTTTGGGTGTTCCAGCTTTATTGGACTCAGTGGAGAGTTGAGGGAAAGAAAATATGTACTATGAAATAAATTCGTTTAGCATAGTAGGACCAACCATTATTTTCCAGTCAATTTTTCATTCTTGAGTTTTGGCTGTCTTATTTTCAGCAGCCACACTTGTACATTGTTTACAGATTCGCCAAAATAGCATTGTTTCCTCAAAATTAAACACCAGCTAGTTGTAATGTTAAATCACAAACTATGTAAAAAGACAAAAAAAGTGTACTGTAGGAGTGTACTGTAGAAGTGTACTGTAGAAGTGTACTGTAGGAGTGTACTGTAGGAGTGTAATGTAGAAGTGTACTGTAGGAGTGTACTGTAGGAGTGTAATGTAGAAGTGTACTGTAGGAGTGTACTGTAGGAGTGTACTGTAGAAGTGTACTGTAGGAGTGTACTGTAGGAGTGTACTATAGGAGTGTACTGTAGGAGTGTACTGTTGGAGTGTACTGTAGGAGTGTACTGTAGGAGTGTACTGTAGGAGTGTACTGTTGGAGTGTACTGTTGGAGTGTACTGTTGGAGTGTACTGTAGGAGTGTACTTTGTGTACTACGTCCTCTCTCTACTAAACCCTTATCACCTCACTAAATCCCACTGTTCAGCTTTCTCTACACATCTACTCATGTACTCACCTCCCCTGGTTTCTTCCCGTCTGTCTCCCTCTCATTCCTTTCTCCTGCCTTGTGGTGCTGACAGAGGTAATCCTCCTTCCACCCAAAGATCTGCCTCCTCACCCTCTCTCTCCTCCCTCCGTTCACACCCCCACTCACCAGGAACCTACAGTGGACCCTCAAAGCACCCAGCCTCACCAAACCACAATGTTTGACCAGACACACCTACACACCTACACACCTACACACCTACACGCAAACACACCTACACACCTACACACCTACACACATACACACAAGCACACCTACACACATACACACAAGCACACCTACACACCTACACGCAAACACACCTACACACCTACACACATACACACATACACACAAGCACACCTACACACAAACACACCTACACACCTACACACCTACACACCTACACACCTACACACCTACACACAAGCACACCTACACACCTACACACCTACACACCTACACACATACACACATACACACAAGCACACCTACACACAAACACACCTACACACCTACACACCTACACACCTACACACCTACACACATACACACATACACACAAGCACACCTACACACAAACACACCTACACACCTACACACCTACACACCTACACACCTACACACAAGCACACCTACACACCTACACACCTACACACCTACACACATACACACATACACACAAGCACACCTACACACAAACACACAAACACACCTACACACCTACACACCTACACACCTACACACCTACACACATACACACATACACACATACACACAAGCACACCTACACACAAACACACCTACACACCTACACACCTACACACAAGCACACCTATACACCTACACACAAACATCCCTACACACCTACACACAAACACTGAATTATTGTGTCATGTTTAAATGTAATCAATCTGGTAACACATACCCTAATAATGTTGGCATATTTGTAGACAAAGCATTAATTAAAAAAAATACAAAAACACTGTAAGAAATGTATCTTAAACAGATCGTCTGAAAACGTCTCAAGACTCAAGCTGGCCAATCAGCGACCTCCAGAAGGATGAGCTGGCCAATCAGCAGTCTCGTTGCAGAGATATTTTGAATGACCAGTATAGCCCCAGAGCATTTGGTTGCTGGATATGCGCCCATCGCATCAACACAGACACATTATTTTTTAAATCCTTTTATTATCATTGTGTTGAGGGAAACCCATTTTGATAATATTGGAAGTACAGTAATTATGGCTCAAATGTAATAAACATCTGGAAACTGTAAGAAGTTAATGTAAGTTAGGAATGCATCATCAATTGTAACTTGTTTTGACTTTCATTGGGCTATTTTGCACCCGTAACATTATGACCACTCACAGGTGAAGCGAATAACATGATCATCTCCAAACAAGGCTACATGCAGACGTCTGGGTAGATTAGATGGTTAGCAAATCAGTTCTCATAGTGAACGTGTTAAATGCAGGAGAAATGGGCAGGAAGAAAGACCTGGACAACTTTGACAAGGGCCAAACTGGTATGGCCAGATGACTGGGTCAGAGCATCTCTGAAACGGCAAGGCTTGTGAGGTGCTCCCGGTCAGCCGTGGTGAGGACCTACCGACAGAGAAGGGACAAACCACAAACCGACCACAGGGTGTTTAGGTGCCCAAGGCTCATCTATACGCGGAGATAATGAAAGCTTGTCTGGTCCAAACGGAGAGAGGCTCCGCTGTTGCACAAGTCATCGAAAAAAATGTGTGCGTCTGTGGGATGTGCTGGACCAACCAGTCCAATCGACAGTGGGTTTATCTCGCAACAAACAGGATTTGAAGGATCTGCTAATGTCTTGCAGCAGAAACCGCAGGACAGCTTTGTGGGTCTTGTAACTTCGTGTCTCAGCGGGTCGGCGCTGTTTTGGCTGCATATGGAGGACCAACAGCATATTTGGCAGCTGGTCATAATGTTTTAGCTAACTCCTGTATCCTGGGGCCACAGTGACTCCTGTATCCTGGGGCCACAGTGACTCCTGTATCCTGGGGCCACAGTGACTCCTGTATCCTGGGGCCACAGTGACTCCTGTATCCTGGGGCCACAGTGACTCCTGTATCCTGGGGCCACAGTGACTCCTGTATCCTGGGGCCACAGTGACTCCTGTATCCTGGGGCCACAGTGACTCCTGTATCCTGGGGCCACAGTGACTCCTGTATCCTGGGGCCACAGTGACTCCTGTATCCTGGGGCCACAGTGACTCCTGTATCCTGGGGCCACAGTGACTCCTGTATCCTGGGGCCACAGTGACTCCTGTATCCTGGGGCCACAGTGACTCCTGTATCCTGGGGCCACAGTGACTCCTGTATCCTGGGGCCACAGTGACTCCTGTATCCTGGGGCCACAGTGACTCCTGTATCCTGGGGCCACAGTGACTCCTGTATCCTGGGGCCACAGTGACTCCTGTATCCTGGGGCCACAGTGACTCCTGTATCCTGGGGCCACAGTGACTCCTGTATCCTGGGGCCACAGTGACTCCTGTAGTCCTGGGGCCACAGTGACTCCTGTATCCTGGGGCCACAGTGACTCCTGTATCCTGGGGCCACAGTGACTCCTGTATCCTGGGGCCACAGTGACTCCTGTATCCTGGGGCCACAGTGACTCCTGTATCCTGGGGCCACAGTGACTCCTGTATCCTGGGGCCACAGTGACTCCTGTATCCTGGGGCCACAGTGACTCCTGTATCCTGGGGCCACAGTGACTCCTGTATCCTGGGGCCACAGTGACTCCTGTATCCTGGGGCCACAGTGACTCTTATATCCTGGGGCCACAGTGACTCCTGTATCCTGGGCCCACAGTGACTCCTGTATCCTGGGGCCACAGTGACTCCTGTATCCTGTGGCCACAGTGACCTGTAAATGCTGAACTCTTAATAGGCACCGGCCGCTTCTCTTGTTATTCTCTTCCTGCAGCCGGACCTACTCTATTAGTGACCCCCACTGAATGCTCTGCAGCTCAGCTAACAACACACACACTTACATGCACGCACTCACGCACATGCACACACACATGCACACACACTCACGCACATGCACACACTCACGCAGATGCACACGCACACATTCACACACATGCACACACTCACGCACATGTACACGCACACACTCATTCACATGCACACGCACTCACTCACATGCACACACACTCACATGCACACACACTCACATGCACACACACTCACTCACATGCACACGCACTCACTCACATGCACACACACTCACTCACATGCACACACACTCACTCACATGCACACACACTCACTCACATGCACACACACTCACTCACTCACTCACATGCACACACACGCACACACTCACATGCACACACACTCACTCACATGCACAAGCACACACTCATGCACATGCACACACACATACACACACTCAAGCACATGCACACACAGATACACACACTCAAGCACATGCACACAATTCATGCACATGAAACTACTGCTGCATCCTAGAGTTGAGTTCCTAGAATCACCTGGATTTCGTATCAATATTTGGTAACACTGCATTGTAAGGTGTCCTGATTACAGCGTACCTATGTATGTCATTTTATTGTAACAGAGGGTAACAAGTCATTGTTACAGTGTAATAATATAATGGTATATACTGGTTGTTATTAATGGCCTGCTTATTTACCTATCAATCTGCACTGTTCAAAATATCCCAATGTTGCTGCCAGTAACTCCCTCAGAAATAAATTATGCCTCCTGGGATGCATTGATTGCAATGTTGACCAGGGATATTTTAACCACTGCAGCCCAGGCTATTGGGTGTGGGCATTCCGCTTATACCCACTAGGCAAATCGTTTTCCCCTGATGCAAATGGATGGAAGATGTTACACCAAAACGGGGATTTCTTGGAAATCTGCATATTTGAAACAAGCAAGGTAACAAGTGTATGTTGTTAGACATGTGTAATTACATACCTTAATAACAACCAGTTACACTTTATTATTACGCTGTAACCAAGGGTTCGTTAACCTCTGTTACAATATGTGTTACAGTGTAATTACATTTGTAAGTACGCAGTAATAAGGACACCTTAATATGAAGTGTTAGCCAATATGTTCTGATGGGTCAGAGTAATGACTGGTTATCTTGTGTTGAGCTTACTTATAGTATCATGTTGTGGTGATCTTAGGGTTTGATATGTCCTCTTAGCTTGTCTATCTGTTTAATAAGGAGAGAGCTGTTGGAACAGTACTGGCTCTAGTGGCTTAACCCCGGCTGAGTAGGAAAAGATCTGTATCTCTACTTGAGTTTATCCCAGAAAAGGCCCCAGCTTAAAGGGACGTCATTCCACTAGTGGTGGGGGCTTGATACTGTACATGCACACACACACACACACAGGCTTGGTACTGTACACACACACTCATACACACACACACTCATACACACAGGCTTGGTACTGTACACACACACTCATACACACACACACTCATACACACAGGCTTGGTACTGTACACACACACACTCATACACACAGGCGTGGTGCTGTACACACACACACTCATACACACAGGCGTGGTACTGTACACACACACACACACACACACTCATACACACATGCTTGGTACTGTACACGCACACACACACTCGTACACACATGCTTGGTACTGCACACACACACTCATACACACAGGCTTGGTACTCTACACACACACACACACACTCATACACACAGGCTTGGTACTGTACACACACACACACACACACATGCACACATTCATACACACAGGCTTGGTACTGTACACACACACACACATGCACACATTCATACACACAGGCTTGGTACTGTACACACACACACACTCCTACACACATGCGTAAGTATGTGCTAACAAAGACAGACACACATGGGCACGCGCACCTTTAGAAAGAACCCCTGACACACACCTTTTCAACCATGTACAGCCATTTGAGTCTGGCAACGGCAGTCCGTCTGCGTTCCTCCTGCAGACTGAGGTCTTAAGAATCACATTTATTTCTCCTAACTGGTTCAAGTGATCTTAAACACATTAGAGATTTAATGTAAATATAGGGCCTACACTCCCTTACAGATAAATGTGCCTTTGTGGGAGGAGTCTGATTTCTGGAGCAGTGGGTGTCGCGATATAAAACCGTTGCCGGTGTGTTTCCTCCACTCCCATCCATATGACGGTGAGGTTTTTAGTAGCTTGTAGCGAGCCAGTTGAATTGAAAATCATAGCAAGCTTGTTGGCTTTTTGTAATTAGATAACATTCGCAGGCAATTCTTTTCAATTTGTCGATACGCTGCTAAAACTGAAGTAATATTTTTTCTCGTAGAGAAAATTTGTTTTTACCGCTTATCAATTCAAGATTCAGATTCAAAGTTTTATTGTCAAGTATACAGAGTGACTTGCATCAGACTGTACAATGACATTCTTAAGACATGACAAGCAACAACTACGTAGTTAGGGGAATAATAAAAATAAGGATAAAAAACAATGTACAACAATATACAGAGTATACATAACTATAAAATGTGCATAATGAGTCAGAATATGTATTGACTGAAACCACTCTAAACTTTTTATGGGAATAACAATATGACAAAAATTGTGTTCTTGTTTGCTGTTGGAACAGTTGCAGATTTTCTTTTTTACAATCAATGCGTAATAGGCTACTGACACACAGCATAACCTATACATGGGCTTAAGGATTATAATGCACAATCCTCTAACCCTGCACAATGGTATTGTCATATGGACCAGGAGTTGCTAAATAATCAGCATTACTGTCATATTGGGCAGCAAGAACATGTAGTTCGGGTTTTGTCATCTTGTGGGCTGGAATGTCTCTATTATTTTATACTTTTATTTAACCAGGGAGACATATTGAGACCTATATCTCATTTGCAAGTGTGCCCTGGGAACATCGATTTACGAATATAACAACAATTAAAGACAGATACATACAATTAACAGACACACTGACATTAACCATCTCATTCAATTAAAACAAACATATTTCTCACTATAAATATGTAACCTTTTTTTTAAAATTGGCACAGCTACAAAACTCCAATTGGATACTATTCCACAGATGAAGTGTTTTATAAGAGAAGACAGAACTCCCCGACTCTGTGTCAGGATCTGCCATGCAGATCACAAGGAGTAGACACAATCGCAGAGAATGTCACGACTGGCTCCCAGGCAGGTAGCACAGGTAGCAGGTAACGGACACAGGCGCAGAGAATTCTATTAATAATGTCTTTATTTCAAGACTCGGGCCGAACACTTCGGGTCTCGCACAAAAGAAGCACACAGAAGACCGTTTCGGTCACCGGATCAAACACTGGAGAAATACCGAAACGTACCCCATCGGTACGTACAGTCAAGCATGACATATATATATAATGTTCCCACAAAGCAGACAGAGAAACCCCAGACTTAAATACATGCCTAATTGGCAAACCAGGCACAGGTGAGGACAGAGCACAGCTGCTGTCACTGTCCTTGATTGTCTCTCTCCTCGCCGACAAGGGGGAAGTGCCAATACGGGCCATAGAGGAAGGTAGAGGGAGGGATAGACCTCAGGTCCTCACAGTACCCCCCCCTCTATGCGCTGCACCTGCAGCGCCAAACATCCCACGGGCCGGGCAGAGAGAACCGGTCTCGGGCAGAAACAGGTCTGGAGGTCGACCCGGCAGAGACGGGTCGGGAGTTCGCCCCGGCGGATGTAGGTCGGGAGGTCGCCCCGGCGGATGCAGGTCGGGAGGTCGCCCCGGCGGATGCAGGTCGGGAGGTCGCCCCGGCGGATGCAGGTCGGGAGGTCGCCCCGGCGGATGCCGGTCGTGAGATCGACCCGGCGGATGCAGGTCAGGAGGTCGACCCGGGGGAGACCTGGGCACAGTCTTACGCCTGGGCACAGTCTTAGGCTGGAAACCAGGCTCAGGCAGGATCATGGGCTCGGGCAGGGTCACGGGCTCAGGGACTGGGGCAGACTCGGGGACTGGGACAGACACAGGCATGACAGTGGAACAGGGCATAGAGGCACGAACGGGCCCAGAGACACGGACGGGAACAGAAGGAGAGACACGGACGGGAGCAGGACCAGAGACAAGGACGGGACCGGGATGAGAGACAAGGACGGGACCGGGATGAGAGACAAGGACGGGACCGGGAACGAAGACAAGGACGGGGACGGGTGAAGGGCCGAATGCGGGGCGGAGCTAAAGGCGGAGGTCGAGCGAGGGACGGAGGTCGGAGCATGGACGGGCGGCGACGGGTACAAGGACGGGATCGAAGAGGGGGACTAGGACGGGATCGAAGAGGGGGACTAGGACGGGATCGGGGACAGTGAGTGGGACGGGAACGACGACAGTGGAAAGGACGGGATCGGGGACAGTGACAAGGACGGGACCGAGGACAGGTACACTGGAGACGGGGACGGGCTCGGAGACGGGGAAGGGCTCGGAGATGGGGAAGGGCTCGGAGACGGGGAAGGGCTCGGAGACGGGGAAGGGCTCGGAGACGGGGAAGGGCTCGGAGACGGGAAAGGGCTCGGAGACGGGAAAGGGCTCGGAGACGGGAAAGGGCTCGGAGACGGGGACAGGCTCACAGGGGGCGGAGACAGGCTCACAGGGGGCGGAGACAGGCTCACAGGGGGCGGAGACAGGCTCACAGGGGGCGGAGACAGGCTCACAGGGGGCGGAGACAGGCTCACAGGGGGCGGAGACAGGCTCACAGGGGGCGGAGACAGGCTCACAGGGGACGGGGACAGGCTCACAGGGGCGGAGACAGGCTCACAGGGGGCGGGGACAGGCTCACCGGGGGCGGGGACAGGCTCACCGGGGGCGGGGACAGGCTCACCGGGGGCGGGGACAGGCTCACCGGGGGCGGGGACAGGCTCACCGGGGGCGGGGACAGGCTCACCGGGGGCGGGGACAGGCTCACCGGGGGCGGGGACAGGCTCACCGGGGCGGAGACAGGCTCACAGGGGGCGGAGACAGGCTCACAGGGGGCGGAGACAGGCTCACAGGGGGCGGAGACAGGCTCACAGGGGGCGGAGACAGGCTCACAGGGGGCGGAGACAGGCTCACAGGGGGCGGAGACAGGCTCACAGGGGGCGGAGACAGGCTCACAGGGGGCGGAGACAGGCTCACAGGGGGCGGAGACAGGCTCACAGGGGGCGGAGACAGGCTCACAAGGGGCGGCGACAGGCTCACAAGGGGCGGCGACAGGCTCACAGGGGGCGGAGACAGGCTCAGGGTACCGGTCAGAATACCGGTCAGGACACCGGTCAGGATACCGGTCAGGATACCGGTCAGGATACCGGTCAGGCTCAGGATACCGGTCAGGATACCGGTCAGGCTCAGGATACCGGTCAGGATACCGGTCAGGCTCAGGATACCGGTCAGGATACCGGTCAGGATACCGGTCAGGATACCGGTCAGGATACCGGTCAGGCTCAGGATACCGGTCAGGATACCGGTCAGGATACCGGTCAGGCTCAGGATACCGGTCAGGATACCGGTCAGAATACCGGTCAGGATACCGGTCAGGCTCGGGGTACCGGTCAGGCTCAGGGTCGGCAGGAGACCCAGTTTCGGGAAGGACAGAAAGACCGAACAGGACCTCCATTCGGCCTCGGATCTGCGCCCCTCCCCCAAAAAATTCCGGGAATGTCCAGAAAAGGCAATGGCTCTACCTTCGAGCGGGGTGTGGGCAGGTGACGATACGGCAACTCGGCAGCCATCTTGGGCTGCGGGGTGTCAACCCTCCAGGGTTGTGGAGTGGCGGCCATCTTAGGTTGCTGGGTGTCAACCCTCCTGGGCTGTGGAGTGGCGGCCATCTTGGCCCGCGGGTTGCCAGGAAGAGCTCCGGGAGGTAATGCGGTGCTCAGCCGCCGGATGTAGGCATCCCAGCCGTACTCATCCTCCGACTCCTCCGACTCGTCCTCCCACTCCGACTCCGACTCCCACTCAGACTCCGACTCCCACTCAGACTCCGACTCAGGGCTGAGTGGCTCTCTCCCATGCCGCATGGCTCTATAGTTCACCGGTACCCAGATGGGTGGTGGGGCGGATGGTCGTGGAGGAAGAGGTGGTCCAGGTCGAAACGCGCACCGGCGAAGATCAGCCGGTACCACGGCAGACTGTTCATCTCTCCCTGAACAGCCTTTCCTTCTCTGCTGCGTCCCTCTTGGTGGGAACATACTGTCACGACTGGCTCCCAGGCAGGTAGCACAGGTAGCAGGTAACGGACACAGGCGCAGAGAATTCTATTAATAATGTCTTTATTTCAAGACTCGGGCCGAACACTTCGGGTCTCGCACAAAAGAAGCACACAGAAGACCGTTTCGGTCACCGGATCAAACACTGGAGAAATACCGAAACGTACCCCATCGGTACGTACAGTCAAGCATGACATATATATATAATGTTCCCACAAAGCAGACAGAGAAACCCCAGACTTAAATACATGCCTAATTGGCAAACCAGGCACAGGTGAGGACAGAGCACAGCTGCTGTCACTGTCCTTGATTGTCTCTCTCCTCGCCGACAAGGGGGAAGTGCCAATACGGGCCATAGAGGAAGGTAGAGGGAGGGATAGACCTCAGGTCCTCACAGAGAAACCTTTCCATAAAAGGGTTTTAATTCGCATCCAGGCAGAACAGGCACTAGAAACGAGAACTTAAACAAACAGAAACAACTAATGAAAATCACCTTCTCTAAAGTTTCCCCCAGATCCCACAACATTAATATAAACAAACATAAACCCGCATTAAACACAGAACCAGAAAACCAAAAACCCACATACCTTAAACAATGATCCGCACAGACTAACAAACAAGGACTTACTTAAATACCCGCACTAACGAAGACAACACACAACAGGTGAGAGAGAAACATAGGTGGTTCCAATGGCCCTGATTGTTCCCTCTCAGGAAACGGGGGAGGTGTCAGCCCCACCATAGAATGGAGGGACAGGAATCTGTCCCTTACAGAATCCCCCACCAAGGGGCGCGGCTCCTGAAGCGCCTCAAAACACAAGAGCAGATATAACCCATGAGCTGGACATGGGCAGGACGGAGAGACGGGTCTCGGGCAGGACAGAGGCTGACAGACCAGGAGGCCGCCCGGTCTGGTGGATGCAAGTCAGGAGACCGGACCGGCGGAGACGCATCAGGAGACCGGACAGGCGGAGACGGGTCAGGAGACCGGACAGGCGGAGACGGGTCAGGAGACCGGACAGGCGACGACGGCGGATCAGGTGGTCGACCCGGCGGGAGCAGGTCTGGAGGCCAGACAGGCAGAGTCGGGTCATGGGTTCTACCCGGCGGGAGCGGGTCATGGGGTCTACCCGGCGGGAGCGGGTCAAGAGGTCTACACGGCGGGAGCGGGTCAAGAGGTCTACCTGGCGGGAGCGGGTCAAGAGGTCTACCCGGCGGGAGCGGGTCAAGAGGTCTACCCGGCGGGAGCGGGTCAAGAGGTCTACCCGGCGGGAGCGGGTCAAGAGGTCTACCCGGCGGGAGCGGGTCAAGAGGTCTACCCGGCGGGACCGGGTCAGGAGGCAGCGCCGGAGGACACGGGTCAGGAGGCAGCGCCGGAGGACACGGTTCAGGTGGCAGCGCCGGAGGACACGGTTCAGGTGGCCGTGCCGGAGGACACGGTTCAGGAGGTCGGGGAACTGGCTTTGGCCCGGCAACAGTCCTTGACCCGGCAACCGTCTTTGGCCCGGGAACTGGCTCGGCCAGGATGACGACCTCGAGGACCGGACGGGGCTCGAGGACAGGACGGGGCTCGAGGACAGGACTGGAGTCAGGCTGGGGGACAGGACTGGAGTCAGGCTGGGGGACAGGACTGGAGTCAGACTGGGGGACAGGACTGGAGTCAGGCTGGGGGACAGGACTGGAGTCAGGCTGGGGGAAAGGACTGGAGTCAGGCTGGGGGACAGGACTGGAGTCAGGCTGGGGGACAGGCTCGGGTTGGGGAACAGGCTCCGACAAGGGGTCAGGAGTGAGCTCTGGGGCTGGAGTGAGCTCTGGGGCTGGAGTGAGCTCTGGGGCTGGGACAGCCACTGGGACAGACTCTGGGACGGAGACAGGCTCAGACGGGGAAACTGGGACTGGCTCAGAGTTAACCGGGACAGGCTCAGGCAGGGAAACGGGAACAGGCTCAGGCAGGGAAACGGGAACAGGCTCAGGCAGGGAAAACGGCACAGGCAGGGAAAACGGCACAGGCACGGAAACTGGCTCAGGCACGGAAACTGGCTCAGGCACGGAAACTGGCTCAGGCAAGGAAACTGGCTCAGGCAAGGAAACTGGCTCAGGCAAGGAAACTGGCTCAGGCAAGGAAACTGGCTCAGGCAAGGAAACTGGCTCAGGCAAGGAAACTGGCTCAGGCAAGGAAACTGGCTCAGGCAAGGAAACTGGGACTGGCTCAGGCAGGGAAACTGGCTCAGGCAGGGAAACTGGCTCAGGCAGGGAAACTGGCTCAGGCAGGGAAACTGGCTCCGGCAGGAGGACGGGGACTGACTCAGGCTGGAGGACAGGACTGGGCTGACTGTCTGAACCATTCCTTCTACCTCCGGCGTCTTCCAAAGGAGGAGGGTCATCATCAATGTCCTCCTCGTCTGAAAACTCAAAGTCTTCACCACTGTCCAGCAGTGAGACTTTCCCTGGCTTTTTTGCCGCTTGAGCCTTGTCAGCCATCTTGTGCTGCGGGGCGGCAGCCATCTTGTGCTGCGGGGCGGCAGCCATCTTGTGCTGCGGGGCGGCAGCCATCTTGTGCTGCGGGGCGGCAGCCATCTTGTGCTGCGGGGCGGCAGCCATCTTGTGCTGCCGAGCAGCTCTCAGGGGTGGTGAGGTGGAGGGCAGAACCGAGGAGGGTGAGACAGGAATCAGCTGGAGGGTGAAGGGATCCCAGCGAAACTCCCCCTCCATGTACTCCTCATCCTCGGACTCGTCCTCAGGCTCGGAGTCCTCAGCACCATAGGGCTCCCAGACGTACTCCCCCTCCAGATACTTCTCATCCTCGCTGCGGAGTGACTCTCTCCACTCACGCAATGCTGCGTAGTCCGCCGGTAACCAGATAGCTGGCGGAGTGGATGTTCGAGGAGGGAGGGGCGGTCCGCGCCGTATCGCGCACCGGCGAAAACATTCAGGAAACTCTGGAGACTGTCCGTAAGTGGACGGACAGCTCTTCTTTCTCCGCTGTGTCATAGTGCGGCGGATCATTCTGTCAGGATCTGCCATGCAGATCACAAGGAGTAGACACAATCGCAGAGAAACCTTTCCAAAAAAGGGTTTTAATTCGCATCCAGGCAGAACAGGCACTAGAAACGAGAACTTAAAAAAACAGAAACAACTAATGAAAATCACCTTCCCTAAAGTTTCCCCAAGATCCCACAACATTAATATAAACAAACATAAACCTGCATTAAACACAGAACCAGAAAACCAAAAACCCACATACCTTAAACAATGATCCGCACAGACTAACAAACAAGGACTAACTTAAATACCCGCACTAACGAAGACAACACACAACAGGTGAGAGAGAAACACAGGTGGTTCCAATGTCCCTGATTGTTCCCTCTCAGGAAACGGGGGAGGTGTCAGCCCCACCATTGAATGGAGGGACAGGGCTCTGTCCCTTACACTCAGTAGTTACAGACGTTGTCTCCAACACCAACCAACTGTGAGCTCTAGTATTGAAGCCAGACGATCTAGGTGTCAACAGTGATTTTCGCTATACGCCTGTGGAGTAGGTCCTTTTAAACCAAACTAGAGTAATGTAGGGATCTACGGACTTTTAAGGAGGTCCAGACAACTATCTGGTAAGAGATACAGTGATGTGTATTATAACTGATGTAATACAACGTAGGGCTCTATGGTAAACTGAGTCAAGCATCTGGTAAGAGATACAGTGATGTGCATTATAACTGATGTAATAAAACGTAGGGCTCTATGATAAACTGAGTCAAGCATCTGGTAAGAGATACAGTGGTGTGTATTATAACTGATGTAATACAACGTAGGGCTCTATGATAAACTGAGTCAAGCATCTGGTAAGAGATACAGTGATGTGTATTATAACTGATGTAATAAAACGTAGGGCTCTATGATAAACTGAGTCAGGCATCTGCTAAGAGATACAGTGGTGTGTATTATAACTGATGTAATAAAACGTAGGGCACAATGATAAACTGAGTCAAGCATCTGGTAAGAGATACAGTGGTGTGTGTTATAACTGATGTAATACAACGTAGGGCTCTATGATAAACTGAGTCAAGCATCTTCAGAGTAGAAGCAGATGCCCTTTGGTCGCCCTAGTGTATCAACATAGTCAAGTACAGGCATGAAAGTTGCCTGAACAATTTGTTCCCTGTTCACCAAAGAATAACAAGATTTATTCCTGCAGAAGATCCCCACTCTACACTTAAACGTTTACCAAGCGTATGTTTATTAAATGAGAGGTCACTGACAATCTAAATTCCACGGTATTTGGATGAAGGGACCCGTTCAATTATACAGTGAAGGAAAAAATGATTTGATCCCCTGCTGATTCTGTATGTTTGCCCACTGACAGTGGTAGGTTTAATGGTAGGTTTAATGGTAGGTTTAATGGTAGGTTTAATGGTAGGTTTAATGGTAGGTTTAATGGTAGGTTTAATGGTAGGTTTAATGGTAGGTTTATTTGTAGGTTTATTTGTAGGTTTAATGGTAGGTTTATTTGTAGGTTTATTTGTAGGTTTAATGGTAGGTTTATTGGTAGGTTTAATGGTAGGTTTAGTGGTAGGTTTAATGGTAGGTTTATTGGTAGGTTTTATGGTAGGTTTATTTGTACGTTTAATGGTAGGTTTATTGGTAGGTTTAATGGTAGGTTTAGTGGTAGGTTTAATGGTAGGTTTAATGGTAGGTTTATTTGTACGTTTAAGGGTAGGTTTAATGGTAGGTTTATTGGTAGGTTTAATGGTAGGTTTAGTGGTAGGTTTAATGGTAGGTTTATTGGTAGGTTTAATGGTAGGTTTATTGGTAGGTTTAATGGTAGGTTTAATGGTAGGTTTATTGGTAGGTTTAATGGTAGGTTTAGTGGTAGGTTTAATGGTAGGTTTATTGGTAGGTTTTATGGTAGGTTTAAGGGTAGGTTTAATGGTAGGTTTATTGGTAGGTTTAATGGTAGGTTTAGTGGTAGGTTTAATGGTAGGTTTAATGGTAGGTTTATTTGTAGGTTTAGTGGTAGGTTTATTTGAAACAGAGTCTGTCTGTACTAAGTGACATTTGTTCTAGTGATACAGTTAAGATTATAGAAATAGCTGGAATGCAGTTACCATACCAGTGCTTTACCCCTTCAGCCGCATTCAGATGCATGTTTACACCGTGATATATATCGTTACCGTCCGTCCTTCAAATTATACCGTGATATATATCGTTACCGTCCGTCCTTTAAATTATACCGTGATATATATCGTTATCGTCCGTGTTTCAAATTATACCGTAATATATATTTAATTTAGGCCATACTGCAACCCACGAACCCAGGACTTCTGTGGCCATCACTCTCAAATCAATACGGGTTCTTCATTATTTTATCACTACATGAAACAGTAGATTTACCACATCTTCTAAGAAAAATAACCTGACAGAGAGAAATAGGTGAATCGCTAAAACTACTACTCTTCAATCACTATTTGAGGAGAGGGAGCGAATGAGGGATATAACGGAAGACAGAAGTGTGTGGTATGGAGTGAGCTGGTGTATTTGGGGTGTGTGGTATGGAGTGGACTGGTGTATTTGGGGTGTGTGGTATGGAGTGGACTGGTGTATTTGGGGTGTGTGGTATGGAGTGAGCTGGTGTATTTGGGGTGTGTGGTATGGAGTGAGCTGGTGTATTTGGGGTGTGTGGTATGGAGTGGACTGGTGTATTTGGGGTGTGTGGTATGGAGTGGACTGGTGTATTTGGGGTGTGTGGTATGGAGTGAGCTGGTGTATTTGGGGTGTGTGGTATGGAGTGAGCTGGTGTATTTGGGGTGTGTGGTATGGAGTGAGCTGGTGTATTTGGGGTGTGTGGTATGGAGTGAGCTGGTGTATTTGGGGTGTGTGGTATGGAGTGGACTGGTGTATTTGGGGTGTGTGGTATGGAGTGGACTGGTGTATTTGGGGTGTGTGGTATGGAGTGAGCTGGTGTATTTGGGGTGTGTGGTATGGAGTGAGCTGGTGTATTTGGGGTGTGTGGTATGGAGTGGACTGGTGTATTTGGGGTGTGTGGTATGGAGTGAGCTGGTGTATTTGGGGTGTGTGGTATGGAGTGAGCTGGTGTATTTGGGGTGTGTGGTATGGAGTGAGCTGGTGTATTTGGGGTGTGTGGTATGGAGTGAGCTGGTGTATTTGGGGTGTGTGGTATGGAGTGAGCTGGTGTATTTGGGGTGTGTGGTATGGAGTGAGCTGGTGTATTTGGGGTGTGTGGTATGGAGTGAGCTGGTGTATTTGGGGTGTGTGGTATGGAGTGAGCTGGTGTATTTGGGGTGTGTGGTATGGAGTGAGCTGGTGTATTTGGGGTGTGTGGTATGGAGTGAGCTGGTGTATTTGGGGTGTGTGGTATGGAGTGAGCTGGTGTATTTGGGGTGTGTGGTATGGAGTGGACTGGTGTATTTGGGGTGTGTGGTATGGAGTGAGCTGTTGTATTTGGGGTGTGTGGTATGGAGTGGACTGGTGTATTTGGGGTGTGTGGTATGGAGTGAGCTGGTGTATTTGGGGTGTGTGGTATGGAGTGGACTGGTGTATTTGGGGTGTGTGGTATAGAGTGGACTGGTGTATTTGGGGTGTGTGGTATGGAGTGGACTGGTGTATTTGGGGTGTGTGGTATGGAGTGGACTGGTGTATTTGGGGTGTGTGGTATGGAGTGGACTGGTGTATTTGGGGTGTGTGGTATAGAGTGGACTGGTGTATTTGGGGTGTGTGGTATGGAGTGGACTGGTGTATTTGGGGTGTGTGGTATGGAGTGGACTGGTGTATTTGGGGTGTGTGGAATGGAGTGGACTGGTGTATTTGGGGTGTGTGGTATGGAGTGGACTGGTGTATTTGGGGTGTGTGGAATGGAGTGGACTGGTGTATTTGGGGTGTGTGGTATGGAGTGAACTGGTGTATTTGGGGTGTGTGGTATAGAGTGGACTGGTGTATTTGGGTGATCAGACGCCTGTGAGTCAAACACATGACCGTTTCTTCCTGTGTTTTAGCGGTTCACAGAACAAGGACTTGAATCCTGTCTGTTTTCTATTTGTTTTTTAAACTCAAGATTCCTTCCATGTGAAATCTGATTGAGTTACGACATCAAGTCAAAGAGAGCTGCTTCCCTCTCGCTACCATACCATGTGTTACCAGGTGTGTGTGTGTGTGTGTTTCTGCATCTTCTATATAATGGCATACGTAGCATCCTCTATATCTCTATACCTAAATCCCCCATTTGGACCCCATTGAGAGCTGTGGTACTGCATGGTACCAGAGCCGCCTACCATTCCCCAACAACCCGCTCCACTATCTGGATGATGGTGTGAGAAGCTCTGTTGGCTGTTACTCTGTGTGTGTCGGCCCGCCTGCTCGCTTATCGGTCCATCAGGCTACCCTCAGATTCTCTTTCCAGATGGGGGTGAGATAGTCCCTCAGAGGCCCGGCCCCCCGGAGCATGGAGGCCTCCCTGATCTCCTACCTGATGGAGGTGCTTTAATGTGGGCTCGGGTTTCACCCGTCTCCCCTGCTTCGCCAGGCCTGTGATGGTGTCAGGATACAGGCATGTTCAGAACGCTCTCCTGATCTCTGGTTCTGGGTAGAATTTAGGTTAAAGGTTTAGGTTTTGGTACTTGCGCTTTCTGAATTATCTTTTTAGTGATAAATACGTGGACAGTTGTTCTATGGACAGACACACACACACAGATACATGCATACAGAGAAACCCACACACTGCTGAGCGTTGGACATCACCTAAATATAATAAACAACATAGAGAGAGAGGGGAACAAAATAGAGAGAGGAACAAATAAAATAAATAAAAATAAATAGATTGGGTAAAATGTAGGACAAATAGTGATAAGCAATATGCAAATGTTGCAAATTCCTTCATCCTGCCAAAACCTTTTTTGATAGCTTCTGTGAAGTGAGTGGGTGTGTCTATAAATTGTTTTTGTGTATGTGTGCTTGCACGTTTGTATGTCTGTTTGAATTTTAAACAACCTGCACCTCTGTAACGAGCAGAAGGTAGTGATTCCACCCGTATCAGTTGAAGGCGTTGGCAGACCTTGGTGGGACCACAGAGTGCACGCCAGAGTCTTAACGTGTCTTAATGACACAGAAATAAAATGCCTCTTATATGCAGATAATCTGGTCCTACTGTCCCCAACAAAAGGACGCCTACAGCAACATTTAGATAGACTGTGTCAGTTCTGCCAGACTTGGGAATCTTAAAAAGACAAAGATTATGATATTCCAAAAAAAGAGCCAGATGCCAAGAAAACAGATACACTTAGTTATTAGGCCCTACTCACATCAAACACACACATGCATACACATATTTAGGACAGAAAGAAACCTCAACCTGGCTGTGAATGAACTGAGAGATAAAGAAAGAAGAGCTTTTTATGCAATTAAAATATACCAATTAAACATACCAATTAGAATCTGGCTCAAAGTATTCAAACCTATAATTATGCCAATTGCACTGTATAGTAGTGAAAAGTGGGGCCCTCGTACTAAACAAGAATTGGATAAATGGGACAAACACCCAATCAAAACTCTAGATGCTGAACTCTGTAAGAGCATCCTGAGAGTCCAGAGGAAAAACCCAAATAATGCCTGCAGAGAAGAATTAGGACAATACCCACTACTTATCAATATCCAAAAAAGAGCCACAAAATGTTATAATAATTTAAAAACAAGACACTCCCACTCCTACCACTACAAAGCCCTCCAATGCCAAGAGTTAACCCATAGAAGAGCCCCCTCAGCCAGCTGATCCTGAAACAAACTTTACAAATCAATACCGACCCAAAGAACCCTCAGGACAGCACACAAACAATCTGGCCCAACCAAATTATTACAAAACAGAAATAACATTATATCACCAATTGGAAAAACACCACAAAAAATCTAATTAAACTACAATGCTATTTGGCCCTAAACAGACCGTACACAGTGACACACTACCTGACCACTGTGACCGACAGACTACCTGACAGACTACCTGACCACTGTGACCGACAGACTACCTGACAGACTACCAGACTACTGTGACCGACAGACTACCTGACAGACTACTGTGACCGACAGACTACCTGACAGACTACCTGACAGACTACCTGACCACTGTGACCAACAGACTACCTGACAGACTACCTGACCACTGTGACTGACAGACTACCTGACAGACTACCTGACCAATGTGACTGTATCTAATATGACCCAAACTATGTGCAGACACAGCCTAACCATAGAGACTGGTCATATCAGATAGGTCTGGCAACCCATAGATGAAAGGCTGTGTTAAATTGTATTTGAATTGAGAGGGAGAGAAAATAATAAAAAGAGAGAGGAAGGATTTGAGAGATTAGAGAGGAACATTTATCTAGTTAGTGTCTGTTGGCTTCCATCTGCTCTTCAGTTCAAATGTAACTTTAATTCATAATTTGACCCGTCAACTTCCCCTATAGGTGCTGCTAGTAATTGCAGTATCTGCCATCCACAAAATGCACAAACTGTGTTAATCCGTTTTAGAGCATTGGACTTGTTTTTAAGTGACATTTTTGTCTAGGTGATTCTGTATGTGTATTTCTGTCTGTTTTGGTCTAGCATTTGTAGCGCTAGCTACTATAAGCACCTTTTGGTCTAGCAACTATACCAATAGCTCACACTTGCTTTTACTCAGCGTGTATTTGCTCAGATGAAGGAAATTATGTAATTAGCCAGCCAGGGATTGATTTTTTTCTCTCGTTCGTTTCTTCTCTTCCATGTTTTCTTTATTTCTCCCTTTCGATCCCTTCTCAGTGACAGCGAGAGATGGTTTCAATTTAGGCGAAGCCACACCCGTATTCCTCTTTCTCGTCAAACCACTTGCTGCTTCAGGAGGAGATATTTAACGCTCTCTAGATATGTCTCTCACACCGTGTTTCTCAGAGTCCTTTGAATTGTTCAATAGCAGTTTTGTTAGACACCGGTGGCGTGGAAATGGCGTCCATGAGTGTTTGTCAGGGGGCTTCATGGTTAGGGTAGGTGACGGGGGGATGGTGGAGCCAGTATTGGGAGGTGGTTCGGGAGCGCGGCGTAGGGGGTTCAGTGGAGGAGAAGCTGGCATTTTGCTCTCTAATTCCAGCGGGCCTTGGGGCCTGGAGCGGCGCACTAAGAAGGGCCTCTCTGTTGCTCCCTGGATCAGCCAGGTATTGCTTACATAAAAAGCAAGTGAAAACAGCTGTAGGGATAATTAGCTTGATTCTCCATTACATGCCACGAGGGCCAATAACTAAAAAATGGAGTTTTGTTTGGGTTAGAACTGCAGCCCCAACCAGGAGGAAGTTGTAAAAGTCAGACAGAAAAAAGGAAAGAAAAAAGAAAGAGAGAGAGCGCTCATGGAGCAATTGTTCCATGGGAGATGTTCTGCCTCTCTGGGTTGGTTGATGGAGAACTGATTTATTTCTGCAGGGTTTTTTGGTTACAGGGCATCATTCCATTGTGCGCGTACGTGAGTTTTCATGCACTGCTGTGCGGGTGTGTTTAGTTTTTTATTGTGCAACAGGGTGACTAAGAGAAACTTTAT
Source organism: Dallia pectoralis (assembly GCA_029465975.1). NCBI lineage: Eukaryota > Metazoa > Chordata > Actinopteri > Esociformes > Umbridae > Dallia > Dallia pectoralis. The sequence continues at coordinate 5,093,534 of CM055728.1, forward strand.
AGTGCTATGGCAGACATCAAATCCTTGTTAATGATGCTTATTGCACGTGCCTGCATTCATCGGTTTAAGCATGTGTGGGTTTTTCTCGATTTGAATGTGTTCCCACCTGTTCTGATTGCCAAGCATTAACCGACGTAAATGTTCACACCTTTGCAATAACAGTTATTCAAACTTATGATGTTATGGTATGTACACGAATATCGAAGATATAATGGAATGGATTCATGTTGACCTGAACTGTTGACCTCCATTTCTAGTCTTCCCAGCAACAGACTACCTCATCTCCATCTCCAACATGTTAAACTGCTGAGCAGTGTTTGAAGAAAGCATCGTTCTCATGTCTGCTGATTGTACAATCTCATACTTTTTAACCATGTGAAAATATCCATAGGTTCCGCAAGCCTCATTTTATTTAGGGATTTGTTTCTATTTGTACACAAAATACTGGGACAATGTTGGCTGTCACTTTAGTCTTTAGTCTGCCATCGCAACCCCGTACAAAATGACAGTCCTCCATCCCTGTCCCATCCTGCAGAATGGCTTATTTTACTCTTATTTTACATCTCTCCGCTTGGTGAAGTGAAGGGGAAACTTTACCGGTAATTTAATTTAAGTATTTTTTTTCTTTTCTCTGAAAAAGAACAAGAGTCATAGGATAATTGCTAGTGAAAGAGCTGAGCATAGGTGGTCCCCAAACTCTGCAAGGATCCTTTTCACAAGCAGTTTACATTAGTACCACTTAAAGAGCAGAGAGCTGCCCCACTCCCTCAAATCCAGACATTTTTGGTCGATATTTCATCAGCAGACGGACAGACAGGCAGCCAAGCGGACATGCAGACAGACAGGCAGACCAGCCGGACCCGTCTGTCTGTCTAAGGATTAAATGTCGACCTGTCTGACAAACAGACCCCGTTTAGCCACCTGTGTGTCTCTCTTTACACCTGTCTTCGGCTTCTGTCATTAGGCATATGTGTCTGTCTACCCTGACACACCCCAACACCTCTGTGTCTTCAGACTCTCCAGGTGTGTGCATTACTGTAAGTTGTTTCAGGAATGGCAAGAATGTGATTCAATTGACCGCTACGCCACGTTCAGGAAATGCGTCGGACCTGGTACGCAAACGCTCATACACATTCAATTGCACTAATGCGTACACGCGTACTCGCTGCAGGGCTCTTGTATCGTCGTTTTCAGGCTGTCAGGGAAGCAGTCAGACACTTATCTAGCATGCAGTATGTTATGGCAGTTTACTATAAATAGAGGAAAGACTTTACCGCCGCTCTGAACTGCTGTAACCGTGGGAAGGGATGGGTGGTGGGGGTTTGTAGTGACGGGGTGAGAGATTTAAGGGGGTCCCGTATGTATGGCTCTGTGAGTAAGAGCATGGCGCTTGCAACACTGGGATTCTGGGTTCAATTCCCACGAGGAGGTGGCAGTACCAAAATAGTATAATAAAAATATATGCGCTCACTGCCGTCAGGATCGCTCTGGATAAGAGTGTCTGCTAAATGACTTCAGTGTGAACGCCAATGTAAGGAGTGAAAATACAGAGATGGATCATGTCCTATGCAGTCTGCCACAAGGGAGGAAAACAGCTGAGGTCCACCAGTTTTCCAATGTTGATAAGACTGCTTGGAGTAGATAAAATAAACGTCAGGAATTTATACACGCAGACAGTACCCAGATGCCGAAACATTGTACATACTGACGTCCGTACGATACTGCATTGTGTGACACGCTGAAATATTTACGTTTCAACGTTTATCTTGCGCTGTCCAACCTGAGGATTATAAAGGACTTCACAGAGGAAGAGGTTAACTTACCTCATTCTGTGTCTGAGCGCTCTCTCTGTGTACTGTGAGAATGCAAAGTACTGTAGAAACCCCTGTAGTGTCAACGACCGAATCCAGTTTCATTGGTTAACTGCACAGTAGCATCAGTGTGGAAGCAGACATTTTGTGTTGAAGCCTGGGACGGTGTGACAAAAAAGGTCTGATCTATTTCCCATCATGCACAGGTCAGAGAGCAGTGTGCGGAATCCATTCACGCTTCCTGTTGTGCAGAAGTCCCTTAAACAATCTTAAATGAAATGGCGACCACAGATTCAAACATCCTTCCACCCAAACATGAGATAGGGTCAATGTTGGCGTGTGAACTTGTGGTCTGAATGCGTCTGTTGTGCGGTTGGCAGTGAGGTGTTGACTGAGATGAAAGAGGGGCGTTCGCGAGGACCATCTATATAGGGGCCGGGCCGTCTCCATTATGACCAGCCTGCCTGCCCGCCGTTGCCCTATTTGTTGATTCTTGGGCCCCAAAATCATTTATTAAACTGCAGACGACGGCAAGGTAACCTGAGAAAGCCATTCATGACACACACAAACACACACAAACATACGAGGCACACACTAGCGTGCACACACGGCTCTCCCTGTTGCATAACAAATGATGGCACTTGGGTTAATTGCTACGGCCTGTTTATTTATTTACGGCTGTAATGGATGGTCGTCCTTGGCCCAGCAGCCAATCAACCACCAGGAGAGGGAGACAGGAAGAGAGCAAGAAGCCTTGTAGACCTGAAGAAATTCCTCAGGATTTTGCATTCTGCATTTCAGCCTCTCTTTATGGTTGCCTTTAAGGTCCTTGATTTCACATTTTTTTCTTTCTGTTCTATCAGGCTTTTGAGAACTGTTTGCTCACCCAGGTCTTAAATGACATACATCATTGTTTCTTAGAAAATCAACCCCTGGTCAAAAAGGTTGACTTTGTTGCTGGCTGGCTAGCTGCTCTGTGAAGGCCTAAGTAACAGACACATTCCAATAGTTTGTTACAAATGAGCACTCAACGTTTGAGTTTGTGCCAAACACGTTTAACGCATTCTTAAGGAGATCTGGAGACTTGCCAGACTGTTGGAGGGACAGAACAGTCATGCTACAACTTAGAGAACAACTAAAAAAAGCATTGTATGTGGTTCAAGTGCAGTGTTAGTAGCCAAAAGGTTGCTGGTTTGAATCCCAGATATCAGAAAAACAATAAACTGTTTAAAATGGTACTCATGTAGATTACTCATATAGATTACTAGATTACAGCATTCGCAAACACATTTTCTTTTTACATTGAATTTTATTTCTTCACTATGTAGCTCTGGTGGGTGATACTAAGTAATGTATGTTACAAAGCAATGGGGAGATGTCCTTGAATCCACACTACAAGCTCGCGTAAAACACAATGTTTCATGTGTGTGCGCATGTTTTATGAACTGTTTGTTTACTTCTCACCCTAACGCATATGCTTTTTTCCCCCTAGCTGACGATTTGGGCCCTGAACCAAATAAACATTGAGTTCATACCTGTACATCCCGGAGGAACATCTCTACTGTTCCAGGGGTCAACCTGACTGCAGTAGCTCTGGGATCCTGTCTACCTGCCCCAACTGAAGACAATTCGTTACCAGCTTTTTTCTTCTAGTATTCACCATCACAATTCGTTACATACCGGATATTTGGGGTATTCAGTCATCCAGCATCTTTAATCAAATTGTCCTTCAGAGAGCATAAATGTGCACTGGAAGGCCTAAAGACTACAGCATTAGGTCTCAAACTGCAACTGTAAACCAATCATGTCACTCACCTTGACAGGTTAACTGACACGCCACACAATCCTTCAAAAACAACGGACTAGAAAGGACCAATCGGAATGACCACTGGGAATTCATTAAGAGACTTTGTGAGCGACATTAAAGAATATGGAAGTGTGCAACTCTTTATGTGGGGTTGTACATGTAGCCACAGCAACATAAGGCTAGCATTAGCATCATCCACAACCTGGACCTTCACAATGTTACCGTGCCAAAGGAACGACTGCAGCAGACACACTAGGAGGGGAACTAGTACCCGTAACCCAAGTCCCTTTCTCTGAATCATCTCAATTCTGCAAACAATTATTACATCCTAATCAATGGACATTTCACTGTGCTCAAAGTAGAAGTTGCCCATAACAACTGATCTAGAAACATCTCAGCCCTCCTTCATTTGAATCCTTAACAGGGGAACCACAATACTGACCTTACAATAGTGTCTACGGGCTACTTCCTTCTCTGAGTGGAGGGTACTAACTGTGACCAAACGAAAACCTCTGAGGAAAACAAAACTCTGTTTATAGTTTTTTTTCCCTGCTCTCCCCGGTGTACTTTGTTTGACTAACGAGTATCATGTTGTGTTTGGTTTTCTACATCTGAAACAGATTGAGTACTGTTCTCTTTGAGGTTTTTTATCAGTGGTGTGTTTCTGCTTGTTGGTGATGTTTGATTTAGACGTTCCTTTATTAAATAGTTTACTTGCAACATGCATTGGACTGGTTGGTTAAGTATCCATATTGAAGTTTTAAGGCATGAAGAGATTGAGGAGTGCTGCATTATGGTGGTCTTATCTCGAAAGCACTGTCATTATCTCAGACTGTGTATATCAGTTCAGCTGTGTTGATGTTGTGCCGTGTGCTGTGTGAAAGTGACATGATGCATCACGATTTCAGTTCCTCCAAATCAGCTGCAATTGTTTAAATCTTATCCAGTTTTCAGTGAATATGTATGTGAGTTTTTCTGTGAATTTTTTCTGCGTGTTTGTGGGAGCGAGCGTGTGTATATTTGCATGTGTTAACAGCGCAGGGGCTTGATGTGCCCAAACTCTGTTGTTTACATGTTCTGCAGTCTGTTGCTGTGGTCAACATGTTTGTCATCCAATAAAAGTGTGACGTTTTTTCTCAGCTGTCTCGAGAATGTGTCAATCGAATAACCTCAAGCGTAAGCTAATGTAGTCGTCAAGACTATCCGAAAATTGAGTTAGTTTTCCCCATTATTCATGCTCTAAACCCATCTCTCTCTCTCGTTCTTTCTCTCTTACTCCGTCTCATAAATTCAGACAGATGTTATCCAGCTCTCCTCCTGTAGGGAAGATGGAGAGAGATTTAGTCAGAAAGCACTGGTGGTTAAAAGGGATGTGGGGTGGGGGGGGGGCTTATGCTTGGGGCATGTTTTTGGACCCCTGTAACTCTCATCACAAGCAACCCAACATCTGCCATTATCGTGATGCTCACTGCACATGAGCTAGTGGGGCTGTGAATATGTAGTTGCTGTACGTGGTAGTAGTGTATGTCACTATTCTCCGGCTCTCTTTTCCTTGATGGATGATAACAGAATAAGTATAAACATTCACTTTGTTTTCTGCCTACGGCCAATAGCCATATTGATATTACACGCTCCACAATGCAGTGTCTACACAGTATCTGTTGTGATCTTATCTGTAGACACACGAGTGACAGTATAGGCAGATATATAACAAAAAATGTCATACAAAGACAGCAATTTAAAAATGTTGTCAGGCAACGTTATTTGACATTGGAACAAAGACAGACACACAGAAAAACATAACTTCAGGATTTATTTTTATTCGAGCAGGCCGCCAAGCACTGAGATGACTAAGCGGAAAGTATACAGTATGTTTTGTTCCTTTTCCAACAATTAATTTTTAATTTCCGCTAGAATCTTCCTTGACCATTGATTGCTGGAAATTCTGTATAAAATTTTGTACAAATCTATTAATATTTGTGACCTGCACACTAGTCTTCTGCCTCTGGGGAAAATGTGGACCTGTGGTCTTTTTAACATTGATGACACAGAACCCATGAACACTTTGGCACCCATATAAACTTTCAACGTGTTCAAATTCAATGTTCTGCGATAACGCTCATGTTTGGCAATGAAATAATAGTTATTCTAATGACCGTAATGCTTATGCATACAGGCCTGTGCATGACGAGAGCCCTCTGTACAAGCAAACTGTGTCGACCTGCTCGTCTTGGTTTTTACTGAGGTAACTCGATCTCTTGCTCTTGAAAATCCTAGCTTGGCTTTGGCACGGATAGGCTAATAGCCGCGGGTGCTTTATACGTTTATTTTAGGTAATAGATACGCTTGTTTTGTTACAGACCGTTCCGCCCTTTTTTTTCTTAAGACATTTTTTTGTCTTTTCACTTAGACGCAAATTCCCAATGTTTCTCAATTGGCCCGCATTCTTAAGTCCTCAGAAACGTGTGCGACTTCAGGAAAGGCTGGGAGATTGTCTGTTGCGCATGCGCCGTATGTACGTTTCCCCCGGCGTGTCATTGGTCGGCTTTGCTAGTCTGAGAGAGGAGTCAACGAGGCAGGTGACAGGAGCTGAGGGAGTGTGCAACACTGTCTGCACTTCAACACACACACACACACACACACACACACTCAACACCGGGCGGGGGTTACTACACGCACACACACACAATAACGGGCGGGGGTTACTTCACGAGCGCACCATCTGCAAGTAAAGGCAGTCTCTCACATGCACACACGGTGCGGTTGTGTGCGGTGTTTCGTCTCGCGACAAGCCTGAAGTGGATTTGGTGCAGTTTTTTGGGTCTTGCGCCATTCAGAGTGGGATTCACAGTGGGACGTGTCGGCTGTTTGCGGGTTATGCTTTCCTCTTCTGACCCAATCTGACGAGTCTAGGAGTTTCTTCCTCTGCGGAATGGAGGATGAAATAGCGGTTTCAGGTTTGTGGCGAGGAACCCCGTGTGGATGTGTCCATGGGTAACTCGCATTGAGTAAAGGTGTCACTGCTGTTGGATCAGCTCTTAAGCAGTTCAAGTGTTCCGCTGCGCCTCACTCACATTCAGCCCATTGGAACCTCTATGAAGCCGCAAGGACATATGGGAGTCTGAAATCACCGTTCTCACACTACTAAAAGTTTACTTGGCAACTTGTTCATTTGTCACGTTTGATAAAGCCTCGAATTATTCCTTTTCCTGGACATAGTAAATAAATTCTGTACTATATCCTGTGGTCTCACGGAGCTCTCCTGTACCCGCGGGTCCGTGCGCACGGAGCGCCTCCATTGATGACCGAGTGCCCATGCCAATCTACCGACACCTCGCTCGATTACTTACCGGGAACCACACGGTATAACCTCGATTTAGCACTAACTGCTTTGGAGGATTGCAACCGGCCTGAGACCTGAGTATAACCTTTTTTTCCGACCACACTATACCGCCTTGGAATTATTCGTTTGATCATCAATCATCTCCCCAAAGTGGATTATTGTGCCTAAAACAAAATTTCCCTGGTAAGTATCGATTGTTATTGGTTCGTTATTGAATACATCGTTTTAGAAAATCGAACAACTTGAAACAACTACACACATATTGCCCATGACTTGTTCTTATACCATTTTCTTTAGGAAGACTATTCATTCATTTTATTTCAGTCTGGTATCCAAAAACATGTATATGTTCACCCGAGTGATTCCTCCCTGACGTACACATTTTCTTAACATATTGTTTGATTTGTTTAACTAATTGCACATGTTTTTGTGTACAGTAATTGTTGCTCTTTTCCTTGTCCACTATGAGTCTATGCGCTCCATCCATCTTAACATAGACTCTGGCTCCCTCATCTGGTGTTATTCATCACAGGCTGTGTCTGCTCTTGGCCCAGACTGATGGATATTAGGTTGGTGTTGTTCATCACAGATTGTGTCTGCTCTTGGCCCAGATTGATGGATATTAGGTTGGTGATGTTTATCACAGGTTGTGTCTGCTCTTGGCCCAAATCGACGGATATTAGGTTGGTGATGTTCATCACAGGTTGTGTCTGCTCTTGGCCCAGACTGATATTAGGTTGGTGTTGTTCATCACAGGTTGTGTCTGCTCTTGGCCCAGACTGATGGATATTAGGTTGGTGTTGTTCATCACAGGTTGTGTCTGCTCTTGGCCCAGACTGATGGATATTAGGTTGGTGTTGGTCATCACAGGTTGTGTCTGCTCTTGGCACAGACTGATGGATATTAGGTTGGTGTTGGTCATCACAGGTTGTGTCTGCTCTTGGCCCAGACTGATGGATATTAGGTTGGTGTTGTTCATCACAGGTTGTGTTGGATTAGGATGCGGTTTTTCCATGTAGGCCAATCTCACTGTTGAATAAAACTATATATTGGCTATATACATATAGATGTAGACTTTTTTTATTACTCTTCCAAAAGTAGCCTATATTCGTTCAGTTTTATGGGAGCATTTCGTTGTCTATTTGGTCGACGAAAATAATCGAAAATATTTTTAGTGTATTAGCTACTCTGTACTTTAAAAAATCGTTATTTCTTAGTAATAGTCCTAATTTATTCTCGATGTAAATAAGTAGTAGCGTTTATTATTATATTCTATCGTATGTGAAACACCTAATTGTTGTATAAGCATTATTTTGGTCAATATAGCAGGCTATAATATTTGTATATGCGAATAATAAATATATCTATATGTAACTTATTTTCTGCCTATATTTTATCATAATTATAATGCTATGCCGGTGTTGCTTGACTAGGGTGAAGTCATATAAATTGGATATTTGTTTACCGATACCAGCTGTGGTCTTACCGGAGTGTGACACTATCTCAGCGTCTATGGCCAGTTCGCCATAGCGGATATTTCAATAGGAAGGAAAATACAATTACATCTTCTGAAAATAAATAATATACAATTTTGCAAAAATAAATAAATAGCAAAAGGAATCGAATATAATTTCTAAATAGAAGTGGTTGCTCTTTTGACAGGTTAACAGTTATACCCAGTGATTCACCTTTTTCATGCACCTTGCGGCTGTATCGGACTATTTGTTCAGTCTATCATTCATCTATTGGACGGAATGATGTCTTGATGAGTCTATATTCACGTCAAAAAACAGGAAGACACATTATTGTTAAACCAATGAGATTTGATCTAGTTTGCTATTATTGATAATGGGTCTACTTAAATTAGTAATAGTACACATGCTTTGATTACGCGCTACAGCCTATACTATTATTGATAAAAAGTCTGAAACTAGGGTAACATTTAATTCTCATGTTTCATTTAAATCATTTATGTAGGATCGATAGGCTCGTATACCCTAAGTGATATTTTCTACACGAATAAACCCGATCTAGGAGGTTCGGATTCTGAACGCACCTGAACGCCTTTATGGGTGGAACACAATAACTAGGACATACACGTATTGGACAATATTATCCCTAACACACAATCCTTGTTTATGAACTGTCTGACTGTGTGTACTTTTTCCCGGTATGATTATATTTACCTTTAGGCCTATAATTAAAATGAAAGAATAGAATGAGGACTTTACCCGCCAACCCTAAAGGCACTGCCAGAACTGCACTGTGCGCGTGTGCGTGAGTATGTGTGGTGAATGTGCATGTGTGCGTGAGTGGGCATGTGTGGTGAATGTGCATGTGCACGCGTGCGTGGGTATGTGTGGTTAAATTGGCCTACTCATTAATTACCATTTAACTTCCCCAGTCTCAGTAACGGTGGCCTGTATTTAATATGCACGCCTGACATATTAACAGTCTCAGTACCAATAGTCACTACAGCTTCCCACAACCGATGACACTTTATAAAACCTGTAAAATTAAGGGACATTATTATCACGGTATTTTCGGTTGCTTTTAAATGATCAGAACTTAGTTGGATAAAGTTTACAGGTGCAATTAAACACTTCGATTTAAATTAGCCAAACTCGTATTCACATTTCATTTCAGAAGCATGTTTCTTAGTAAAATATAAACTTCAGCAGACATTTTTTTTCGGCGGATGTTGCCACATATTTGCAGATCGACAACTCTTTTCGAAAGTCTTTAATGATTTCACTTATAACGCGATGTGTTGGCAGATCATATCTTGGCTTATATAGATCGTCAGGTATGTTTTTTTGAAAACGTAAAAAAAACATTATATTATCTGTAAAATAAATCGGTATTAATTTGGAATTAAATGTATATTTTTAAAAACTTGTAGGTCCGTGCGCACAACAGGGTCACGAACTATTACGGAATGTGAACATTTTTTAATTGACATTTATAATATAATATTATTCGATATAAGGGATATGCTATTTGAGGGATAAGAAGATGAATTAAAGTAGGCCTATTATAGAATAATATCATTATGTATTAACGGAACTCGTATATTGAACCGGATATAGATTTTTATAACCGTCATCATAAAAACAAATGTTTTCTAGTGGTGGGTCAAATTAATTTTTAGGATACCAGAAAATATGTGTGAGATAGGACCATCTCCTTAAATGATAATTAAAAAAAATGGCTATTTGCCACTTTCATGGGATGTGTGTGATTTAACATGCAGTTGACCCGTGTCCTTGCTCCTATTTCTTAACCCACCTGCTTTCTACTTTCATCTGTCCCTCTCTTTTGCACTCCCACTTTTTTTTGTCGGTCACAGGTTGGGTTTAAAGGCTATTGTTATTTGGGCGGCCTATTTATTACTTTATTGCTATGTACACATGTGCTGCCTGGCACAGATGATCACAGGCCTTTGAACACAACCAGGATTGTCAATTTAGTATCATAAAATACATCCTTTACCATGACCCTACTTTAATCATGATGTCAATAAATTAACGTTTGTGCATTAAGTTAACCTAACTGTTGTTCCTAAGCCAAAATGCCTAAAGACAACTCTAACACTAACCCTGATTCTTTCTTTAACTCTATACGTACCCACATGTCTGACAGAGATTACTTTCAGAGTAAGGACTGGCAAAATGTCCTTTACTTTATTACGCTGTCAAATTGAGTACTTCCTCACAAAGGTAAAACTGGGCCACACATGCATAACTCATACTATATGATTCATATAACTCCTACAAACATTCACTGTTAAAATACAGTTTCAAAATACACAGGTGTACACGGAGTTAGAACAGACAGACTGACTTCTCATTTTACTGTTTGCCCTATCGTGTGTGTGTGTGTGTGTGTGTGTGTGTGTGTGTGTGTGTGTGTGTGTGTGTGTGTGTGTGTGTGTGTGTGTGTGTGTGTGTGTGTGTGTGTGTGTGTGTGTGTGTGTCGCTTTCACTGTCTGACCCATTGTCCGGCCGTTTCTCCTCAGTCAAGCCACCATGTTGATCCTGCGGCGGCTGGTGCGTGTGTGCTGTCCCTCTGTGCCAGCAGGGGGCGTGCTGGACTCCAGGCCCTGTGTGGTTGCCCTCACACTCCTCACTCTACTCATGCAGGTGGTGGTGGAGGCTAACTCATGGTGGTATGTACATTTTCCATTACACAGCTTTGTTCTCAGGTTGGGTGTCTCTGTTGTGGGTAGTTTCTCCCTTTAAGTGTTGTTACGGTACCTGCGTGTGCATCGTTGTGGCAGGCGTGACGTAATCGTATGTGCACGCACTCCCCCGAGTGGGACCAGGCCGCTCGACCCCACCAAAAATAATACATGCTGACGATAGCGCATATGTTTTTTAGATATACACATTTTTTCAAATATTTGCTTTTTCCATGTAATGCCAAACCAGAGTTATGAATATTATATAAAACAGTAAATGCTGTGGGTTTTCTCTCTGTACCGAATGTGTGTATCTGTGTGCATTTCTCTTTTGGTGTGCATTTGTGAAATTAATTAATTTTTTGTGGCCGGCAGAAAGTGCTACTTTTACATACATGTTTTGTTCTTGCTCACAGAAAACTAAAACAGTCAATTAACCAATGTCTTTTTACAGAATAATCCGGAAGTATGTCATTTGTCTGAGGGTGAAAGTAACCCTAACGCCCTTGAAGTAGTATGTGTAGAAAATGGTTGTTTCTCCCTTAGTGTGTAGTCTTGTAGATTATCTGTGTTTGTGTGATTATGCTGAGAAGGGAGAAATTATATACTACTTTGTGTGTATGTGTGTGCGTGTGCGTGTGTGCGTGTGCGTGTGTGCGTGTGTATGTGTGTGCGCGTGTATGTGTGTGCGCGTGTGTGTGTGCGTGTGTGTGTGCGTGTGCGTACGCAATGGTTTTCAGTTTGCTACTGGAAGACATGCAGGTCCAAATTCTAGATTCTAAATACAGTATTGTGAGGGCTGTTAGCGGTCGGGCAGTGGGTGGGTTGGTATCTGGCTGTGTGTGTGTGCGCGTGTGCGTGAGTATTCAATTGTGCAGATCGTGTCAGTGTGTTTGTGTGTGCGCTAGTGTTTTGATACAAAGCAATATGGGTTAAGTGTCTTGCTCAAGGGCATGTCTAACTGAAGCTTATTCTCCACCTCTCCCTTTGTTCAGGTCTCTAGCCATGAACCCTCTGCTAATCCCAGAGGCCTATATTATTGGTGCCCAGCCTCTGTGTAGCCAGCTGGTGGGTCTATCTCAGGGCCAGAAGAAGCTGTGCCAGCTCTACCAGGATCACATGCAGTACATTGGCGAGGGTGCCAAGACGGGCATAAGGGAGTGCCAGTACCAGTTTAGACACCGTCGGTGGAACTGCAGCACGGTAGACAACTCGTCCGTGTTCGGGCGTGTGATGCAAATAGGTAAGATTATTTCATTTTGAAATACATATTCCAGCATTTTCATGCCTGATGTGACGAATATGCAGTTTTTGGTAAATGAGGTGTGTGCTGGTTTTGTAAATGATGCTGCAAGCAGTACATGTGCATTGGAGGCTTAGTTTGTTTGAAAATCCTATGCCACGTAAGGATGTAAGGTTATTTTTGAGACATTTATCCACGCGGTCTAGGAAAAGTCAATGACAACAGGCAGGTTGCAAAGACTTCAGAAGATTCATGCAATTTTAACTTTTTTGCCACAAATGTTTAAGAATTACGGTCAGACACCACGCAGGCTCTCAGCTACTATACTGATGAGCTCAAACATTATGACCACCTACCTAATATGCCTTTGGTGCTCCATGTGCTGCCGAAACAGAGCCGACACGCAGAGGCATGTATTCAACAAACCCCCTGAAGGTGTCCTGTGGGATCTGGCAACAATACATTAGCAGCAGATCTTTGGAGTTTTATGAATTGCGAGGTGGAGCCACAGTGGATCAGACTTTTTCTGTAACATTTATTTAACCAGGCAGGCTGATTGAGATCACATAAAAAAAGGTCAAAAGGTCAGACAGGTGAGGATAGGTGAGATAAGGGTTTAGAGTTTTTTTTTCTTTGTAATTCGTTTCAGTCATTGGCGGCTAAAATATGTGCAGGCTTTCGGTGTGACTTAGCAAATGTATCTGCTTGTGCGTAGACTGCAGTGGGTAGAGCTGTGGTGACTAGAGAGATTAGGTACAGCGGGACTTTGCCTAGCAAACACTTGTAAATGAGTTGGTACAACAATGGCCATCTGACTAATAAAGGTAAAGGTTGCAGTATGGGGCACTGGTAACTAAACGTATAACACTGTGGTAAACCACATCTAATTTTGTCATTTTTTTCCCCCAAAATATTGTTGATAAATTTCTATAAATTACATCACCAAAATCAAACATTGGTATAATAGTCATTTTCATCAAGGCAAGTTTTGTCAGCATGAGTGATGAAGGCTCTATTGTGGAATAGGAAACCGATTCTGGACTTAATTTTAGATTTGAGTTGGTTTATGTGGGGCTGAAATGAGAGAGAGCTGTCTGACAAGACATCTAACTATTTTGCATGTATCCACATTTTTTAATTCAGAACAATCTAGTGTGGCAACGCTAGTTAGACAGGCAGGTTTGGGCAGCGCTCGGTAGAAAAGCATGCACTTAGTTTTACCAGAGTTTAGTAGTAACTGAATGTTTTGGCAGAAATGCTGAATGGCATTAAAACTCTCCCGGAAATTTTAAAAGGGCAGTATCTAACAAAGTGCCAGATGTATACAGAATGGTTTCATCTGCATAGAGATCAATATGAGAATCCCCAAAAGCAAGAATCGCAATGTGACTTGTTGGTCCAGCAAATCCCACTTGTGCAGGGCATTGTGCATGTGCAGGGCACATTATCCTGCTGAAAGAGGCCACTGCCATCAGAAAAAAA
>CM055728.1:5107899-5197899 GCA_029465975.1 Dallia pectoralis
CGTCCGAAGCATACCACATCATCTGTAAAACATGGTGGGACAGTGTGATGGCATGGGCATGCCTGGCATCCAATGGCACTGGGTCAATTAGAGTTTATTTATAACGTGACAGAAGACAGAGAGATGAATTACGAAATGTATAGGCATATATTGTCTGATCAGATTCAGACAAATGTAGCGAAGTTGATTAGACATAACATTTTACAAATGGACAATAACCCAAAACATTCTGCAAAAGCAATCCAGGAGTTTATTAAGGCAAATTAGTGAAATATTCTGCAATGGCCAAGTCAATCACCTGGTCTCAACCCGATCAAGGAGGCATTTCACTTGCTGACGGCAAAACTTAAGGTAGAAAGACCCACGAACAAACAAACAGAACACAGATGTCGTAAAGACTTGGCAAAGAATTTCAAAGAAAGATTCCCAGCATTTGGTATGTCAGTACATTTGAGACTTTAAGCAGGCATTGCCTGCAAAGGATACTTGACAACATATTTTGATTTATGATATTATGTTATGATTGTGTTCATTTGTTCAATTACATTTGAGCTCCTGAAATTAATGGACTGTGTATGAAAGTGGCTGCAATTCCTAAACGTTTCATACAATATTTTTGTTCAACCCCTTTGAGTTGAATTGAAGCTGAAAGTCTTCGCTTCAGTTGGATCTCGGTTATTTCATTTCAAATCCATTGTGGTGGCGTGGAGAGCCAAAATTATGCAAACTGTGTCAATTTCCAATTATTTCCAGACCTAACTGTATATTGAGTAAAAATCTAGGGCAAGCGGTACTTTTGTGTGCTGTGTATGTGTGTGTGTGTGTGTGTGTGTGTGTGTATTTCCTGTTAATACTTTCAGGCTGAGCTTGGTTTTGTCTTGGGTCTACCGTCGTTCTGAGAATCCCGTTTAACATATCTTCATAGAGACAACAACAATTTCGTACAAGAGAAGAATGAGCCTATTTTAAAGCAATACAAAATGCATAGCTTGCAACATATTCTTTTCAAGAGTAGACATTCATGTCTGAAAAGTTCATGTAGCTCATGTATCTTCTAGTCCGGTTGTATTCTACTCTGCATTTGTGAGAGATTACGTAGAAGTGGTAACCGTGGTTAAATGAGGAGTTGAAATGAATGTGTGACCACTTCTTCGTCGTGGGTTTGATGGTTCGCTACAGATACTAAATCTTAATCCCTTTTTGCTCGGCAGCTCGAGTAATCCTTCAGCAACAGGACAGGAATTATGTTGATTTTAATTACCGGGCATTTGTTTTGTTGGTGTTGATACGTCTCTTGCGGGCAAAGTCAAAATTATTTTAAGCTGAAGGTACAAACATGAAATATATTTCCCTGTGCCACTTACATTAAGCAACATGTGTTAAGTGTTTTGCTCAGTCACATTTTTTGTCTTGAGGGTTCATATCTTTAACATGGGGACCTTTGCGTTACTGGTCCAACTGCAGGGCCACAATTCCTGTTTCTCCTACTGACCCACAGAATGTCTTCCAGGTCCCCTTTTTGTTGTAATAACAGGGTGATGTTGAGCAGCTGTGCAGGGGAATTGTTTTTTCTGTGATGTTTCTTATATCATTACATGACTGGGGATTCATGGTTCGATTCTTATGTACGTAATGTGGACAAATTGTGTTCAGTCCCGCTGTACAGTATCTTCAATCCAACTATGCAAGTGAATGCATACTTTACATTGTGTGTCTGTGTGTGTGTGTGTGTGTTTATGCTCATCATTCAGCGACAACAAACTTTTTCTCAATTGCACATTCACATCCATACACGCAAATGCTTGTTTGCACAATAGGCGGGCGTGCACAATAGGCGGGCATGCACAATAGGCGGGCGTGCACAATAGGCGGGCGTGCACAATAGGCGGGCGTGCACAATAGGCGGGCGTGCACAATAGGTGGGCGTGCACAATAGGTGGGCGTGCACAATAGGTGGGCGTGCACAGTAGGTGGGCGTGCACAGTAGGCGGGCGTGCACAATAGGCAAGTCGTTTGCCCTTCATTGAACCCAGAGGGAGAGCGTTTAAATTTTCCGACCTGATCCAACTTTACGTTCGTGTTTGTTTTACGTTCTCTCCTATGTTTGACTTCGCCACAGGAGCCTGTGTTAAATTGGTTTTACTGCCGGCATTAACTGTCCCTAATTGTCACATTTCATTTAAGTAAAAGCAATTCTCTCATGCCGTTCAGCCCGATGTTTGTACGCTAGTCTTGGTCCTACTTCTGTTCTGAGAATCCCTTTCTACATGTGTCTTCATAAAGAGGACATGGATAGGAGGCCAACACCCCCACGCTGCTTTATTAAAGTGAGAGCCAAATAAACATATCCAGTCTAGCTGACAGTACGGAGCTGCTGATTTAGGGCTGAGCTCCAGGTTAGCCCATGTTGGCCGTGGTAGCCGTCCCCGGGCGGATCGAACCAGGTCACTCGATGGCTTCTCTGAAGGATGGATGCATAGTCCTGAGAGGGAGAGACTGGGAGAAAGAGAGATGTAGATGGAGGGGAGAGGACAGCTTGTCTGTCGACAGCTTCGCTATTAGGCTAATCTCCAGGACCGCGTTTAGAATTGTAGAAAACTAATAACCTTTTTCCCCCTTGGCCGACCCTGCTGCCGGGACTTCCCATCTGGACATGATTCATTCAGTACCTCCACCTCCATACTTCCCCTTGTTCACCCCCATTTCTCACTCTTTCCTCCCCCACATGCATGCACTTTAGCCTGCTGTTGTCGTTACGATATGCCTCCTATGGAATTAGACCAGCAGGTATATCATTTCTTTTTTATTTAAACATTTCTTTCTAGCTCAAAGCTCAGGCTTATCTTTTTGCGTTCTATATCTCTCCGTCTTTATTTCTCTCACGCCCACTCACTCAGTCTCACTGCAGTATTGTGAGCTGATTAGTAGTGGCCGTCTGGGAGATGATCATATTGGGTGGTTAACCGTGAGTGTTTGAGAGAAGTTGGAGGTGAGCCAGTTTGAAATGGCAGGTTCAGGACAGCGCTTGGGTTTGGCGGCTGCCACTGGATGGTGCTCGGGTGCTCTCCTAACTGAAATCAGAGGCAGGCTGTTTAAAGGGCGGGACCCTTTCCTGACCTCATTGTCGGCTTACTATTTATTGGCTTTCTATTTTTTGCCTGGCAGAAGCTGCTCTTGGTTGGACGGTTAAAAGACCTGAGGTAGCATAACAAAGCGCACTGAGGTTCCAGAGTAACCTGAAGGTAGCTGGGATCTGTAGTCTAGCACCATTATATTGTAGGCAGTGGAAGCCAGTTTGAATTTGAGGAGGTTAAACCCAAGTTCTTGATACTTTGTATAGTTGATGGAACAAGCAGGGAAATGGCAATTTCAACTGCCAAAGTGAAAGCTTTGGTCCAACATGCAACCACCAAAAAGTAAATATCTCTTTAATGTTGTGAGATGGATGCTAATAGGCAGGCTCCTTCTACTGTAGGAAGCCGGGTTAAACGAGCTTTGAATGCCGACAAGTGTTTTCTTACCTTACTATATAGTATGGTTGTTCTGCTTCATATTGACTGCTTCATATATGTTAAAGATCCGAGAAGTGCCGTTTGTGGACAGGCTTCATTTTCATCACTTTTAATCCCTAGGTCGCACCCACGCTTCACCGCTGTAGTATAATTAAGTTGTATTTCTGACCGCTTGTCCGTCCGTCCACAGGAAGCAGGGAAACGGCATTCACCTATGCCATCAGCGCAGCCGGCGTGGTCAACGCAGTGAGCCGAGCCTGCAGGGAGGGGGAGCTGGCAAGCTGCGGATGTAGCCGCGCCGCGCGTCCCAAGGACCTCCCTCGCGATTGGCTTTGGGGAGGCTGCGGGGACAAC
The DNA here is from genome assembly GCA_029465975.1 of Dallia pectoralis. Taxonomy (NCBI): domain Eukaryota; kingdom Metazoa; phylum Chordata; class Actinopteri; order Esociformes; family Umbridae; genus Dallia; species Dallia pectoralis. The sequence continues at coordinate 5,111,766 of CM055728.1, forward strand.
CTGAACTACGGCTACCGGTTCTCAAAGGAGTTTGTAGATGCCAGGGAGAGGGAGAAGAGCTACGCCAAAGGTTCCTATGAGAGCGCCCGTCTGATGATGAATCTGCACAATAACGAGGCTGGAAGGAGGGTGAGGATGATTTGAATGAATGACTTGTTATTCTTACCGGGTTACATAACATCTGTCTCTGGTTGATGGTTGGTGTCCCTCTTGCTTGGCTGGTGGAGGATGACCCTTTAAACAGCAGTGTTGTGGTTTAGAATTCCCACATGGGGTCAGTACAAGAAACTAAATGAATTTGATCTGTTTTAAAGCTGTGTTATTAGTTTTAAACGTATTCAAGCTTAATTTGAGCGGTGGGGGGTGGAACGCAACTCAAAGTATTCTAAAACCACACATTCTGTATTTTGACAGCATTGCAAAATAAATATAAAAGACTATATAAGACTTTGTATATACAGTTGAAACCAGATATTTACATACACTTCAGGAAAAACACACAAACAATTTTTTCGTTACTGTGATACATTGAATCAGAGTAAACTCTTTCTGTTTTTGATCAATACATATTAACATATTTTTTTGCATTTGTTAAATGTCAGAATCGAGCGAGGGAGAATTTTTATGTTTTTTTTTTATCACTTTCATCAAAGTCAGAAGTATTTTCATCAAAGGTCAATCAGAGGGACAGCTGTCAATTGATCACGTGTCACAGCCCTGTTTCTTAAAACCTATCGAAGCCTGTTAGTGATTTCTGTCAGATGGGATCATGACAACACGCTGCTTATTGTAGTTCCTTCCCAAACGCCGCCTAAACGAATTACAGCTCACCAAGCTTTATCTTTTCTGACACATAAATGTGCATGGTTTTGTTCAGCCTGCATGCCTTCTTTCATATGAAAGAATGTTTTTTGGATTGCAATAAAACAATGAATTTGCTCTCTGCTTTCTTTGGTAACCTGGTCTCTGTTATTGTTTTTCATTCAATCATTCTTTTGTCTTCTATCCTCTTGTAGTCGGTGTCCGACCTGGCCCACGTCTCCTGCAAGTGCCACGGCGTCTCCGGCTCCTGTAGTCTGAAGACGTGTTGGCTGCAGCTCGCCGACTTCCGCAAGGTGGGCGAAATGCTGAAGGAGAAGTACGACAGCGCCGCCTCCATGAAGCTCAACACGCGCGGCAAGCTGGTGCAGCGGGACAGCAAGTTTAACCCCCCGACCAGCAACGACCTGGTTTATATCGAGTCCAGCCCAGATTACTGCCTGTCCAATCAGAGCACGGGGTCCCTGGGAACTGTCGGCAGGCTGTGCAATAAGACATCCGAAGGAATGGACGGCTGTGAGCTGATGTGCTGCGGACGAGGCTACGACCAGTACAAGGCCCAGATTGTGGAGCGATGCCACTGCAAGTTCCACTGGTGCTGCTATGTCAAGTGCAAACGATGCACCAAGATCGTAGACCAGTTTGTCTGCAAGTGAGGAGCGCGTGTGTTTGTGTGCATGTGTGTATCCGGCAGAGGTGTGACAAAGAAGGCGAAGTGAGAGAGGGGAAGAAAGAAACAAAAACTATATAAATTATATTTATAGAGTTAAACAATTATACAGTTGCGAAAGACTCTTACTTATTTTTTCATGTAATAGTTCGCTAAACAAAATCCCGAATGCCTCCAGAAACTGATCATATGGTCAAATATTTATTTTTTATTTGGCGATTTGCTTTTTATGCCCGTGATCCAGAGCAAATTTTAAACGCATGAATACCCAGGCCTTGGAAATCAGTGGCCTGGTTTGGTTTATTATCAGTAAGCCTTATAGTTTATTAATGGCCATGTCAAATTGGTGGCCATGACTGTGAAATGGGAGCTTTGCCCCCGTTTCATAACACTAGTTTAGTTCAGTATTGTTCTGGATGGGGAATGCTTTGGCCCACACCTGAGGTCTCATGTGTTGGAACTGAGTTTGTCTGTTAGAAGTACCTGTTGTTATCCACCATTTCAGAAGAGGAAGATTCGCCACAGGGAAGTCCATATTGGGTCTTGGTTGTGTTCTTGGATCTGGCACCATGGGTTTGTAAATCTGAAGTTCTCCCCCTAGTCCCGCACAGCGCCTCTGTCTTGGTTCTGTTTGTTAAACAAGGCCTTAGGAAAGTAGGTGAGTTCTGGTTCTTGTTTTGGTTTAGTTTCCTCCTCTTTCCCACAATGCCAAGTACTTCCCAGAAGCCACGGCCAGCCCTCCGAAACACATTTATCCTATGCACTTTGGACCTGAGGCCTTAGTCCGACGTAGGACTGGTTTGAATTACAGAGCATCACACGTGATATGCCGTATTAAAGTCTTATTTTTCCATATACATACAGATATCCACTTAACATATAATGCTACTTACATGGTTTGAATATATATGGGCGATATTGTGGTTATGATGGTGAGATACTCTGTGTTCTGTATATAGTACTGCTAACCAACAAACCAACCAATCATTAAATTGTATGTATTTATTTTCTTTAATCCAGATCTCTTTAAAAAAGAAATAAAAGCAAAAAACAACACAGTTCTATTTCGATCAATGTTTTTGAATGATACACTTTTTATTTTCAGTACAGTACTTTCAGGTTGCTTCATTTGTTTTCACATTTAAAGATACTGTATGTTTAACACGGTCATTTGGTTCCCCAGTATTGTTCTTGTAAAGGGAAATGCACCTTATTGTTCTAGGTCACGTGTTTATTTTGTTTTATCTAATTTCAGTTAATATCTCAAGCCACACAAATATCACAATTTAATTGTAGCTCGAAACCTCTAAATACCACTCAATTTCTCTATATTACCCCTGTGAGTATTGTCAATAAACACATCAATGCGTATACATTATCATTATCCATCAACTATTTATTACTTTTTCACATTAGCGGTTTGTAAAGCATTTCTTTTACAGTAGCTATTATTTTGTTACTTTTTTATTGGACCGATGTGCAACTTTGTTTCAATAAATATAATAAACTAAAACCTGCTGAATAGTCATAACTTTAATACTCTTTAATGCTCTGGTATGGTTGAAAAACAATGTTTGTATTTATGCCATGTATTTAGCCTTCATTGTGAACATTGTGTGCAGTTTCCCCAATCCTGGTGCTCAATGAGAAATAGACTGTTATTTGTTCTTGTGTACAGAATGAACTATGGAAAGATTTGTCTGTATTTTTATACTCTTTCATTCTGAACTATGAAGTGTCTGCTTTTGATGGCACAGGAGACATTGATTTTAATAGTTAATAGTATGATCAAATCAAACATGTCATTAAATAAACTTATCTGGAACCTTTATTATTAGTTTGGCTTTGGACTCTTAGTTTACACCCCTTATAAACAGACTCTGGTGAACATATTAAAAGGGCCAGGATTTTTCACAGCTCACCGAGAGTTGTGATTACGTGCAGCCATATTTCCAAGCTTGTGGTTCCTGTGATTAATATATGGAGGAACTAGGACTGAGTTAAGGCAGTTCTTGAACTGGTCGAGTCATTATTTAAACTTGTGTGCCGATGATGAATGGTTTCACAATGATGAATTCAAATAGTACTATATCATTAAGAAAAATTGCCTTTTGGCAATGATAAACGGGTGAAATGATTATTATTTAAAGGAGGGTTTTGGCAGAGAGTTTCCAAATGAGGAGAAGTCTGCTTCTTTTGCACGAGGGTAATCCTAGCTGTTAACGCATGCAACAGCAAGTGACTTCAGCTAGACGTTTCACCTCTGGGTACACAAGTTGATTTGACCTGTAACTGTCAGCCCCCCACCACCACCACGTATTGACTACTGGCATTCTGATTGGCCATTGTTCATCAGTTTCTTCTTGTCTGAAGGTCCTTCTGTGGGAATTGCCCTTCAGCATTGAGAGCCTAAGGACGACCTGCATGAACGGTGGCTTTAGTCAGAAAAAGTCTGGTCTGCAGATGGCAAAATCATCATGGAGCAGTTCGCTGAGGCCCGGGTCAGGGGCCTAAGGGCTAGCAATTGGTCCGTCTGAGGAGACTCATACCTGGGTTCCGGCAGCCGGCAGAGAGGCAGTCCAGGAGGACGGGAATGCCGAAGTGGGAATGGAGAATGGGATCGAGAAGTAAAAAGTCCTTCTGAGTAGAAATGAGGGTCGATTTGGGAGGAATATGTGCCCTTCGGGATGACTTCGGTTGCTGAAGCAGCGTTACAATGTAAACGACCCTGACACCCTTTGACGTTAACACCGGTAAAATGATACAGACGTTAGGATCACATCCCATATGCGACCCCTCTCTGTTGGTCCTCTTAGGCACCGAAATGTGTTCGGTGACGTCATGTTAAAAGTTTTGATTGGTTGTCATACAGGCCAATGGAGCAGGAAAAGGAGGGAGAGAGAGGATAGTAGAGAGAAACTATGAAGATTAGCTACAGGAGGGAGTGACAGAATAAAGGAGGAGAGGATGGGAGAGAGAAACTATGGAGGCTAGCTACCAGAGGGAGTGACAGAATAAAGAGCTTCAGAGAGGCTGACACCGGATGGATGTATTCTGTCTTTGACATCCTGGTCCACACCATTAATTTATATGAGAAGGCCTAAACATCCACCCTCAGGATCTATATGCATGTGATGGTCAGCCATTAGCTGTAGCAGTAGGATCCCTACTGATAGTTGTACTGGACATAACACACACATGCTGATTCACAGTGGACACACACACACACATGCTGATTCACAGTGGACACACACACATGTTGATTCACAGTGGACACACACACACACATGCTGATTCACAGTGGACACACACACACACATGCTGATTCACAGTGGACACACACACACACATGCTGATTCACAGTGGACACACACACATGTTGATTCACAGTGGATACATAACACACACATGCTGATTCACAGTGGACACATAACACACACATGCTGATTCACAGTGGACACATAACACACACATGCTGATTCACAGTGGACACATAACACACACATGTTGATTCACAGTGGATACATAACACACACACACTGATTCACAGTGGATACATAACACACACACACACACACACTAATTCACAGTGGATACATAACACACACATGCTGATTTACAGTGGACACAACACACACACACACATGTTGATTCACAGTGGACACACAACACACACATGTTGATTCACAGTGGACACACACACACACACATGTTGATTCACAGTGGATACATAACACACACACACTGATTCACAGTGGATACATAACACACACATGCTGATTTACAGTGGACACATTACACACACATGCTGATTCACAGTGGATACATAACACACACACACACACACACTGATTCACAGTGGACACATTACACACACATGCTGATTCACAGTGGACACATAACACACACACACATGCTGATTCACAGTGGACACACAACACACACACACATGTTGATTCACAGTGGACACACAACACACACACATGTTGATTCACAGTGGACACACAACACACACATGTCGATTCACAGTTGACACACACACACACATGTTGATTTACAGTGGATACATAACACACACACACTGATTCACAGTGGATACATAACACACACATGCTGATTTACAGTTGACACATTACACACACATGCTGATTCACAGTGGATACATAACACACACACACACACTGATTCACAGTGGACACATTACACACACACACACACTGATTCACAGTGGACACATAACACACACACACACACATGCTGATTCACAGTGGACACACAACACACACACACATGTTGATTCACAGTGGACACACAACACACACATGTTGATTCACAGTGGACACACAACACACACACATGTTGATTCACAGTGGACACACAACACACACATGTCGATTCACAGTTGACACACACACACACATGTTGATTTACAGTGGATACATAACACACACACACTGATTCACAGTGGATACATAACACACACATGCTGATTTACAGTGGACACATTACACACACATGCTGATTCACAGTGGATACATAACACACACACACACACTGATTCACAGTGGACACATTACACACACATGCTGATTCACAGTGGACACATAACACACACACACACACATGCTGATTCACAGTGGACACACAACACACACACACATGTTGATTCACAGTGGACACACAACACACACATGTTGATTCACAGTGGACACACAACACACACACATGTTGATTCACAGTGGACACACAACACACACATGTCGATTCACAGTTGACACACACACACACACACATGTTGATTTACAGTGGATACATAACACACACACACACACTGATTCACAGTGGATACATAACACACACATGCTGATTTACAGTGGACACATTACACACACATGCTGATTCACAGTGGATACATAACACACACACACACACACATGTTGATTCACAGTGGATACATTACACCCCACACACACTGATTCACAGTGGACACATAACACACACATGCTGATTTACAGTGGACACATAACACACACACACATGTTGATTCACAGTGGACACACAACACACACATGTTGATTCACAGTGGACACACAACACACACACATGTTGATTCACAGTGGACACACAACACACACATGTCGATTCACAGTTGACACACACACACACACACATGTTGATTTACAGTGGATACATAACACACACACACACACTGATTCACAGTGGATACATAACACACACATGCTGATTTACAGTGGACACATTACACACACATGCTGATTCACAGTGGATACATAACACACACACACACACACATGTTGATTCACAGTGGACACATTACACCCCACACACACTGATTCACAGTGGACACATAACACACACATGCTGATTTACAGTGGACACATAACACACACACACATGTTGATTCACAGTGGACACACAACACACACATGTTGATTCACAGTGGACACACAACACACACACATGTTGATTCACAGTGGACACACAACACACACATGTCGATTCACAGTTGACACACACACACACACACATGTTGATTTACAGTGGATACATAACACACACACACACACACTGATTCACAGTTGACACACACACACACATGTTGATTTACAGTGGATACATAACACACACACACTGATTCACAGTGGATACATAACACACACATGCTGATTTACAGTTGACACATTACACACACATGCTGATTCACAGTGGATACATAACACACACACACACACTGATTCACAGTGGACACATTACACACACACACACACTGATTCACAGTGGACACATAACACACACACACACACATGCTGATTCACAGTGGACACACAACACACACACACATGTTGATTCACAGTGGACACACAACACACACATGTTGATTCACAGTGGACACACAACACACACACATGTTGATTCACAGTGGACACACAACACACACATGTCGATTCACAGTTGACACACACACACACATGTTGATTTACAGTGGATACATAACACACACACACTGATTCACAGTGGATACATAACACACACATGCTGATTTACAGTGGACACATTACACACACATGCTGATTCACAGTGGATACATAACACACACACACACACTGATTCACAGTGGACACATTACACACACATGCTGATTCACAGTGGACACATAACACACACACACACACATGCTGATTCACAGTGGACACACAACACACACACACATGTTGATTCACAGTGGACACACAACACACACATGTTGATTCACAGTGGACACACAACACACACACATGTTGATTCACAGTGGACACACAACACACACATGTCGATTCACAGTTGACACACACACACACACACATGTTGATTTACAGTGGATACATAACACACACACACACACTGATTCACAGTGGATACATAACACACACATGCTGATTTACAGTGGACACATTACACACACATGCTGATTCACAGTGGATACATAACACACACACACACACACATGTTGATTCACAGTGGACACATTACACCCCACACACACTGATTCACAGTGGACACATAACACACACATGCTGATTTACAGTGGACACATAACACACACACACATGCTGATTCACAGTGTACACATAACACACACATGCTGATTCACAGTTGAGAGACACAGGTAATCCGAACCTTACAGGTGTGCAGCTAAACACCCCCCATACACCTAATCGTACACACACACCTGGTTTCTTATCAGTCCATAGGAGTTCATTGTCATCTACAGTGGATGTGAAAAAATTTGAGTTAAATCATGTCAGAACTTTTTCCACCTTTAATCTGACCTACTAGGTGAACAATTCAATGGAAAACAAATGGAAATCTTTTAGGGGGAAAAATAAAAGTTTACAATAACCTAGTGTTTGCACCGTTAAACTAATTGAACCACCTTTAGATATTTTTACAGCACTCAGTCCTTTTAGGTAGGAGTCAATTAGCATGGCACATCTTGACTTGGAAATATTTGCCCAGTCTTCTTTGCAAATGTGCTCAAAATCTGTCAGATTGTGAGGACATCTCCTGTGCACAGCCCTATCCAGATCACCCCACAGATGTTCAATTGGATTCAGGTCTGGGCTCTGGCTGGGCCATTCCTAAATCTTAATCTTCTTCTGGGGAAGCCATGATTTTGTGGATTTGTATTTGTTAGTTGGGTTGTTGTCATTCTGAAAGATGAACTTCCTCTTCATCTTCAGCTTATTAACAGAAGTCTGAATATTTTGTGCCATAATTATTTGGAACTGTTCATAATTCCCACTACCCTGAATAAGGCCCAGGTTCCAGCTGAAGAAAAACAGCCCCAAAGCATGATGGTGCCACCACCATGCTTCACTGTATGGAGTTCTTGCAACCCTAACCCATAGCCCATATACATATAAGAATATGGGAGATTGTTGTCACGTGTAGCACACAGCCAGAAATTACTGCAGCTCCTTTAATGTTGCTGTAAGCTTCTTGGAAGCCTTCCTGACCAGTTTTTTTCTCATCTTTTCATAAATTTTAGAGCGACGTCCAGTTATTGGTAATGTCTCAATTGAGCTATATTTTCACCACTTGATGATGACTGTCTACTGTTTTCCATGGTATATCTAATGCTTTGGAAATTATTTTCTACCCTTCTCCTGACTGATATCTTTCAACAATGAGATCCCTCTGATGCTTTGGAAGCTCTCTGTGGACCATGGCTTTTGCTCTGAGATGTAATTAAGAAAATGCCTTAAAAAAAAAGCTTTATTTGTGTTTAACTAGTGCAAATTTAAATGATGGCAGGTGTATAATTACTTCTGTATAACATGAGTTTGAATGTGATTGGTTTGTTCCGAACACAGACACATCCCCAGTTATAAGAGGCTGTGCACACTTATGCAACCAGGTTATTGTAAGTAAATGTTTTCACCTTAAATATTTGTTTTTCAATTGACTTGTTCAAGTTATAGGTCACATTAAAGGTGAAACATGTTTGAAATTATTTATCTTTCTCAAATTTTTTCAAATATAAAAACGGGCATTTTAACAGGAGTGTGCAGACTTTTTATATCCACTGTATACCTCACCATTTAGTTTTCCTACAGTGACACAGATGATGGTTACCTTCTCTCAGTCACATAGGCAGAGAGGGATATACAGCAAACCTATAAAGCTTCAGTACAATCCGAGGGGTGAGTTTGGGGCCAATAGCAAAATGTCTCCAGATTCCAGACAAAGGAGTATGCTTTAAATGTGGGATATTGGGATTGTTGGAGACGTTTTGGAAAAGAAACAAATACAAGTTTTGTGAATGGATAAATATGAATGTTTTTTATTTATTTATATATTTTAATAAAAGCAAACATCTTGGTACCTCAAATAATTAATATTGAAACAAAATGGGATTGCACATCTCAATATTGATTTAAAAAAAAGTCTGGGATGCTGTATACATGTAATATAATATGCTAGTCATAACCAATACCAAGCTTGCTATTGACAGTATAGCCCACATCTCATCAGCCTTTGTATCTTCACAGCCTCTACATCTGTCTCTCTCGCTTCACGATGATGCAGGCATGTTTGTGAATGTTTACTGTTTGCTCAGCAGAAGACCACTCTGTCATTCTGCCGCTGGTGAAAGTGAGATAAGGAGAGCTGCAGGCTACATGCAGGCTACACGCTGACTTTATCGAGTTCACGGTAGGAGCGCTTCCCAATTTCTTCACACATTCTCGACACACACACAATCTTTGCGTGAACTCCTTTGATGGAAAAGCATGCAGGTTAGACATCTCTCTTTTATGTCTAATGCTTACCGTTTATCTGAAAACAAAAACACTGGCTTGTCTTACATCACAAATCTCATCCCTGTCTTACTTTGTCTTTGTTTTTTTCCATTCACTCTTTCTGTATCTCCCATTGTCTCTTCTCTTTCCTTTACTCTCTCTGTCTCACTTGTTTTCCATTCTGGGTTGTGCTTCAATACAATCTTCACTAATTTCCACAGCATTTGTATTGCATTGTTTATCACTTTGTTTCTGTTCAAAACGTTTAAGCTTTCTTGTGTGCGTGCGTGTGTGCGTGCATATGGGTGTAGTAATGTTGCGTTTGCTATGAAAAAAACAGGCCTGGCGAAACAAAATAGTGATGCCCTTGTGAAGCTAGCAGCTCTTAATGTGGGTTCTATCCGTGCTGCTTTCAACTGATTAACATTCCACAGAGGTTTTTACTAAACCCTAATTGCTTTTATAAGACAATGCAGCTGTTTGATGACAGACAATCTCCTTTCAGTCCAGTGTTCGGTGTTTCCGGTGAAACACGCATGTGAGTAGACACACGCGTTCCCCCACAAACATCACCTTCTCGGTCAAATAGAATATGCAGCAGAGCTAACATAACATTAACAGATTTAACGTAACAGTTAAATCATTCCACTGGTAAGTATGTGCAGTATTGTGTGTTGAAATAACAGAAGACCCAATCTGTCAGAGTAGTAGCGCTGTACTCCTGGAAACGCTCAGAGACAGAACGCAAAATGGGACCCAGTCTTACATCTCAGGCCTCGTAAAAAAAAATGTCTGCACAGCGGGGAAAAAAATCGACCCAAACTGCGGGTGAGACGGTTTGCGCTGGGAAATGTATGGGGTGAATGCTGAACTTCAAAGTCACAACAGTGGGTACATAATGACGTTTCTTACAGTCTCCAGAACAGCACAAACCAGAGGTATTGTTTATACTTGCACCAGTGGGTGCGTGATAAACAGCATTAAAACTTGAATTGGAACCAGTGCTATGGTCAGACGATATACAAATAGAGTTTTCTGGCCACGTACACAGAGAAACTGCAGCGTAGGTTGTATTACCTCATACCTTAGGTGAAATATGGCAGCGTATGTTCGGTGTCACATTTGATGTTTGGTGTTACATGTACCGGAACTTTTCAGACAAAGTCTGCTTGCCTCTGCCAAGAGGTTGACACTTGACCACAAGTGAAATCTTTCTGGAAGACAATAACACCAAGCATCGAAATCAAACCGAATCCATGAAGAAACAGTTAATTGACCACACAATGGGTAAGGCTGTCTAAAATGGCTTTGGCCATCTGAGTCTCCTGACTAATTAAATCAGCTCAGGGTTTCTTTTGATCTGATGAGTATGTAGTGTCCCATGCAGCTGAGTGGGAGAGCATGGCCTCTGGATCACTGTAGAGGCCTCTAAACCACTGTATGGGCCTCTAGACCACTGCAGGGGCCTCTAGACCACTGTAGGTGCATCTAGACCACTATAGGGGCCTCTGTACCACTGTAGGGGCCTCTAGACCACTGTAGCGGCATCTAGACCACTGTAGGGGCCTCTGTACCACTGTAGGGGCCTCTAGACCACTGTAGGGGCCTCTAGACCACTGTAGGTGCGTCTAGACCACTGTAGGGGCCTCTGTACCACTGTAGGGGCCTCTAGACCACTGTAGGGGCATCTAGACCACTGTAGGGGCCTCTGTACCACTGTAGGGGCCTCTAGACCACTGTAGGGGCCTTGTTTATCAACTGTGGTTCAGAATGTCTGTCATGAAATGCAAAGAATCATTATATTTAACATTTTATGATTATTAGATTAATATCCGATGTTTTTTTATTTTTATTAAAGCTTGCATGTTGTTTACTGTGAATATTTTACTATTATATTGTAGAGCAGTGGGCCTGATCCAAACACATTCTGCAATGATACATGTGTACAACAGGCCGGTGGCTTAGATCAGAGGACCACCCTAGGTGGCTTAGATCAGAGGACCACCCTAGGTGGCTTAGATCAGAAGACCACCCTGTGTGGCTTAGATTACAGGACCACCCTATATGGCTTAGATCACAGGACCACCCTATGTGGTTTAGATAACAGGACCACCCTATGTGGTTTAGATCACATGACCACCTTATGTGGTTTAGATCACAGGACCACTCTAGGTGGCTTAGATTATAGGACCACTCTAGGTGTCTTAGATCAGAGGACCACCCTATGTGGCTTAGATCAGAGGACCACCCTAGGTAGCTCAGATCACAGGACCACCCTAGGTGGCTTAGATTACAGGACCACTGTAGGTGGCCTAAATCAGAGGACCACCCTGTGTGGCTTAGATCAGAGGACCACCTTTGGTGTCTTAGATCAGAGGACCACTCTAGGTGGCTTAGATCAGAGGACCACCCTTGGTGTATAAGATCAGAGGACCACCCTAGGTGGCTTAGATCAGAGGACCACTCTAGGTGGCTTAGATCACAGGACCACTCTAGGTGGCTTAGATCAGAGGACCACTCTAGGTGGCTTAGATCAGAGGACCACCCTAGGTGGCTTAGATCACAGGACCACTCTAGGTGGCTTAGATCACAGGACCACTCTAGGTGGCTTAAATCAGAGGACCACTCTAGGTGGCTTAGATCACAGGACCACCCTTGGTGGCTTAGATCAGAGGACCACTCTAGGTGGCTCAGATCAGAGGACCACCCTAGGTGGCTTAGATCAGAGGACCACCCTAGGAGGCTTAGATCACAGGACCACTCTAGGTGGCTTCGATCACAGGACCACTCTGAGTGGCTTAAATCAGAGGACCACTCTAGGTGGCTTAGATCACAGGACCACCCTTGGTGGCTTAGATCAGAGGACCACTCTATGTGGCTTAGATCAGAGGACCACTCTAGGTGGCTTAGATCAGAGGACCACCCTTGGTGTACCAACTATTCATTTGACACATGACATTACCAAGACAGTTCGAAATCAATTGAGTTAATATGTTCTTATATTTACTAAATTATTCATGGTATGGTGATTCTTAAACAATGTTGTCTTTGTAGATCGTCACTGTTTTCAGATCTATAGGATCTAAAAACAGATATAATCAGGCTGAAGGACATACGGTTTAACGGTAAAAAACCGAGCTTATAGTGCATTCTTCACTTTACTATAAGCGGGCAGCTAACCGCAGCGTTGACTGACAGGCAGGCTAGTTACTGGGCTCATAAAAGTCACCTTAATCAAATGAGGTGTTTAACCTCAGATGTTACACTTGGCACACTGGATAACAAATAAACACTTGAATATAGAGGTAATGTCCCTACAGATCTCATAAAGCTAACACCAATTTTAGGGTGAATATCCATCTGTACTTGTTACATCAGCCTGGCATATTCGTGTTTCCTGTTAGCTAGTCTATTGCTCTAAATGAAAGGGAACCTTTCAAATGGAACATTTATTCCAAACCCTCTCCTTATTTCCAAACTAACAACGAGCGGGCCTTCTGTGTTTCACCAATGATGTTGATACACGACTCCCCTGAGACAGATATTGCAACGTTATCCAAAGTGGGGCTGGTCATTCGCTTTTGTTTTGTGTTTTACTGCTTTTCTATTGTTATTTAAAGATGCATTGCTGAGCATGTGTATTGTCTATATTATTTAAAGAGATGAGAGAAAGGAGTGGAAATGAGTACCATGTGGTATGTGTGTATGAATTTGGTAGCCTCTGGTAGAGCCCTATCTCTTTAATTTAGTCTGTTGCAGGAACATTCCAGTATAGGACATAATGTGAGAGAGACAGAGATAGAGACATAATGATTTACTGAAACAGAGACATAGGCACAGGTAGACATATAGGCAGAGGTAGACATATAGGCAGAGATAGACATATAGGCAGAGGTAGACATATAGGCAGAGGTAGACATATAGGCAGAGAGATAGACATATAGGCAGAGATAGACATATAGACAGAGGTAGACATATAGACAGAGATAGACATATAGGCAGAAGTAGACATATAGGCAGAGGTAGACATATAGGCAGAAGTAGACATATAGGCAGAGGTAGACATATAGACAGAGAGATAGACATATAGGCAGAGATAGACATAAAGGCAGAGGAAGACATATAAGCAGCGGTAGACATTTAGGTAGAGGTAGACATATAGGCAGAGGTAGACATTTAGGCAGAGATAGGCATATAGGCAGAGGTAGACATTCAGGCAGAGATAGACATTTAGGCAGAGATAGACATTTAGGCAGAGATAGACATATAGGCAGAGATAGACATTTAGGCAGAGATAGACATAAAGGCAGAGGTAGACATATAAGCAGAGATATACATATAGGCAGAGATAGACATATAAGCAGAGATAGACATATAGGCAGAAATAGACATATAGGCAGAGGTAGACATATAGACAGAGGTAGACATTTAGGCAGAGGTAGACATATAAGCAGAGGTAGACATATAAGCAGAGGTAGACATATAGGCAGAGGTAGACATATTGGCAGAGGTAGACATATATGCAGAGGTAGACAAATAAGCAGAGATAGACATATAGACAGAGGTAGACATTTAGGCAGAGGTAGAAATATAAGCAGAGGTAGACATTTAGGCAGAGGTAAAAATATAAGCAGAGGTAGACATACAGGCAGAAGTAGACATTAAGGCAGAGGTAGACATGTAAGCAGTGGTAGGCATTTAGGCAGAGGTAGACATATAGGCAGAGGTAGACATATAGACAAAGGTAGACATTTAGGCAGAGGTAGACATATAAGCAGAGGTAGACATATAGGCAGAAGTAGACATTAAGGCAGAGGTAGACATATATGCAGAGGTCGACATATAGGCAGAGGTAAACATTTAGGCAGAGATAGACATATAGGCAGAGGTAGACATTTAGGCAGAGGTAGACATTTAGGCAGAGATAGACATATAGGCAGAGATAGACATATAGGCAGAGATAGACATATAGGCAGAGGTAGACATATAGTAAGAAATAGACATACAGAGAGAACATACTATGATGTCTGAAGTAAAGAGAAACAATTAGACATGAAAGGCAATTGTGAAATACAGAAATTACTGTGTAGCAAATGATGGAGTGAGAAGGGAGGAGTGTTAGAGGCTGAGTTTGACTCAAAGATTGTTATTGCAGAGGTTTATCA
Organism: Dallia pectoralis; assembly: GCA_029465975.1. Classification (NCBI taxonomy): domain Eukaryota; kingdom Metazoa; phylum Chordata; class Actinopteri; order Esociformes; family Umbridae; genus Dallia; species Dallia pectoralis. The sequence goes on from CM055728.1 coordinate 5,127,221, forward strand.
TCGCCGTATACTGTTGTCAAAAAGAGGTGATACAGTGGTTAAGCACATACTGGATTTTGATAATGAAAGTTTCCCCTTCTGTAAAATCATTAGAGAGAAGGTCATGAAAACGGTTAGCCAAACATTGGCCCTGATTAGATCAAAATAATCTGTGAATTATATCGCCTGCAAACCCTTAGCGACTGTCAGTCAACATCTCTGTACTTATCAACAAGACGTTAATGTTTTTTTCTTTATAGTTACCAATCCCTCTTGTAAATCTGTGTGGAAAAAGCAGACTGTGGTGTGTGTGTGTGTGTGTGTGTGTGTTCGCATGCACCTCAGTGTGTGTGAGCTAGTGTCTGTGTGTCTCTGTCACGAACAATACAGATGAGAGTTGGCACTCTAATTTAAAACAAGACATAATTCAACATCTCATTGCTTTTGTCTGCTCTCTTCAAATACAATCAATCTCCCAGCGTTGCTGCCATGAAACAGTGTATTTCAGCCCTTAACATGATGAAAATTGGAGAAATTACAGCGTGTGGAACAATAAGAAAATATGTATTTATTGCTGTGTTAATTAAGTGGACCATTCCAGAGTCTCCAATTCAAACAATTACACCCACTTAATCATATTAGAATACAACATTTTTCAAGCGTTAATTTACTAGTTTAACGAGGAGCATATGCAATGGAAAGTTTCATACAAACGAAAAAAATTCTTCCCCAAGTCTTGTTCTGGCAACTAACTTAGAAACAGACAGCTTGTCTTTGTATATAGCTCTGTCGGTCTGTGTCTGTATATCTGTCGGTCTGTGTCTGTATATCTGTCGGTCTGTGTCTGTATATCTGTCGGTCTGTGGCTGTATATCTGTCTGTCTGTCTCTATGTCTGTCTGTATATCTGTCTGTCTGTGTATATCTGTCTGTCTCTATGTCTGTCTGTATATCTGTCTGTCTGTCTCTATGTCTGTCTGTCTGTGTATATCTGTCTGTCTCTATGTCTGTCTGTATATCTGTCTGTCTGTCTCTATGTCTGTCTGTCTGTGTATATCTGTCTGTCTCTATGTCTGTCTGTATATCTGTCTGTCTGTGTATGTCTGTCTCTGTGTATATCCGTCTGTCTCTGTGTCCGTAACATCCAGTTTGCCGTAGAGAGTTGTCGCACTGACTGAATTACTCTGCATCGTATTTTGTTTATTTTTGTACATAGTGCACTGTCACTCATACAGCGTGATCAACTAGCACTAGCCCATTTGTTTATTACTGAATACTGACTTTTTCCCAACTTTTCGAAGCACTTGCTGTTGCTCCTCAGGCCTGCCACCGACAGTAAAGGCAAACGTGTTGATATCCTATGTAGATGTCATACTAGATACTGGAATCAACTAATACCGAGCATTTTAATTGAAAATGTTCGATCACTGGATAATGAAATGGACGAACTACAAGTACAGATAGTCTTCCAGCCAGACATTGTGAACTGCTGCATGCTGGTGTTTATTGAGACCTGGCTAGTCCTTATGTTGCCTGACTCAGCTGTTACTCCTGCTGGCTTTTCTATCTCTTGGCAAGACAGAACATTGGATTTGGTTAAACGTTGAGGCGGAGGTTTCTGCTTATTGGTTAACTCTCACTGGGGTTCGGATGTTGCAGATCTTTAAACGCACTCCACCAGACCTGGAGCTTCTTACCATAACATTATGGCCCTTATACTTTCCTCTGGAATTCAGCTCTGCTATAATCAGAGCAGTCCATAACCCCTGCAGGCAGATAACGTGCGTGTTAGAGGACCTACATCGAGTAATTCATGAACCAGAGGGAGCTCACCCTGGGACAGCTTTTACTGTTGTTGGTGACTTCAAATGGGGCAAATATGAAGAACCTTAACTTTCCTACCTCAAAAAAAAAAGACTATTGACCATCGTTGCACCAAACCCATCCCCAGCCATGCCTTTGGTAAAGCCGACCGTTCCTTAGTTATTCTTCTTCCTACCTACAGACATAATCTGAAACAGGAATCACTGACACCGGAGTGTGGAATACATTACCAGTCTCCCAGACTGCTTGGAAACCACAGACTGGCAGATGTCCTGCAGCAGATGGGGACACTGATAAATAGACTCTGTCTCAGCATATACAGACCAGCTCAAATTTGTTGGTACCCTTCCACAAAAAAACAAAGAACGCACAATTTCCTCTGAAATAACTTGAAACTGACATAAGTAATTGGCTTCCACCATTGATCATTCTGTATCTAATAGGGTACGTTTATAGATTTTTCCCGACATAGTATTTATACAATAAAACAAATGAACGTGACATGGACAAACATCATGTAGTCCCTCAACCTAATTTGTGGTTGCACAACCTTTAGGAGGCGATCACTGCTATCAAATGTTCTCTGTAGCTCTAAATGTCACTTCTGCAATTGTTAACAGGCAGTTTGGCCAACTCTTCCTGAGCAAACTGCTCCAGCTGCTCCAGACCTCGGGTTTGATGGGTGCCTTCTACAGACTGCTCAGTTTCAGCTCATTCCATAGATGTTCAATGGGTATTAGATCAGGACTCATCAAAGCCAGTTCAGAACGGTCCAATGTTTTGTTCCTACCCATTCTTGGGTGCTTTTAGCTGTGTGTTTTGGGTTATTGTTCTATTGGAAGACCCACGACCTGCGACTGGGACAGAGCGTTCTGACACTGGGCTGTACGTTTCCTACCATAATGGCTTGATAGTCTTGAGATTTCATTGTGCTCTGCACAGATTCAAGGCACCCTGTACCAGACAAGCAAAGCAGTCCCAAAACATAACCAAGCCTCCTCCATTTTTTACTGTAGGTATGGTGTTCTTTTCTGAAAACATTTTTAAAAAATGAAGTCTTCTTTCATGGATGCCACTTTTGTAAAAAAGAATCTGTGGAATGCACAATTCGAAACTAACATACCTTCTCCTAGGAGTTCAGCTTGTATCTTTGGCAGTTAATCCTTGGTTCTTTTCCAATTTTCCAATTGCGGCCACGCCCAGAGAGGTTGACTACAGTTCCATGGATCTTGAACTTCCTAGAAACATAAAGCTGCTCGGAGATGGTCTTGTAGCCTTTACTTTAAACATGCTTCTCAGATTAATTAATCAGTTTTTACGGCTTCTTAGCTTTATCCTATGACCTGACAAAGGCATGCAAATATACATAATGCAATAGGTTTTAATGGCACCACTATTCAGGAGGAATGAAGCAATATTCCAATGCTAACCATGTTCTGGGGACCTGGAGGCTTTGAGGGGGTCCAAATATGACCTTCAGAGGTCCATCAGAGATGCAGAGGCTCTATGGGGATCAGCTGGAGTCTAACCACCACAGGTCTGACCCCTGATGCATGTGGTGTGAACTGCGACACATCACGGACTATAAAGGGAGGAACAGTAGTGAATGGCAGTATTCACCTCTATATTTAACCTCACCCTGTATCAATCTGCACTTCCCACCCACATCAAACAGAGCTCCATTGTTCTCGTAGCACAAATACCTTTCATCACCTGTTTGAATGTCTGTAGCGCCGACCGACATCACCATGCAGTGCTTCGAGCGGTTGGTCAGAACTCACATCTGCTTCGTTCCTCCGGACACCTTGGACCCCTTTCAAATTGCATACCGCCAGAATAGATCTACGGTGGATGCTATCGCCCTGACGAAACATGCTGGCCTCTCCCACCTGTGAAAGGGCAGCACATATGTGAGGATGCTGTCCCTGGATAGGGCAGCACATATGTGAGGATGCTGTCCCTGGATAGGGCAGCACATATGTGAGGATGCTGTCCCTGGATAGGGCAGCACATATGTGAGGATGCTGTCCCTGGATAGGGCAGCACATATGTGAGGATGCTGTCCCTGGATAGGGCAGCACATATGTGAGGATGCTGTCCCTGGATAGGGCAGCACATATGTGAGGATGCTGTCCCTGGATAGGGCAGCACATATGTGAGGATGCTGTCCCTGGATAGGGCAGCACATATGTGAGGATGCTGTCCCTGGATAGGGCAGCACATATGTGAGGATGCTGTCCCTGGATAGGGCAGCACATATGTGAGGATGCTGTCCCTGGATAGGGCAGCACATATGTGAGGATGCTGTCCCTGGATAGGGCAGCACATATGTGAGGATGCTGTCCCTGGATAGGGCAGCACATATGTGAGGATGCTGTCCCTGGATAGGGCAGCACATATGTGAGGATGCTGTCCCTGGATAGGGCAGCACATATGTGAGGATGCTGTCCCTGGATAGGGCAGCACATATGTGAGGATGCTGTCCCTGGGCAACTGCTCAGCATTAAACATCTTTGAGCCCAACTTTTACAGGTGCACTATTGAGAGCATCCTCTCACACTGCATTACTGCCTGGTACGGTAACTGCCCCTCTGCTGATCACAAGGTCCTCCAGGGGGTGGTCGTGTCAGCGGAAATGATCATCTGCTGCCATCTCCCTTCTGTGCGAGGCATATACCAAACGCAATGCTCTAAGAAAGCAGTGAACAATTATAAAATAATCTAGTCACCCAGGCTACGTTCTGCTACCACCGCTGATGTCTGGTAGACGTTACCGGAACATCAGGGCACCGTCTACCGTACTCACAAACTTTTAACCCCTACGGCCTCCGCCTTCTGGCTTGATCATATGGATCATTTAACATTTATTGCCCTGGTCACTTTCCATGTACATTAGTAGATTTTAAAGTATCCAATTATATGCACCAGTACACATACAAGTTGTATTCATATTGTCCATATTCCCCATTTCTACACTTTGAAATTGCTATTCGTTTTTATGTAAATTTCTTTGCTTTTATTCTTGCTTTATATCTTCATAAATGATTACTGTGTGGATGTTGTGCGCTGTGTCACAAAAATGTCACTGTTCAGATTGACGCTATGTTATTTGGTGCAATTGACAAAATAAAAGACTGTGACTATGTCTGCCTGTCGGTGTCTGTGTGTTTGTCCTTAATGTGTCTGTCTGTGTGTGTGTGTGTGTGTGTGTGTGTGTGTGTGTGTGTCACGTAATTCGATGTAGAGTGCACAAAAGGAGCCAGATGCAGAGACTTAGTACCGTTTGGGGTATTTATTAACTTTACACAAAAGAAACTAAACACGTAACTCAGAACAGACAAAACTATACAGTGTGAAAATAAAGTGCGCTCACAGCAAAGTGACGACTAAAACACACTTAACCCAGCGAATTCTCAATAACCAAATACACCCACCGATGTGGACACGTAATCTAAAAACAATACCAAACGACTCGCGACACTAACCAGGGAACTTGTTATAACCACTGCTAATTGCTAACTATGCCCTGGTGATAAGCAAACAAGAAACAACTGTGCTCCAAAATCCAAATAGTCCACAGGCTACAGGAAGTGCTCCCCACTAAACACTGTGTGGAACACAAATCACCACAACTGTCTGTATGTCAGTGTCTCTCAGTGTCTGCCTGTGGTTTGCCATTATGTTGGTTTGGTCTCAGTCTGTGTCAGGTTGTCCGTACTAACCTAGTCAGTGCTCTGTGTAACTTGTGTAACGAGAAGCCACTCTACTGCTATTTGGCTTTTCTGCTCACTTCAAAGCTGATGGAGGGCTGGCCTGTAGCCCAGGACCATGACAGGCTGGCGGGGAGCCTGGAACTCAGGCCCCTGGCTTCGGGCCTACAGGCCCTGGATTGGGGATTGACAGGGCCAGGGTATGAGGGCCTGATTAATGGGTTCTGGCAAGCCACTGGTGATTTCTGCTTGGTGGGTACAAGCATAGAAGCAGTTGTGTGCTTGTGTGTGTGTGCTGTAGGCTGAGCAGGGACTGTCAGAGCCCCAATATCCCAGCTAGAACCCCAGAGGTAATTTGAAAGGTTACGGTTGACAATAGTGACCTGTTGTAGAAAAGTTGAGTGACTGGACCAGAGTCATAAATCCTAACACCCAGATATCCACTTCAATTGGGGCAAGAACACATGGACTAACACTCAGTCTCTTTTCTCCTATATGTGGAGTTCACACAGACAGCCCCTGAATCTTTTGTCCTAAAGAAAAAAATTGACATTATTTAATGTTGGAATACATTACATGGAATACTTTCCATTCTGGGATGTTTAGCAGGTATGCTACTATACTGTAAAGCTTGGTTGATGTAAAACATAAACGGGGTGCTCTCAATATCATCCACCTTCTGGATAAAGTTTTATTTTGCAAAGGTGTCTGCAACATTGTATGCTCACATTTTGGCCAGGTTTCTCTTGTGAACACAATCTAAATGAAACCAACTAAAATAAAAGTAAAACCCATTTATGCAGAAGCCCTCGCTGCAATTCTAAAAGTAACAAGCCAAAACGAGATAAGAAATAGCTTTTCTCTAATAAAACACAATTTTAAAATGAGTATTTTCTATATGTAGGTCCAGAGTTAAATGAGAGAAAATGTTGTTTTCCTTTACACAGTCTGAGCAGTTTCAGAAAGGTAGTGCACCACATGTTTGGCTTTTGTCCATCAGTGTGTGTGTGTGTGTGTGTGTGTGTGGCTTTTGTCCATCAGTGTGTGTGTGTGTGTGTGTGTGAGTGTGTGTGTGTGTGTGTGTGTGTGTGTGTGTGTGTGTGTGTGTGTGTGTGTGTGTGTGTGTGTGTGTGTGTGTGTGTGTGTGTGTGTGTGTGTGTGTGTGGTGAGTGCTAATGCACTTGTATGCCCATAAATGTCTTTGTGCATCTATCATTTAATGTGCATCAGGTTGGTTTTTGTATATTGGTATCTTGATATACACTGCAAATAAGGTCCAGCTGGTTCAACTAATCATCAGTCAGAACATGCTTCTCAAACCTCTGGTCTGGAGACACTGGCATTCCTGTTCCTCAAAGGGTTTTTTGCTGTCCCCTTAGCAGAAGCGTTTTTCTTTTTCAGGTAGAAGACTAGGGAGACTGGGGAGAAATAACTGGGGAGACATAAGATGATATGATGTCTCTCAGTTAGACTGTAACAGATGGCCATTCCCTCCAGGGCACAGCATTTTTAGAGGAACACAAATCACATGCACGCACGCTCGTGCCCTACAAACACAAATACACATCACACATTCAGACACGGTTTAAAAGCAGTCGTCCTGAACTCAACAGTCACACCTGGTGTGAGGGTGAGCTGAGCATTGGTTCACTGGAATCTACGTCTGCATGTCTGTGCTTCTGCATGTGTGTCTTTTGCTCACACGGAGGTAACAGCGATTAAGAGTTTTTGACTGAGCGCAAGAGGGATTTTGTCATTGTGCACTAAAGCCTGTACTGATAACCTTAATCCTTACTGATGTAAGTTTGGTTAAAACCCTTTGACCCTCCACAGCAGTTACATTCCCCATGGTTGGGTCAGGTTACAATGTTCTTGGGCAGTGTCTCACAGTCTACTAAACCACGGCTGTAGAGAGACAAGCATGCAACCATAGAAAAGCAAAAAACCTCACCGTTATCAGATAAAAATCTAGGGACAATATTCTGACTGAGAGCTGTTAAACATTTGTTTGATGATAGCTTTTTTAAACATGCCACTGGAATTTTGATGTCAGTTGACCCGTTGCCTCTCCGGTATGAACTTCAAGATTTGCAATGTGGCTGGTTTTCTTGATATCTCTCAGGAAACCTGAGGATTAGTGTAGTGGTGGAGTATAGCATGATTTAAGGAAGGGATTTAGCTTTGAGTCCAAACCTGCTTCGCTGACGGACAAAGCTTTCCTCTGCTGGGAAAGAACAAGTTTGGAGAATTTCAAATATATCTGCCTTGATAAGAGTTATCTTCAAATGGCCAGTTATCTATAAATCACACTTAATGTTCAGCAACATGGACTCTTGTTGCCTTAGCTATTTGATATATTCACTGGTAAAAGTCGAATGTGGTAGCTCTACATTCTTACATAAAATTAAATACATATTTACCTCAGGTCTCAATCAATGAAGAGGTTGAACCACAAACCTATTGGCGTGCATAAAATATCATGGCATTTACCAAATGTGTAAGGAATAAGTAACACTTTCCAACTCATTTCCAACTTTAAATTAAGTGTCTTCGATTTATGAGCCTACAATGTCTGTTTCCTGCATGACATAAATTCCCGAGCGTGAATTCCATAAAGACAGCGAGAAAGAGAGAGAGAGTGTGAGATATGGAGAAAGATGTCGAATCCAGGGCGAGAGAGATGGGGAGAAAAAACGACAGATGAAGCGTTGATTCAACGGAGAAGCAATGAAGACGGCAAGGAGAGGAGGCCTTCAGAATCGAGTTACAGCAAAGTGATGGTTGGAATATCTGGATGGAAACGAAATGGACTCAGCTGTTTCATTGCTTTCCTGTTTATCTTTCCCATGTTTAGTGAGGAACGAAGGCATTCGTCAAAGGTTCATTTAAATAAACAATCCAGAGTTTTATTACTTAACATCAGTAAACATGTTTTGATAGACTAGGTTAGGTTGTTAAAGGAACTGCAGTCGCCATTAATAATGTTAACTAGGCTATGTTACTTTTTAAGGAAGAGATTTGGAATTTTCTGCTTCTCTGGCAAACTATAATTGCTTGTCGATATTGTTACACTTCTCAACGTGGAAATAGAAAAAATTACTTATTTTGATTCCATTGATAAGCATATAGCCACTTTTCTCCTTTAGTTGGGTCTACGTCATGGTCAGTGTCCAGTGAAAAAGTCAACAGAAAGTTCTGACGCCAGACTATGAGTTATCCATCGAAATAAACGTGCAACTTACTGTATTGCTGGGGATATAATATACAGCGTGGGACAGTCTGGTGGAAACACAATGCTGAGGAGACATTTGAGCATCTGCCTTGTGTTTTACAGTTATGATCAATATGTTTTAATGGGAAACACCTTGAGCTATCTTTAAATACCACCCTTTGGGTGCGGCACTGGATGAGACATTAAAACGTTAGATGTTTTATAAATTGTGGTGTGATTGTTTAGCTGCTGCACGGTCCAGTGCTTCCTGGAAACACACCACACACTCACCTGTACTGCATGTCTGCAGACAGGCACACACTCATGTATGTGTGGACAGCATGTAGACGTCAGGGTTACTGTTAGACAGGTGGCCTACTCTCCAGTTGGGTACTGTTTCTGCTCTGCATTGGTGCCCCCTGGTATGAGGTAAACTGGCAGGTATGTGCACACACACACACACACTCACACACGCACTCATATCTACACAGCTGTTTAACCTGTCACAGCCAGGAAGCAGAGGCAACACATCTGAACTGGCTAAATGGAAACAAGAGAAAATCAAGGCACAGAGGAAAAAAATAAACCACATAAATCGTTGTCATATGGAGATGAAACAAAGAAACAAGGAAACAGCTCCAGAGGGAGATGAGATAAAGGAAGGAGATGCATCAGTCTTATTGTATAACACCATTCTAAACCATCTAACCCCATCTAACCCAACTTACCCAACTAACCCAACAAACCCCTCTAACCCATCTAACCCCTCTAACCCATTAACCCATTTAACCCAACTAACCCCTCTAACCCAACTTACCCAACTAACCCCTCTAACCCAACTAACCCATTTAACACAACTAACCCCTCTAACCCAACTAACCCATTTAACCCCATCTAACCCCTCTAACCCATCTAACCCATCTAACCCCTCTAACCCAACTAACCCATTTAACACAACTAACCCCTCCAACCCATGTAACCCCTCTAACCCATTTAACCCAACTAACCCCTCTAACCCATTTAACCCAACTAACCCCTCTAACCCATCTAACCCATCTAGCCCATTTAACCCAACTAACCCCTCTAACCCATCTAACCCATTTAACCCAACTACCCCCTCTAACCCATTTAACCCAACTAACCCCTCTAACCCATTTAACCCAACTTACCCCTCTAACCCATTTAACCCAACTTACCCGTCTAACCCATTTAACCCATCTAACCCGATTAACCCATCTAACCCCTCTAACCCATCTAACCCATTTAACCCAACTTACCCCTCTAACCCATTTAACCCATTTAACCCAACTTACCCGTCTAACCCATTTAACCCATTTAATTCAATTAACCAAACTAACCCCTCTAACCAATTTAACCCAATTAACCCAACTAACCCCATCTAACACATCTAACCCAACTAATCCCATCTAACCCCATCCAACCCAACTAACCCAACTAACCCATCTAACCCATTTAACCAAACTAACCCCTCTAACCCATTGAACCCCTCTAACCCATTTAACCCAACTAACCCCTCTAACTCAACTAACCCATTTAACCCCTCTAACCCATCTACCCCTCTAACCCATTTAACTCAACTAACTAATAACTTACATGCTAATGCATGCTAACATGCTAATGCTGTCACGACTCCTTCCCAATCTGCTTCCTCTCCTTCATCAAGTGATGTGTGTTATTGTTCCATGGAATGTGTATGCATTGACTCTTAAAATTGATATATATGCTATCTTTTGGATTCATTAATTCAACCTATTGTGTCAGAATTAAACAGTATTTGCGTTCTGCGCCGGGCTCTGTTTTTCTTGCCGTACGTAGCAATTGCAGGTTGCCAGCAGTGCACACGTTCCCACCGACTGAACATTCAGACCCACCGGAGAGAAGTCAAATAGACTCAGAGGTATTTCTATGGTTATCTCTGGATTAACAACAGGTGGTGTGGCTGTTCAAAACATACTCATATTTTTTCCTCAACCCCGGCCCTAAATCAGCTGCGATCAGCAAAAGTAAACGTGCAAGATCTGCTAAAAGCTAAAAGCTAGCCATATATTCTATCCTGTTTCTGAGTCATTTTAGCGTTAGTTCAACATACGGTTAATGGTGATTAGTGGGTATTTATCGCCATAGACAGCCTCAGCCTCCAGCAGTGTCGATTCACCCTCATTCACATACAGTATAAACATCCTGATACCTTAAATCCTAAATCTGCCAGTTTGCACTCTATACTACACTCTTTCCTCCCAACTCGCAAAAGGTAATAGGTCTACATTACCAACAGTTTCAAGGACAAGGAAATACTGCTACAGAACATTTAGCGTTTTAGTGGCCAGTGTGTAACTGTGAACCCTCTCATCATCAATCTGTAACGCACACACCTTGCACAAAAACACACATGCACACACTTTGTTTTTCACAGATTATAAACACGCGACTTATTAATGTTGACTCCTCTACTCCACAACTGAACAGAATAGCCAGGCATCTGGCGAGAGGGGGATATTCAAACTGGAGTTATCTGGTTAAATTATCAGGAGGCAGCGTAATCAGTATATCCTTCACTGCATCAGTCAAGCTGAGGAATAACTGAGAAGCAGCTCATATTCAGACATCATGTCAATTGGTGTCAAGATAAAAATGTAATCTATAACAGTCAAACATAGTTTTTTTGACCTATGAAAACAAAAATATTGTAAATATGTTTCTGGAACTTTTAATTGTTTCAGTCAGTAATCTAAAAGTAGTGCTATACAGTTAAATTTGAGTGCGGAAAACATGTTCACTACAGCTATGCTCTGTCCATGTGTCTCTCTCATCATACTATGTGCTACTGAACTGTTGGGTCATGGCGAGACTAACCTCCTGCACTGCACATCGTAGTAGAGATCATTTTAATGGCATAAGGACTGAAGCTCATTGACAGGAACTCGAAATTGTTGCAATTCACATACCTTGCAAAAAGCTGATAATTATATTGTAACGTTATTGCAGAAGTTCTGGAGAACTTGTACTGCAATAACCATCCCTATACACAAATCACCCCATATCTATTTCTTACAACAATATTCAATCAAATGTATGTTTTACAGCTGTAAAACATCCAGCCTGAAACACAACAGAGCATGCATCAGCAGGTTGATGCACCATGGCTAGAAAATTCTTCCTTGTGGGACACATTTAAGAAGAAACCTAGAGAGGAACCAGGCTCTCGGGGGTGGACGAGTGGTTCCATCATTCTTAACCACAAAGAAAAACCCTGATCATAAAGGGGGGAGGTAAATTGGCTCCCTGATGTACGTCTCCATGGCCTCCCGTTCAGGTCGAGAGATGAGTCAAGCCTTGGGATAACTGGAACCTGATATAAACTGAACGGCAGTGTGAGTGGCAGTTAGGGGTGGCACGGTTCACAAAACCCACGGTTCGGTTCGTATGACGATTTTAGGGTCACGGTTTTCGGTTCTGTACGGTTCTTGTTATTTTTTCTTTTAATCTTTAACACTCCAGAAATGTCCTTCAGCATATGATATATAGCTTATTAGCTTAATTATCCACAATTTAGAATACTGTATACATTTTTTATATGTATTATAGTGGTGCCAAAGTGTCGGCGGGAGGGAATATTATACCGCGGCTTGAGTACATTAATCAGCTGACGAAATCCTTCACACTCAATCACGGTGTATGGTTGCATATCTTTTGCTATAAACATCCCCATTGCTTTAGTTATGGCAATTGCCCTGTCCGACTTATCACTGAGAGGTTGCCTAAATGCTGCGGACAGTAGAAGTTGTTTCCTAACCGGCTCACATTGGCGTGATGTCTTCTCAAATGAACTGTCATATTAGAAGTGTTTCCATTAGCATATTGAATGCATTTTGTGCTATGCTTGCACACAGTCGCAGTTCTATCCACTGTTTTATTTCCGTTGTCATCGTAAGTAATAGGAAATCCAAAATGTTCCCACACACCGGATTTGAACGACGCGGGCGCATCAGCCAACTCCGGGCAGCCTTCATTTTCTCCTCCACTTGCCATTTCTGCAGCACATATTTACTGTGTCTTTGTATGTTCGCGCGAAACTGTCTGAGGCGAAGGCTACATTGCGCATGCGTCGAACCATGTGAACCGTGACCGAGACAAGCGAACCGAACCGAGTGTCACGGTCTGTGTATGGTGTAGCGTAATAAGCCATGTGCAGAGCCAGTAATCCGTCCGGTATGTTTAATATTACACAAAGAACTTAAAACAAACCGTAGAACGGCGACAAACACGACTGGTGAAATGGATAAATGAAAGTGCGCGTATAGCGTCTTATAATAAACATTCCCCTAACAACCCGTCTTCAAACAAACACTCACCTACATATAACGTTGTGACATACAACAATGAACAGCAAACAGTGACATCTAGGCAATCCCTTTATAACCCAGTGATTACAAATCCCCAACAGCTGTAACCAACATAAACCAGGAAGTGGGCACCCGAAACCAGACAGTGCAGTACCCTAACTCACCACTCGTGACAGTACCCCCCACTTAAGGCTAGCTCCCAGATAGCCAACAACAACCAACATCAACAACACACAAAAAAAAACAAGGGAGCAACAGGCAAGGACCCACTGTCACACCCAAAGGGTTAGTCCAAGACAGCAGGTCCAGCCCTTAAAGGGCCTTGGTGGCCCGATCGCCATCTTGTGCGGCAAGGCTTCCGCCATCTTGTGCGGCAAGACGTCCGCCATCTTGGTGGACGTGGCGGCGGCCATCGTGGTGGGCGTGGCGGCGGCCATCGTGGTGGGCGTGGCGGCGGCCATCGACGGGGGCGTGGCGGCGGCCATCGACGTGGGCGTGGCGGCGGCCATCGACGTGGGCGTGGCGGCGGCCATCGACGTGGGCGTGGCGGCGGCCATCGACGTGGGCGTGGCGGCGGCCATTTTAGGCGGCGTAGTCTCCGCCATTTCATGCGGCGTAGTCTCTGCCATTTTAGTCGGTGACGCTCTGGGAGCTCTGGCAGGCGGTGACGCTCTGGGAGCTCTGGCAGGCGGTGACGCTCTGGGAGCTCTGGCAGGCGGTGACGCTCTGGGAGCTCTGGCAGGCGGTGACGCTCTGGGAGCTCTGGCAGGCGGTGACGCTCTGGGAGCTCTGGCAGGCGGTGACGCTCTGGGAGCTCTGGCAGGCGGTGACGCTCTGGGAGCTCTGGCAGGCGGTGACGCTCTGGGAGCTCTGGCAGGCGGTGACGCTCTGGGAGCTCTGGCAGGCGGTGACGCTCTGGGAGCTCTGGCGGTGGAAGGAGATGACACTCCGGGAGCTCTGGCAGGCAGGGACACTCTGGGAGCTCTGGCGGAGGAAGGAGATGACACTCCGGGAGCTCTGGCAGGCAGGGACGCTCTGGGAGCTCTGGCGGAGGAAGGAGATGACACTCCGGGAGCTCTGGCAGGCAGGGACGCTCTGGGAGCTCTGGCGGAGGAAGGAGGAGCCCCTCAGGGCACTCACACTGGAGTGGGAGGAGCTGGTCCGGGCACTCACGTAGAGGGGGGAGGAGCCGCTCAGGACACTCATGCTTAAGTGGGAGGGGCGGGTCCGGGCACTCACGTAGAGGGGGGAGGAGCCGCTCAGGACACTCATGCTTAAGTGGGAGGGGCTGGTCCGGGCACACACGTAGAGGGGGGAGGAGCCGCTCAGGACACTCATGCTTAGGTGGGAGGGGCTGGTCCGGGCACTCACGTAGAGGGGGGAGGAGCCGCTCTGGACACTCACGCTTCAGTGGGAGGGGCTGGTCCGGGCACTCACGCAGAGGAGGGAGGAGCCGCTCAGGACACTTAAGCAAAGGTGGGAGGGGCTCATCTAGGCACTCACGCAGAGGAGGGAGGAGCCGCTCAGTACACTCAAGCAAAGGTGGGAGGGGCTCATCCTGGAACTCCTGCTGTGGTGGAAGGGACCGCTCAGGGCACTCTTGCTGGAGTGGGAGAGGCTGGTCCTGCAGGGTGAACCACACCCCCCACCATCTCCTAATCACGCCGGGCGGCTGGCACTCCAGGCCCTTAGGTGGTCTCTGGGCCCTGGAGGTTGGTGGCCGGAAAGGGTCATAGCCCTGTTGGAGCTGGGGTTTTGGCTTCAGCTCCAGAGCTCTTGCTGGCTCTGGCTGCAGCCCCGGAGCAGTGGGTGGTTGCTGTGGCAGCACCAGGGTCGTGGGTGTTCTCTCCGCGGACCTCCTTGAACACCCCGTTAGCTCCCCCCCAAAAATCACTTTGGGGCGCCTCCGGGATGTCGTCTTGCCTTCATAGAAGGCCCGCGGACCCATTTTCACAGACCCTGAATGCTGCATTGATGGTTCGTACTCAGCATACGGCCGGAGACGTAGCCACCGCTCCTGTGGTGTCTCCGGCCGATTCCACTACCACCGCTCCGTGGGGCGACGGTGAGTTTCATCCGACGGGGCGCTATAGCTTGCCCCCCCGTGGAATCCACTCACCGTCTGGCTCCGCTGGCTTAGGTGGCTGTTCATTCTGTCACGGTCTGTGTATGGTGTAGCGTAATAAGCCATGTGCAGAGCCAGTAATCCGTCCGGTATGTTTAATATTACACAAAGAACTTAAAACAAACCGTAGAACGGCGACAAACACGACTGGTGAAAAGGATAAATGAAAGTGCGCGTATAGCGTCTTATAATAAACATTCCCCTAACAACCCGTCTTCAAACAAACACTCACCTACATATAACGTTGTGACATACAACAATGAACAGCAAACAGTGACATCTAGGCAATCCCTTTATAACCCAGTGATTACAAATCCCCAACAGCTGTAACCAACATAAACCAGGAAGTGGGCACCCGAAACCAGACAGTGCAGTACCCTAACTCACCACTCGTGACACCGAGACAAGCGAACCGAACGGTTCGGGTGTTTTTTCATGTACCGTGCCACCCCTATAGTGGCAGTGATAGAGACAATTGTTTACTAAACACCTTCCCTATGTTGTGGTACTCCTTGGGAACATGTGTGAGGTTGGGAGTCAGCACGTCATTCACCTCTGAATCTCGGAGTCTCTGGGGAACAGGCAGTTTTAAGGCGGATTACCTTCTCAGTAGTCCAGTCGATGGTGGGGTTGTGTCTGACCCGCCAGGTGTGACCTAAAATCAGTGGGATGTGAAGGGAACAGATAATCAAGAAAACGTAGGATTACATAACAGTAGTAACTGGAACGGTCTGGTTCTGGATGTGACACGTGCTAGCAATCTGCCGTCCACGGTGTTGGCTTCAATGGAACTCCTCAGGGTCTCTGTAGGAAGCCCCAGCTGTTCCATCAAGTCGCCATCTATAAAACTGTAGAACTGGGTTCCCCTGTAGTGTGGCTCGCTAGAAGCCTCCTAACTGCTTTGGTTCTGGGGTGTGAGAGTTCACCTCTCACCCTGACTCGTGAGCAAGAAAACTGGCCAGGCGTAGTCGCTCCCTCCGTGCACTGCGGAACGTTGGTTGCTTCCCTGGGACCAGGAGCTCCTCGTCGTCTTTTTCTCCCTTCTTTTCTCGCAGAGCAAGGGTAATAAACTAATAAACAAGGGTAGTAAACTAATAAACAAGGGTAATAAACTAATAAACAAGGGTAATAAACTAATAAACAAGGGTAATAAACTAATAAACAAGGGTAATAAACTAATAAACAAGGGTAGTAAACTAATAAACAAGGGTAATAAACTAATAAACAAGGGTAATAAACTAATAAACAAGGGTAATAAACTAATAAACAAGGGTAGTAAACTAATAAACAAGGGTAATAAACTAATAAACAAGGGTAATAAACTAATAAACAAGGGTAATAAACTAATAAACAAGGGTAATAAACTAATAAACAAGGGTAATAAACTAATAAACAAGGGTAATAAACTAATAAACAAGGGTAATAAACTAATAAACAAGGGTAATAAACTCCTCCCAACGATTAAGTTCTGGATATGAAACCAGATCATCTTTCAATTGTTCATTAAGTACATTGGTCAAAACGGCTTGCAACGGTTCCTCGTTCCACCCGCTATGGCATGCTGCCCTACACTCCTTCGTTTATGATGCATTGAAAACAGGCGCTTAGTTGCGTCCTTACCCCCGACCGGACAACTTCCTCATCTCGGTGGTCCAAGCACTGTACATATTGGAACCCAGGTCTACTCGCTCCTATAACACTCATGCTCACGCCAGAGCATTTCTCCAAAGTAGCCACACAAGATCCTTGCCCTGTCGGTGGCGTAGATACGTGGTTGCAGAAAACAAAACAAGCCCGGATTGCATTGAAAACGCCCAATATTGGCCCAAGTCCCCACCATACCTCTCTGGAGTAGGAACACAACGTAATAGGGTGATAGCGGAGGGTAATGCTGACGTAGGAACAGATGCAGCTGCAGGTGTAGGCACAGGTGAAACTGCTGAAGCGCTGAGTTGTGTCTGAGCGCTGAGACCTTTGAGATGTTTTGAACGCGGAATTGTGCTGACCTATCATCGCTCCCTGGCTGGAAACTGCCCGGCGAACGCTGTCCAGGTCTGCTGGGTCCATGTTCTGGCCCGATCGTTTTGTCGTGATTTCCAAGACAGAACCCAAAAGCTGGTCAGATTGTGGTCACAGTATTATTCATTGGGAGTGACTGAAATAGAACATGTGTAAATCCAGGATTCCTGTGCGTAGACTGGATCAGATTCTCAGGTGGGTATTCTGAACATAATACTGCAGGTGTGGAGAGGTGAGACAGGAGTCCAGGTGAGTGCAGAGTAGTAAGTCCCGGTAGGAAATCTTGGCGAAGGAAAAAGTGTGACTAAAACAGACGAACGAGGCAACGATAACTTGGCAAACAATAAGCAGCCGGAGCTCTGTCAGAAGTAATTCTTGGCACCGGATAATGAACACTTATTTGTGTGGCTTAACGATCCGGCAGGGACAGAATGTCAGGAGTGCTCCGAAATACAGTCCCGATTGCAGACAGGAGCCAGGTGTGTGATGGCTGATGGGGATCAGCTGAGCGCTGTCAAGCTCACGCCCTGTTACCCAGGCAATCGGAACAAACATAAACACAAACGACACCACACCAGCCACGCAGACCGCATACACGAAATACATCTAAACATGATCATGACGTGGGATGTGCTTCTACTGTGCTATACAATGTACAATAATATAGTGCATAAAATCTTGGCCTGAGACATAAGGGTTCAATAAAACTATGGCAACCTTTTTAACAAAGTTGCGTGTAGTCTATCAATATCAAATAAAATGTTACATTACAAGCCGAGACAAAAGCCACAAAAAAGACAGAAACCTTCCCAGAAACCCTTTGGCTAGCCATGATTGGATTAAATAATGAACTTGCCCGCTGGGGCAGAGAGTGAAGTCATAATTGGACATGTCATGTGCATTTGTTTACATTCTGACTTGGCTGTATCAGTACAGAAAGGAAGTTTTGAAAAGATAGCTAACCACAACTGCCCCTCATCAGTGTTGCCAGATGGGGAGGTTTCCCGCACAATTGGGGATGTTTTTAATGACAGTGTGTGTGAATAAAATGACCGAAAGAACGAGATTGCGGGTACAAGCGGCCGAAATGGGTTTTCTCAGAAAGGTGGCTGGCCTCTCCCTTAGGGATAGGGTGAGAAGCTCAGTCATCCGAGAGGAACTCGGAGTAGAGCCGCTGCTCCTTTGCATAGAAAGGAGCCAGTTGAGGTGGTTCGGGCATCTTGTACGAATGCCACCTGGGCGCCTCCCTAGAGAGGTGTTCCAGGCACGTCCAGCTGGGAGGAGACCTCGGGGAAGACCCAGGACTAGGTGGAGAGATTATATCTCCACACTGGCCTGGGAACGCCTCGGGATTCCCCAGTCAGAGCTGGCTAATGTTGCCCGGGAAAGGGAAGTTTGGGGTCCCCTGCTAGAGCTGCTACCCCCGCAACCCGACCCCGGATAAGCGGTTGAAGATGAGATGAGATGAGATGAGATGAGTGTGTGTGAATAAAATGTGCTTGGGCAGGATGGTTATTAGATTTGGTTGTATTGCAGAAATAGAATTTGAATCGATTTTTAGAGGACCTGGATGGATTTGGGCTGTAATTGGGTAGTGTACTGTCACTCAAATCTGTAAATACTTGTGATCAGGGGCTGTGCCAAAGCGTGGAAGAATTTCAACATAACTGACATTTACAGTATATTGTACCTATCAAGCAATCAATTATTGCTTACCTGAATAAAACATATAGCTAGTCATATTTTCCTCGGTTAAAATGCAGAGTAAGAATAAAATATACTGGTACTAGCTAACATGGATTTTTGTCATAACATGACCAAACAATGGAATATCCATTACAATTAACGCTGCATAGTAAGATGTGTAAAGATACAAATGATGATATGATAGGTTGACAGAATATACAACTACATTGATAGCAAAAACAAAAACTGAACAACTTAGCAGTCCGATTTACTCAAATTATTTGGTTTAATATGAGTTTCTCGTCTTAGATGTATTCATAAACAAATTAAGGATCATAAAAAAAAAATTACTATCCCTTGTACAACATTGTTTTAGAGCTTGCCTTGCCAGTAAGCTAGAGATGTAGCAATGACATATGATATAATATTTTTAATATTAGTTTCAAGCCGATTGCCAATGGTAAACATGAGCCAGCTGGTTTTGTCTAGAATTATTATATTTTTATTTATTATTATTTATTCACCCAACTACCCAACAGAGTATTTACAGAAGTTCTTTTAAAACTATCCAACTCTGGGATCTAGTATTGAATCCAGACAATCTATGTGTCAATATTGATGTTAAGTACACTGGAAGCTTGTTGAGTAAGGCTTTGTAAACAAAAATATTTATCTACGCACTTTTAAGGAGGTCCAGCCTTTCTGGTATAAAATGCAGTGATGAGTATTATAACTGTCCAAAGTAATAAAAAGCAGGGCACTATGATAGACAGAGTCAAGCAAATTCAGAGGAGAAGTAGATTGACTTTGGTATATTGCATCACCATAGTCCAGCACCGGCAGGAAAGTTGGCTGAACAATTTGTCTCCTGTTCTGCAAGGAAAAGAACGATTTGTTTCTGTAGAAGAAACTCACTTTACACACTTTTTAACAAGCTCATTGTCATTGGTATGTTTCTTAAATGAAAGTTCACTGTCAATCCAAATTACAATTATAGAACCATTCAAAGAGTGAAATCGGTAAATCGGGTGAAATCAACTGACAGGATTTGAAATAAAGCATGTATTTGGTTTTGTTAGTGTTAAGTACAAGCTTTACATTTCTAAGTTCCATCTGCATATTATCAAAGTCAAACTGAAGACTGGCCAAAGCAGCATTGATTGTTGGAGCACAAGCAGAAAGAATGATATCATCAGCATAAAGGTGAAACGTGGAAAAATGTACAGATTTACCAATATTGTTAATGTATATAGTAAAAAGAACAGGTTCTAGGAAGGATCCCTGAGGTACACCTTTGTGTACATCCAGACTATCAGACCTAACTACATCCAGCACAACTGAATGCGTATGGTCAGTAAGATATAAAACCATGAACATGCAGCAAGACTAAGGCCTATTGATGGCATTTTTTTCAGCAAGATACTATGGTCAACAGTGTCAAAGGCCTTAGACAAGTCAATGAACAGTGCAGCACAAGTCAATTTAGCATCCAGGGCATTAACAATACAATAATGTAGGAACAGTAACTGTGCTTTGATGAAGTCTAAAAGCTGCACATTTACCAATGACTCAAGAATCTTTGCTAGACAATAAAGGACATTAAGGACTTCCTTGCTAGAAAATTGTCTGAGAGAAAACCCAGAACTCACATTCTCAGTATCAGCCAACAGATTACCTCCAACAAAATCCAGTTCACAATGAAATTTTGAAGATCTAGCTACTGAATCAAATATATTGCTTGCAGAAATAAAATTGTTATTAAAAGCATTCATTATCACTTTTGTAACGTGTGGTGTTTGTTGGGTACTGCACCGTCTGGTTTCGGGTGTTCCACTTCCTGGTTTCTAGTTCACAGCTGGGTGTAATGTTGTCATTAGTTCGGGCTATAAAGGTTTTCTAGGAAGTCACCTCGGTGCTTATCATTGTTTGAATGTCACTGTATTATAGAGGTGAGTGCTGGTGTATATCTGACTGTTTTTAAGGAACGTATTTGTGTTAAGACGCGATATGCGCACTTTTACTTTCAGTTTAACAGTATAGGATTTTCGCCGTTATCGGTTTGTTTTGTGTTCAACTTCACAATAAACCTTATTTTGAATGGTTCCTACGACTCTGCAATGGCTTTCACCGCACTACGCCGGAGCATTCGTGACAGAATGATAAGCCACCCAAGAAGCCCGCAGAGCCGGACGGTGAGTGGATTCCTCGGAGGGGCAAGCTATAGTGCTCCGAGGTATGAAGCTCACCGTCAACCCACGGAGCAGCAGGAGCAGCGCTATACCTGGCAGGGTGATTGGGGGTCCGACTCCCTCTCCTCGGATGATGAGGAGGCGGTCTACGAGCGAGTGGAGGAGGACTCCCTGGAAGACGCCCTGCTATGGGATCCCGTCCTCAGTCGACTATTCCCCGCAACATCGGACGTCGGCTGGGGCGGGCAGAAGACACCGCCCACTGTTCCGGGGCTGCAGCCAGGGCCAGCAAGAGCCCTGGAGCTACAGCCAACATCCCAGCTCCATCTGGATGAGGACCCATTTTGGCCACCTACCTCTGGGACAGAGAAATCCCTGGAGGGTTTACATCAGCAGCCCCCGGCTGTGATTAGGGCGTGGTGGAGGGCATGGCTGGACTTTCAAGATCTGACGCCAGAGATCGCCGCCGCCACGCCAGCGCCCGAGATGGCCGCCGCCGCCACGCCAGCGCCCGAGATGGCTGCCGCCGCCACGCCAGCGCCCGAGATGGCCGCCACGCCAGCGCCCGAGATGGCCGCCGCCGCCACGCCAGCGCCGAGATGGCCGCCACGCCTACGATGGCCGCAGCTACGCCTGCGCCCGAGATGGCCTCAGCTACGCCTGCGCCCGAGATGGCCTCAGCTACACCTGCGCCCGAGATGGCCTCAGCTACGCCTGCGCCCGAGATGGCCTCAGCTACGCCTGCGCCCGAGATGGCCTCAGCTACGCCTGCGCCCGTGATGGCCTCAGCTACGCCCGAGATGGCCTCAGCGACGCCCCAGATGGCCGCAGCGACGCCCCAGATGGCCGCAGCGACGCCCCAGATGGCCGCAGCGACGCCCCAGATGGCCGCAGCGACGCCCCAGATGGCCGCAGCGACGCCCCAGATGGCCGCAGCGACGCCCCAGATGGCCGGAGCGACGCTGACGCTCCTCCTTCCTCCGCCTGGCCTCCGGAGTGTTCCCTCCTTCCTCCGCCTGGTCTCCCGGAGTGTTCCCTTCCCCGGCCGACAGAGAGCTCAGACGAGCGGCTCCTCCCCCTCAGTATGAGGTCCTGGCGGGTGACGTCCTTCCCACGTCGCCCACGATGGCATCCGCCACGTCGCCCACGATGGCCGCCGCCACGTCGCCCACGATGGCCGCCGCCACGTCGCCCACGATGGCCGCCGCCACGTCGCCCACGATGGCCGCCCCCACAATGGCCGCCGCCACGCCGCCCACGATGGCCGCCCCCACAATGGCCGCCGCCACGTCACCCGCGATGGCCGCCCCACAATGGCCGCCGCCACGCCGCCCACGATGGCCGCCGCCACGCCGTCAACGATGGCCGCCGCCACGTCGCCCACGATGGCCGCCGCCACGTCGTCAACGATGGCCGCCGCCACGTCGCCCACGATGGCCGCCGCCACGTCGCCAACGATGGCCTCCGCCACGTTGCCCACGATGGCCTCCGCCACGTCGCCCACGATGGCCTCCGCCACGTCGCCAACGATTGCCTCCGCCACGTCGCCAACGATGGCCTCCGCCACGTCGCCAACGATGGCCTCCGCCACGTCGCCAACGATGGCCTCTGCCACGTCGCCAACGATGGCCTCCGCCACGTCGCCAACGATGGCCTCCGCCACGTCGCCCACGATGGCCTCCGCCACGTCGCCCACGATGGCCGCCGCCACGACGCACCCTCAGCCGCTCAAACTGGCGGCCTCTCAGCCGCTCGAGATGGCGGTCGGCTACCGTGGCCTATTCAGGTCTGGACCGGTGGTCCTGGACTGACCCATTGGGTTTGACTGTGGGTCCTCTCCTGTTGCTCCCTTGTGTTCTTTTATGTTAGTTTGGCTATCTGGGAGCTAGCCGTTAAATGGGGGGTACTGTAACGTGTGGTGTTTGTTGGGTACTGCACCGTCTGGTTTCGGGTGTTCCACTTCCTGGTTTTTAGTTCACAGCTGGGTGTAATGTTGTCATTAGTTCGGGCTATAAAGTTTTTCTAGGAAGTCACCTCTGTGCTTATCATTGTTTGAATGTCATTCTATTATAGAGGTGAGTGCTGGTGTATATCTGACTGTTATTAAGGAACGTATTTGTGTTAAGACGCGATATGCGCACTTTTACTTTCAGTTTAACAGTATAGGATTTTCGCCGTTATCGGTTTGTTTTGTGTTCAACTTCACAATAAACCTTATTTTGAACGGTTCCTACGACTCTGCAATGGCTTTCACCGCACTACGCCGGAGCATTCGTGACAACTTTTCTATTAGTGATGATGCAAGAGAGTTAATTAGAGAATTAATTTGATTGAGGAGTAAAAAAGAGTTACAACCCTTAAGAGATTTAAAAGTTTTCCAAAAAAAACGACAAAATTAGGGTAAACTCGACACAGGTGAGGGACAAACACAGGTGTTACAAAACACAAAACAATGACACACAAGGACCAAGAGGGGGCAAAACCAGACAAGAAGGGACAAGACCAGACTACCTTAATAACACATATGATATGTTAACATTTGGATTGCATTTTTAAACCTTTCTAGACAGTCTTTATTGTCACTGCATGTGCTTGGTATAGATTGACTGGGAGGGGTTAGTGAAACACGTTGGTGATCACTATCGCCATGACCAAATGGTTGAAGCAAAACACTTAAACCACAGGAAAGTTTGTGGAACATGTGGATGTGTGGATGTGATTTTGCTGTATGATGACCTAGAAGTAGGGCCGGATTAACCATTAGGGCAAATGGGCACTTGCCCAGGGGCACATAACATCTAAGGGGCACTGGGCTCTGTGAAACAGGTCTTGCATTTCGGTGCGGGATTGCGGGGATTGCTCATAATTTAAACCATTCTCGCAAGGTTAGTTTTTATAGTCTGAGAAATTCCCGCACAAATATATTTGCTTCATCTCAGAGCGAGGTAAAGTTGGTTGGATGTTCGATATTGGATATTCAACGGATGGTCGGAGGCCGAGATCAGGTCCAGTTTTCCCGCAAGCAGCCTCACTACACCGCGGTGATCGACCGAGAGAAACCTCCGTGTGCTTATAGTTAGGGACCGTCTCTAAAGTACAAGTCTCAACGTTATTAATTCAAACCCCTCTCAGATTGTTTTATAGAGGACACCCACATTTTGCACAGCTTTGTTTTTTAAGGAAATGGTGTAAGAGACGTTTAATAAACATTTACAAATATTTTTTGGTGAAATCACTTGGAAACCTCTATTTACTTTTGTATTGTCTACAAAGGTCTTTCACATGTTGCACAGAATTTGATTTTTCAAAATAAAACATTTTAAGTTTTTAAAATACATTAAAATACTGGAAATCTCAATAGGTTTTTTTGTGCAGTGACCTATTAACCTCTGTTATCGTCGATTCCACCCCAGATGTGCATGAACGAGCTCCGAGGCTAAGTTCCACTTATCCGACTGACCTAGATGATTCCCTAGCAGACAAACTCATTCAGTTCACTCACTTTGTGAGGATGAGCGGTCTTAAACGAGTAAACAATGTTTCAAGAACCACAATGTCACAGAGAAGACTTACTGCACTTTCTTTGCTGGCCATAGAACATGAAGTTGTTGAAATGTATTTTGATGATGTTGTGCACCAGTTTGCATATTTGAAGTCTAGAAGCAAGGCCACTTAGTAATCTGCTATAATTAATTACTTTAAAACAATGAATCTTTGATAGCATTAAATGTTTTGAGTTTACACAATTTAAGTCAAGTAGTCCAGTGTGTAAGGGTCACCTGTTAAGCAAAGGAAAATATATAAAAGTTAATAGACGTGTATAAGCCTAATTTGAAATGTTGTGTAGACTATGAGTTTTTCCTCTATAGTGTTGTGTTGTTACCCTTTAAAGCAAAGATAGGCCAATTAGGCCTAATAATAAAATATTTGTGTGTTTATGAGTTCAGTTTTAAAGAGGCCAGTTCTAAGGCCAAATTGTTAAAACAAAATTGAAAAGTTCATCCTTACACATTTTGTTAATATCTGTTGCCTAATATGCTGTTGGTCTACTGTGTGCCGCAAATACAGCACCCGGACTAAAGGTTCAGCAGAGCATTGCCCAGAGCATCACACTACCTCCACTGGCTTTTAATCCTTCCACATCCCGGTGCCATCACTTCCCCCAGGTAAGCGGTGCACAATTACACAGCCATCCACTTGATGTAATAGAAAACGAGCCCGTTCAGAACAGGCAAATCTTCGTCCACTGCCCCAAGTTCCAGTTCCAGACACTCGTTTGCTCATTTGCAGGAACTCTTGAGAGAGGGACAGGGGTCATCATGAGCACTCTGACTCTGTGTGTGGCTACACAGCCCGATACGCAGCAGGGTGTGTTGTGAAACATTTCTCCCATAACCTTCATTAAAAATCTTTCCATACTTTCTGTTGGTTCGGACCAGCCGGGTTTGCCTTCATTAATCTTGTGCATTAATGTCGCTTGCATGAGTTATATAAAACTAGGGATGCACCTAGATATTAGTTAGCAATCTGTATTGGCTAATAATAGACAACATGTAAAAGTTGCTTTATATTTGGCCAATCTTTTTTGACTGACTGTGGTTTCATCTGAATTTGCATCCAATATCATTTTTATTTTTAGTAATATTTCTCTGTTGCAGTTTTGCCGATGAAGTCATTTATATCCAGGCTGTTTCAATTACAGAAACAGATGATTTATATAATCACACTTATTTTGGTGAGTCATATGTTAAACCAATACCGTATATATTCTATTAGTGGCCCGTCTCTTATTGACGCCCGTTTCCAATAAACGCCAGGTTTGAAGAGTGTTCGTGACAATAGACGCCGGTCTCCAATAGTAGCCGGGTTCCTTTAAGATCTGGTCTGTAGTACACGCCGATCTCCAATGACCCACCCCCTTCCCCGTACGCTAATCCCCTTTTTCCTGGGCTACCTCCCTCTTGCAGTAAATCATACCGGTAAGTATATTTTCGTGTCAAAAATGTATCGTCGGATGCTATCGGGGAGGGGAGAAAGTCAAAACGGAATTTCTTTGTGTACATTTTGCCCTTTCGTCTCCACGTCAATCTTGTCTTGTCGGCCTGATAAACGCTTCCGTGCTGAATTCAGACTGGTGCAGACCAGTGCCTGTGGCATCATTGACAAGAAAGTTCAGTAGATGTCTACCGCACCTGTTCTTTCATGCTTATTACCGTATACTGCTTTAATAATACCGTACTGCTGTACTGATAATTTCATTAAATGCTGAAATATTGATGCCTACATCTGGAGTTGTTGCCTACATTTTGTGGCCGTAAATACGGTATCATACCAGATTTTACATCGAAATGAACCCCGTTTACCCATCACCATAATAATATGAATAATAGCCGGTCTCCAACAACCGCCGGTCTCCTTTAAACGCTGGACCGTCCGAATAATTTTTTTAACAAACGCCGGGGGGACTATTGGAAGATATACGTTATATAGAAAGATAGCTATTCTATCTTTGAGTTTGCTGAAATTGTAAGCATTTTTGATGTTATGCCGGTGTGCACAAGTAAAGTATTCAGACCAACTGCCATCACACTCCAAATTGTGCGGATGTAATTTGTCTCCTGTTCTGCCCCCTTTTGGGTCCTTTGTTTCCGTATATGTAAATCTCTGTCATTAGTTCATTAGTTTTTCATGTTGTACACCTGAGTTTCTACGCACCTGTTTTTCAGTTCTCGCTCATTAGTGCTTGTATTTAGTTTGGTCCTTTCCTTTCAGCCAGTGTTGGGTCATTGTATGTTTCGTGTGTTTGAGATACGAAGGCTATCTTGTTAAAGGTATGTTTCGTGTTTCAAGTATGAAGGCAATCTTGTTCATAGTGTACGGTGCTATCAGTTGTTTTGTTCGTGATTCGAAGTATTCTGTCATCATTCCTTGTTTGCCTGATTTCGAATAAACGATTCTGCATTCTGAGAAACTCTGCGCCTGTGTCCACAACCTGCGTCTGAGCCAAAACTTTACACTTCGGATGTCGCTAGAACTTGATTGTAGTTCACCTGTGACAAATTCAATTAAATGGATATGACTTTGAAAGGCTTTACTCCAGTCTATAAAAAGTTGCACATTTCACACTGCATGTCAGAGAACAAACCAAAGTGCCTGAGAACTCTAAACAGAAATATAAATGTGTTGAGGTATAGACCTCAGGGACATTATTAAAGAAATGTTTAAAGCATTGAAAAATCCACTGGGGCCCCTTGGACTCCATCAATGTGAAATGCAAGAAGTCTGGAACCACCATATCATCCTAAAGCACGGATGCCTTGCCAAACTAAGTAACTGGCCAATATGGGCCTTGGTCAGGGAGTTAACCAACAACCCAATGGCCAATGTCTTATAGAGCTTCAGTTTCTCTGCTGAGAGAGGGTGAAACTGCCAGAAAGACACACATCTCAGCAACACTCCATCAATTAGGCCTTTATGCTAGAGTGGTTGAAAGGCAAGCCTGAGTGAAAAGGCATATGACGGGTATTCAACTCTAGAACTTGCAGCCAGTTCCACTACAATTTTTTTTATTGCAACCCTATAATCAGTAACTTATTTATACCTGGTACACCAGCTGGGTGAAATTAATGAGGTAGAACAGAAAACCAGCAAGTTTAGGGTTCGGGATTAGGGTTAGGAGGCTAGAGTTAGCATTATGATATAAGTTGGATATCATTGGCATATGACACCCTGAATGACTCTGTGAGCATTATAATAAAGACACCAACATCGAACTACTAGGTTTGAATGCCAAAAGCTGAGTCTCGTGGAATGCTAATACCATTCTTACAACGAAGCACAATATAAAGGAAGAACCTTGAATGAATCCCGATCCAGAGTGCACAAGATCTCAGAGTGGGGTAAAGATTAATCTTATAGCCCAATAACAACCAGATGCATGCTGGAGCAGCTTTGGAAATAGTCTGGCCTGAAGAGACAAGTCTGATCTGAAGAGCGCATTTCACCAACGCTACCCATCTAATCTGACAGTTTGAAAAGATCTGCAGGGAAAAATGATGCTCAAATCCAGGTGCACAAAGCTGATCAATGCAAACTCAAGACGACTTAAAGCTGTGATCACTGCCAAAAGAATTTCTACAAAGTATTTGAAAAAGTTTCAGAATAATTATGTTCACAACATATTTAAATATTTTATTGAAAATGCATTCTGTATGCACTTCCAAATAGGGTTCTGTAAAGAAACCCCTGTAAATGATTCTGGTATGGTACATTTACATGAATTACAAAAATAAAACAATAACACATATTAAACAAGCATACAACATATTAAACACTTTTATTTAATACAATTTACTGGACAGGTCATCCTGTAGAATGTCTATATACTAGGAAAAATGTTATCAGTTTATGCACGATGACTGAATTATATACTGAACTTTTTTATATAGTTTGTTTTGATATATACACCTGTCTTGGAAGGAATAATCTTGCCTGTCCTGGAAGGAATAAACCTACTAAATTATGAAGACTCTCTGTGCCTGTGTCCTACCTGTTACCTGCCGAAGTCCATCCCTGACAATAAATGTTTTGTAATAATACAAAATATAAACCAACATTTTCAATTAGTCAAAATGCTGACAGAAATACATTGAAATATATAGCACATTAATCAATCATGGAGGTTGTTTGCATCAAGGGCCAAAAAGTATAATTATATATTTGATCCAGTGAGTTATGTATGCTAGATTGAATTTGTCATGTGTCACCAGATTTCGGTTTTTTTTTAGCCACAACAATTTCCTTTATTTCTGGTCAGCAAAATATTGCAGACCAGACGATTGAAGCCATGGCGATAAATGCATTACCAGAATGCGTCACTTGCGGTCGTTTTGCAAAAACACACGTTGTTCAGTATTGTAAGTTGTGGATGTCTTGTCACAGACAATCGCCATGACCAAGATGTTGGAGCTAGAAACTCAAATTAGGAGATTCTCTGGAACATCTGTATGTGTTTAGTTTAGCTGTAAGATGCTTATCACCTTCATCAAATGCAACTGTACGTTTTATTAATTATAATTTGGAGCTAAAAAAGTATAGAAATATGTACTATATTCAGTTGTCTCTGAAACCAGGAAGTGGTTTTGGTTTTGCTCTAGGACACCCATAGACATATCTACACTGTAATGGTATGCACAGTACGCTTTGGGAAAAGGAACACTGTGGGTGAAACATTTGTTTCTGATTAAATAAAACAAAAAACAATAAATTTTTCTTTCTTTTGGATACACTATGCTTTACTCTTTCACATGTCACTGGGACTCTATTAGAACCCCTGCAATATTTTTATTCTGATTTAAATGGTTGAGTGTGTTGTTTCACTCAATCAAAATTCAGAAAACATTTTTCAAACTGTCTAAAATGTAATATTAAAAAATTGGCAAGTTTTGCAGGCTCGTTTGCGCTGTGTGTAATACCCATTATCATGAAACAAATTATTATATGATCGCTACATTTCTGTGGATCCAAAATAACGTTACATCCAATGTATTTCAGGCAAAACAGAAAGTTATGAAAGGTACATATTTTCCTAATGTCAACCAAAACATACATTTAACAAATTAAAAGTAGTTTATATAAAGACAAAATACAGATACATAGTAATATTTTTGTGATAACCAAAATTCGATATTTTTTTGAATAGATAAGAATATACTTGAGGGATAACAGATTTGAGGGATATTCCTGAAACATGGTTAAACAACTTTAGGATTCCTTGATCAAACTCGGCTTCTCTTTTTGCCAGGTGGGGGGTGTCTTTAACTCTAGAAGTCTTTAACTATAGAATGGCTGGTTGTATATATATCATCATGCCCAAGTGAGGAGCCGATTGGGTGATTCAACAACTGCGTGCAATGCAATATTTATAAACCATGATTTGAAAAAGTAATGAACAGACATCATTATCAAAGGATATCAATGAATATAAATTGCATTTAAAGAAAAAAAAAGATATAATATTAAAAACAATATTATTAATAATCCCCTACACTGATGAGCCAAAGCATAATGACCTCACAACTCCATTATCTCCTGAGGGCACATGTTGAGCCCTGGGTAGATTAGATGGTAAGCAAACAATCAGTTCTAGTCAACATGTTGGATGCAGGAGAAATGTGCAGGATGTAATTCCAATGACGCAGAATTTAAATAATGATTTATGACTGGATTGTCAGAATTCATCTTGACATCTTGGTATTGATAATATCTTAATGACTTAATACAGCACAGCCGTAAATAAAGAGCAATTGATGTTTAATGGCAAAAGTGTAAATCGTAATACGGTCTAAAGTTATATTTCATTTTACATAGAAATTATAATGTTGCATACCCATCTGAAATACAGGATCTGAAAAGATGAAGTTAAAACCAAAGGAAAAAAAACATTTACAAATTGTATATTATTAAGATTGCAGTGCCAGTACACAGCCATCATTGAGTCCATCCTGACCTCCTCCATCACCGTCTGGTACACTGCAGCCACTGTCAAGGATAAAGACAGACTGCAACACATCATCCGCTCTGCGGAGCAAACCATCGGTTGTAAGCTGCCGTCTCTTAACAATCTGTTCAAAGCCAGGTCACTGAGGTGGGCAGCTAAGATTGAGGCAGACCCCTCCCATCCGGGTAACAGACTCTTTAGAACTCTCCCCTCTGGCAAACGACTACGGTCAATCAAGACCAAAACATCCTGCTACAAGAACAGCTACTTCCTCACCTCGGTGAGTCTAAGGAATATGCCCCTACCACTGGAATGCCCTTGACCCCCTCCAACATTACCCACCTTGGACACTATCAGCTCTAATACAAATGACCACGGTGGCCAATCTGTTGTATAGCTGGACATTGCTCTTCTTTTGCACAACTATATATATATATAACTAGATATTGCTCTTTTGCACAATTTGATAGTTGAACCTGGACATTGCTCTTTCTTTTTCTGCAATCTGATCACACATCTAGACATTCCTAGTGTGCACTATTCAGATACATACTATACATTACATTCTATATTTACCCAGTACATATGCCAAATGGGCAGGGTCTCTTGACTGTTCGTTTTTTGTGTTTTGCTCTGTTTGTACTGTTTTGTATACGTAAAATAAGTTCTAACGCTGCAGCTAGTGGTCAGATATGATACCCGGAAAATAATGCACTTCATTCTGATTCTGATTCAAAAAAGGCTCTTTGAGTGCAAAAGTGAGAACCATGTATATATTTTTCTCAACTTTGTTATTTTATTACATCTGTTTATCAGTTACCCAATCTCCCTTTTTCAATCTATCCCTCCACTCGATTTTCTCTCGGATATGAGGAAACCTGGCCAGTGCAACATAACCTATTTTGTTATACATCTTTTCTCTGAGAGTCAGAGAAGAGGCACTGCAGAATTCCACCCATAGTCAGTAAAACAAGCACTTGGTGTGTATCAATGCTAGGTTATTGTAAGATAACTTTGAGCAGCTCCAATTGTCACGGGCTGGTAGAATGTCCCCCCTCTGTGTGTGGTTTTAGTTGGCCACAGTTTTCTTTTCAGTTTGGTTGGTTATGACGCACACCAGGTTCTGTTTTGGGTCATTAGTAGGTCTATTTAATTTGCTCGTTGGGGTTTCTAGTTTGCTTTTCATTATTTCCAAGTCACGTCAGTTAAATGTAAGTGTGTGTATGTACATGTAGCTGTTGTTTGTATTTTTGTAGTAAGTTGCTTGTTATGTGCATTTTGAATTCATGCAGTTATATGTTTTCCATTAATCGTCACCATGTTGTTTTGTATTATGAAATAAATACACACGAACGTTGTATCTGACTTAGCACTAAGAGCAATCCTGCGCTCTACAGCTAAGGAAACTTAACACCAAGCTCAGCTGATGTTAGATCACCTTTATGTTTCTCCTCTTGATGGATAATCTCAGGATGATATAAACCTGTACATATAAGCATGTTTATAAAAAGTATGAATTTGTGTAATTATATTATAATTAATGAATTGCGATTAATCACATACACTTCTGTAGTTAATCCTGAATATTTGCAATGTGAGAATTTGTTCAAATGTGGCATTTAAAAGTAAACAATTTTCTGTCTAAAAAGCTGTGCATTATTTTAAAGATTGAAATTCTATCTTTAAAAAAAACTCTAAGTGCATGAGTTTTCCTTTTCTATGTTGTTTCATTAAAACAAGGTGGGGCATTGCCTTTAAATGTCTGCATTCAAATGGCCACCAGAATCTTTGTAGCCGATGAACATCTGGTTTCTGATCCCATAGCTTTACTATCAACTGCCACCAGGCTCTTGATTAAGGCACAATGTACTATAATGGCTATGTTAGGGTATTGTATAAAACACATATCAGCCCCCATATCAGTAAAGCTGCACGCTAAGAACGGGTTAGGGACACTGGGGCACACAAATGTCACATTGGAGAACTGCATTTGATTTTTCTGTCAGGGCCTACGGTTGTAACATCAAGCCTTGCTTGTTTTGACTGCCTCAGTAGAACACAAGGTGAAAAAGGACTGAATATGTTAATTGGCTGAATATTTTTGAATGGCCAAAGACCTATGCAGATCCAACCCTTATTTTAGGCTGCAGCCCTTGCATTCACGTACACAGGAACGTGTACACGTTTAGGCACACATACACAGATGCACTGACTCACATACACACACATTTTCCCCACTCACAAACTTCAAAAACCATAAAGCACTGTCCGCAGGGCAGGTTCAGATGAGGCTAGACAGAACAGAACACTCCAGCTGTGCTTGAGATAAAACAAATACAATGTGACACGTACAGGAACA
Source organism: Dallia pectoralis (assembly GCA_029465975.1). Taxonomy (NCBI): domain Eukaryota; kingdom Metazoa; phylum Chordata; class Actinopteri; order Esociformes; family Umbridae; genus Dallia; species Dallia pectoralis. The sequence continues at coordinate 5,160,185 of CM055728.1, forward strand.
CACACACACACACACCAAACACACACCAAACACAAACACACACACGTAGGTCCAAACCACTACGTGCTTGGGAACTGTGCGTTGATCATGAAATACCAGAACAATCACCTCAAATCTACATTCATCAGTGTGTTAGAATTTATAGCTTTGGGATTCAAGTCTCCAGCTCATTAATATCACATCCGTCCAACGTGAACCCTCCAGTGCTAATGAGCTGTGATCAGAGCTGTATGAAACGTGCTTGGAATAGTGTTACTCAACTGAATTAATGCCTGTTTGGGGAGTTTTGGGGAGGTGGGAAGTTGTTTGGACCAATGGCGAGTCAGGTTAAAGGTCAACAGCACCTCTGAGTTTCAGATAAGATGGGACCTCCTCCACAACCCCTTTAATGTATTGTAATGTATTGTGTTATATGTATTTCCAACGAGGGGCCCTCCACACAATGAGCTCGTCCTGCTCTTGTCTGTTCACGCCAAAAAGATGTGTTCAACTAGAATCAGAAAGGATATATACACATTTTAAACCCAGGCCTAAAATACGGGAACACACTCAGGACATTGGACACGTCAGCTTCCTCCATTACACCCCACTCCTCATCTCTCCCCCTGACAACTCCCCCTCACACCTCCCTTATCAAACCCGGTGAACATTCAGAAACCCTAAATCGTATCATCACAAAATATAAGTAGCTGAGAGAAATTCGACCTCCAGATGTTGACACATGCTCCACACACCACGCTGGAGTTGAGGTGACAAGCGTCAACGCGGGACGGTTGTTTATACAGGGGATCCTTGAGCCACTTCCTGCGCGGGCACCCATTTGGAATGCCTGTGGGCAGCCATGCCAGCTGCAGGCGTTCAAAGCAGCGGGGCCCGTCAGGCTAACAGAACTACGACCCGGACTTCACCTTTCATCGTATCTACAAAGAGTCTGGTGAGTATGCCTGTGTCAGTCACTCCAGGAAAACCTCCCAAGCTTGTTTAGGCAAACAGAAAGAAGAATGCTGGATTTATTTGTGGATATGATTGGTTCTGCATGGCCTTCTGTTTGTTACTGGTGGGACCAGTAGAGTAGGTGGATAAGCCAAAAATGTTATGGGTTGAAGGATTTATAGTTCATGATAGGGCCGTGCAGATAAGCAAGAAGACAGACAAACAGACCGACAGACAGACAGACAGACAGACCAGTGAAACAGACAGTCAGGCAGACAGACAGTCAGGCAAACAGATTGAAAGCAAAGAACACAATCTAAAAACATTTGTCGTAAACACACTGCGGCAACAAATATCTTCCCATGTTCCCAGTGATGGCTTGTGGGGACCTGTGTGTGGTCTGACTGGGGCTGAACCGTTCTTAATCATTTCCAGTTAACATGGGCGTGGTCTTTAAGGCAACACTATGATAATCTCTCAATGTGAGCTAACTGAGGGGCCATTGCAGATGGTGGTTAGTGGTCGAATGTACCATATTCTTGTATGTGACATTCTCCAGGCAGGTCTACCTTAGGGGGTCCAATAGCTCTCCGATTTGGAATACATGTTATCTCATGTTCTTTTCAAGTATTTTTATTTCAGCTAGCAAAATTTAACCCAATCAATAATTTTATTTTTACAGAAAGCAGGTCACTATTCGCTATTAATTGTTCTGTTATAGTAATACTTTAATAAATAATTCTGTATTTTTCTGTAAAAATTATTTTAGTCTGAACCCCCTGAAGTCTAGTCCCATACTTAACTACCTGTTTATGTGTGTGTGTGCATCGATGTTTATGAGTGCCTCAGGTTTATTTGCCAAGTCTGACCCATTGCTGCAGCATTTGAACACACAACATTTAAACGTACATGAACAGTGCAAACAGAGCAAAAAACACACAACAAGAACAGTTCTACAGGAGACCATGCCTAGCTTAAGTAATGGCTAAATATAGGATGTGTCATAAATATATCCGAGTAGAGCAATGTCCAGATGAGTGAGCCAATAACTGTGACAACTCCTGAGAGCCGATGCCGTGTGATACCTTGTCATCTATTTGAGGAAATTGGAAAAACCACCTGGTTAAACATGATGACAACCAGTCCTGCTGATTGATACAGTGCATTCTGAAAGCATTCACAGCGCTTCACTTCTTCCACATTTTGTTATGTTACAGCCTTATTGCAAAATTGATCAATAATTTTTTTCCTCAAAATTCGGGAATAAGGCCCTACCATAACAAAATGAAAAGGTGATGCGGTGTAAATACTTTCCGGATGCACTGTAGCTGGACACACGCCCAACAGGACATTGTCACAGATAGAACATGCGTTCAAACAATTTGTACACAAGATTGAGAGGACACACACATGCAGTACAAAATGTGAGGAATAATGTATTCCTTGTCTTTTAGCAGCCGCCCATGCTTGATAGTTTGTTTGTGTTAGTCTGTGTTTACAGTATATAGAGAGATTACACAAGATTGATGACTACATTTGAACATTTTGTGCAGACTTGAAAACAATGTTGTGATACTTGAAAACAATCCAGGACCCATCGCGAGTGTTAATACAGTTGATTAATTCATTCTGCAAAATTGCGAGTCAGCGTTAAAAAGGCACAAGTAGGCTCCAGTCTCCGACTACCAGACTCGTGAGTTTAAATCCAGTGAGATAAAAACATTATATTTAACTAGTTTCAAATGTTACATAGACCCTGAGAGATTACGCAGGTCTGTTTATACTTTATCCATGTAAGTAAAAACCATTCCAGACAAGGGACGAACAATCGTTTGTCAAACACTGCACCCAGGAGTGGCAACAACACCATTTTGGCAAAATCCCGTACGAATGATGAGGTTTTTTTGTTCCGTATTGGATGCAGTTGTCCATAACTCAACGAGTGAACCAGGATGAAAGGCAGAGCGGATAAGAAGTGCCCATTAGGGGATGATGGACAGGTTCCAGGGAAAAGAGAATGTGGAACATGGCAGAGATGGGATATAATACACCTTGGAATGGCAGTGGGACAGAAATATGACTGATCAAACTGTACACGACAGAACTTGATATGGAATCATTGGGAATTATCAGAGCATTTATCTGGTCTGGGGAGATCAGAGATCGGATACATGTTGATATGATGGAATGCAGTGATCTCAGATTAAACGTTTTTCTTTCTCAACAGAACAGGCAGGAAAAAAGATACCTAGATGAGTTTTGTATTAACGGGTAAAGAGTAACCAGTGGGTTGGCATTAAGGCCAGAGTGCCAGTCGGATGTATAGAAACCAGTGCGGCCCATTCAGCCATCGCCAGACCAGATGCTGCTGGACGTTACTGGGGGTTACTGGGCCAACGTCTTCCTTTTGGGTTAAAGATGAAACCTCAATGCCCCAGGGCAGTGAATATGACATTGCCTTTGTGTAGGGTGCTGTCTATCACTTCAGACATTGATCGGGTGTCTTAATACTCTGTGGTCACTTAGGATCCAATTGCCTGGATCAAAAGCTATAGGGTGTATCCATTTCATGGGAAAATCTATCAGGACAGGAACACATGAAGCTAGGCTGTGCTGCTTTTCACACTACTTGCTCAAAAAAGCACAAACTATTAGACCACATTTTCCAGCAACTAAAACATTTATTGAGCCTGCGGTCACCCGAACTGCCACCAAGAGTTGCCAGAGCTTAACAACCTACTACATGAAACCAGGACTCAGTTGCCCACTGATTTTACTGCCAAACTTGTTGAGCATGAGAGCTTCCCTGTGACACTTTCAGACAGTGTGTGCAAAAATCCTTTAATTGTGCAAACGAACAATTTCATCAGCTGTCCAGATCTAAGATGATCCCACAGGTGAAGAAGCCAAGGCTGGAGGTCAGGTAGTCGTCAGGCCGGTTGGATAAAGTGCCAAATTCTCTATAGTGACACAGAACATGGCTAAAATGAGGAGAAATTAATATGACATTTTCTGACAACAGCTCGTGTGGAAATTATTGTAGTTGGCATTCCAATTGCATGCCAGGGGTGCAACGATTATAGATTTTGATAGTACGATTATTGTCTGAGGAATAATCACAAGTTCACAATTATTAGGCATTATTAGGAAGTTCACCTTTCAGCACAACAATGACACAAAGCACAGATACAAATCCACAAAAGCATGGCTTCCCCAGAAGAAGATTAACGTTTTGGAATTGGCGCAGCGAGAGCCCAGACCTGAATCCAATTGAACATCTGTGGGGTTATCTGGAGAGGGCTGTGCACAGGAGATGTCCTGGCAATCTGACAGATTTGGAGCACTTTTGCAAAGAAGAGTTGGTAAATATTGCCAAGTCAAGATGTGCCATGCTAATAGACTTCTACCTGTAATAAAATGAAAATGTACGCCACATTAAAGGTGGAAAAGGACTGACATTGTTTATCTTTGTGTACTTTATTATACATTGTGTACTAAAAAGGAATTTTGGGGTGTGTAGACTTTTTATATCCAATGTATATTATAAAACAATTTCGTATTTTCTATTTGCATATTATTATATTTTTTTAATATATATACTTTTAAATTGTGGTTAAAAGTGAAATCGGTTAATCGCTGCATCCCTAATGCATGCTCCCTAAAAACCTCATCTGTGGCATTTTGATCACTGACAAAGTTGCACATTGCGAGTGGTCTTTTATGTCCCCAGAACAAGATGCAACTGTATGTAACATTCGGACATTTCTGTCCTCTGTCAGAGTGAGGGAATAATCAGTGACATTCAGTCCACCTGTGTTTGGCCCGCATCTGTTTCCGTTTAAGTTGAGTATTTAAGTTCTGTCTTGTCAGTCTGTAGGTGTCGTGGCATTGATTGTTGATCCGCCTTAATGAAGGTACGTTTGGTTGTTTTCTCGGTTCTCTTGTTTTGTCTGTCTTCTAATAAAGATTCTCTGCGTCTGTGTCCACTACCTGCTACTGAGCCAAAAGCCCAATCGTTACACTGTAGAATAATCAGTCACGTGCAGAGAGAGAGAGACCTTTTGAGAGGCCTGTGTTGATACTGAAAAAATGCCCGATTGTCCAAAGCAAAATGTCTGCACATAATGACAGAGGTTGCGTCAATTAGTGAAACCCTATAACAATCGACACATCCCACAGACGTGCACATGTCTACAGAAAAGGGCATGTATTTTGCACAGATTTAGCTTAATAATGATTATAAGATATAATTGGCTTCTAATGACAGCTCACTTACAGGAATTTCATGTGTACAGATGTTTAGATCCGGGATGTTTTTTTTCTTCTCGCTTTCATTCATGTGTTCAGGGTAGCAATTATAGCAAGAACAACCTGGCTGCCTGCTGGGTGCTCTCCTTCACTCGGATATTATCGGCCCGGCTGCCAAACAATCACCGACTCAACAAGAGACTTTCAACATCTTTTTTATTTCAAAAGTACACAAACAGGACCAATATCATTCAATAAGGCAAAGCTCAAATATAACACACTCATATCAGAGGACTCAAAGTCTCATTGTCACAGTTTATGGGTACCACTTGCAAATCATAAACAAAACAATTTGTTTAAATATATGGATATTGATCTTTTTTGTGAGAGAAAAAAAATCTTAGACAAATATTATACCTCTTGTCATTGATATCAATATAGTGATTATGATTTAAACTTGAGTTCATGAGAATGTTCTATCATGGTAAAGGTGTGACTTTCTGTTCCTCTCTTCTGTGTTCTCTCTGTTTTGGTGTTACCTAGGACCCAATCCTAAACTATAGGGGCTAATGTCATGTTACTTCCCAACACCCCCATGCTCTACACATCAGAGCTAATGCCATACTCTGATAGTTGGAAATAATAACCGTACAAATATAAAAAGATGTCTTCTATTGCTTGTTTTCAGTTTTTCTGTGGCAAACATTTACCTTTTGTTGTGTATTCAGCTGTCAAATCTGTTCAGATCCACAGAAACTGTACAGGGTGTTATGGAACAGTGCCTGGAAAAATAGAGGCTACGGGAGATATCTCTTGGCTGATTAGGGACCATTAGGGGGTACATGACAAGAGTTGGGCTTTTATTTGGGGTGGGGGTGGAGGGGTGGGGGGTTTGTGGTTTTACACTAATCTATAGAATTTGTTCAGTCCGTGGTGTAGTCAAGAATGAATGCCAAGCCAATTCCAGCCAAGCCTGGGATATGGGAGGCGTGTCAACCCCCAGTCACCTATAAAACAGCACCAGCATCAAGCATAGAAGGGTTGTCGTTACCGATGGGGAGAGGAATACAGTTCCACCGCACTCCATTGAGTTCTCCTATAGATAGAAAGAGAAAGGCAAAAGCAGAGAAAATGGTAAAGGTACAGTTTCATTATGTTGGGGTTTGGTTAGGTTTACTGTTGTCGTTTCAGTACCTCTGGGTGGAAAGGGTGGCAGGAGTCGGGACGTCTCCGGTCTTTCTGGAACTTAAGCCGTTCACATTTCAGGGACTCGTTATGTGCAATCGGAGTTAAGGAACACATTTTTGGGCACGTCAGACAAAAGTCACTACTAAGACTAACAGACATTAAAGGTATTATGCCATTGAACAGGCAAATTCGCACTTGTCAATAGGTTCAAACACAATAGCAAATGGAACCAAAAGGAAGTGACGTTTGCTCTGTAAGCTCCTAGACTTCGAGGTCATCGATCTGCTCGATTGTCAGCTTTAGCCTAACCATTGCGAAAGCACAAGCTAAAGTCAGCACTGGCCTTCTGTGGAATAAGAGATCGAAAGTGATGCAAAAACTCCTCATCTTCCGAGCAATCCCATTCCCCCATACAATTAAATGCAGAGACACAATAATCCTCCCTTCATGCCTCAGGCTTCAAAGCAGAGCAGTGGAGAACAACACAGCGGCACTCAACACAAGTTTTTGTTTCATTAGCATAGCATATCTAGGGAGCTCACGACCAAGCGTCCACTACTCATAACGTTGCTAGATACCTAGCGTGTAGTCAGCTTGTGACTTCAAGAGTAACCTCCTTCAACGACAATCCAATTAACTATTGGACATGGAAATCCTATTTTCAGAATGCCCTGGCTGGTTTAGACCTTTCTACTAGAGAGGAGCTTGCAGAATAAATACAGTCAACATCAAGAGCCCTATCGCTGGACTTGTAATGACGTGGCAGAGGCTTGAGGAGACGTACGGCTCGCCAGAAGCTATCGAGCAAGCACTGTTCTCTAAGTCGGAGAGTTTCCCAAAGATAGCAAAAACGAACCACAAAGGCGCCGCTACCTCAGAGACTTACTCTTAAAGATTGAAGCTGCAAAGACAGATGGATACTTACCTGGCCTCTGTTACCTAGACACCTCCAGGAGCGTTGCCACCATCATTGACAAGCATCTGCACAACATACAGGAAAAATGGATCTCCTTGATTTTTAAGAACAAGGTACAAGCCAGAACACGGAGTGACCTTTCTACCTTTCTCTTTGTTTGCCAACTTCATGTGTACTGAGGCCAGGGCAAGGACAGACTCCAGCTTGAATTTCTCACAAGCTGAGGGAAGAGACAAGCTGGAAAAACATAGCTAAAAGTCCATATGTGTCTACAAGATGGAAGTCAACTCACCCCATGGACAGGAGTTGAGAGCTGAGAAGCTATCAGTGGAACAGATTAAACACAGCCCCATTCATCGAAGCCACACCCTGTAAAAAGGTGCATGGGCTTCAGAGAGAAGGGTCTAGAAGGGCCGCAGTTGATTCCCAAGGAACACACAAAATGCTTCCAATGCGACTCCTCTGCAAATCACCATGCTAAGGATTGTAGCCCGGATGTTCGGATGTGACAGCGACCACCATCATTCAGCCCTCCACCCAGGCCTTGGTCGTCTAAGACATCTTCTCTGATTTCCGAGCATGGCGTAGAGGGAGACTTAGCGGCCAATCCGGAAGTCACCTCAAAGTGTACGGAGGTATCCGGAGAAGGCATGAGCTTCAGGACTTGTTCTAAGATATATCTGGTCAACATATGTACTGACGGTCACAGAGAGCAGTCCAAGAAGATGTATGCTATAATGGATGACCAAAGCAACCGCTCGCTCGCTAAAGACACGCACTGCTCTTAAAGAGAAAGCGGACAAAAAGGCCGGCAGTTACATTGGGGAGTCGGTGGTCAACAGGAAATGCGTACCTCTACCTGCAATACTTGGAGTGCAATCAACACTCTGACAATTGCTCAGGAATCCCTACCTCAGACATGGCTAGTAACTTTAGTCAAAAAATAATAATTGGCAATGAGATTCCACCTCTTAACCCTCACCCTAACATATCTCTTGGGCAGAGATATCATGAGGGTGCATAATATTCGGCAACAGATCAACGGCCCACACTGCCCCATTTGCCCAAAAACTAGACTTGGGTTGGGTTGTAATGGGAGATGTCTGTCTTGGAGGTGCACACAAACCATCTCAGGTGACTACCTACAAGAAATCCATCCTGAAAGTCACTTACTTCCATGCAGCAGCTTCAAGTCAAGAAGAGGTTCACAGGTGAGCACCATCAAGAAGACAATTCTCTTCTTGCCTCCATGACTGAGTGCCAGCATGGCTCGTCGGAGACAACTTAGGTCAGTCCATCTTTGTTCCACAAGTGAATTCAAGCACCCTCTATGGATGACACCAGATTCCTGCAGATCATGGACAAAGAGTTCCATCATGACAAGTCTAACAGTTGGGCTGCTTTAGATAACTGGATGCAATGGCCACGCAGAGATCGCCCCACCACTTCAGGAAGGCCAGGAGTGCTGGTACCTCCCATTGCATGTCTACCATCCCAAGAAGCCAGACAAAATATGTGTCTTAGATTTCAGAGCTCTCTACGAGGGAGTCTCTCTTAATGACGTCCTGCAAACCGGGCCTGTTTTTAATAACAGCCTTCTAGGAGTACTCTTGAGGAAAAAAGCTGCAGCAATCACCGCTGACTTACAGCACATGTTCCATTGCTTTGTGGTACGAAAAGACCACAGGAACTCCCTTCGCTTCTTGCAGTATTGCATTAACAACACTGATGAAGAGGTTATGGACTACAGGATGAAAGTTCATTTCTTCGGCAATACTCCGTCCCCTCTGAATCTATCAGTGTAGCAGCCTCGGAGTGCCTAGGAGTGTCTTGGTATATAGTTATAGACCCGAGCACATTCCAAGCAGTAGATGAGAAGAAACTTTAACCACAGTATTATCTATGGTAAACAGCCTCTACGACCCTCCTGGTTTCCTCGCCCCTGTAACTATACAAGCCAGGTTGCTCTTAAGAGAACTTTCCTCACAGGCCAGGGATTAGGATACCTGTGGATAAGGAAGCATAGTGGACCAGGTGGAAAGACTCGCTGCAGAACCTGCAGGAACTTAAAATACCCTGCACTTTCTCTACCTTCTCTCTTTCGGAATCTCATATTAGGGATCTTGTGTCTTTGTGGATGCATCTGTAAAAGCAGTCGCAGCTATAGCCTGTGTTCGTCTTTGGACAGGCCAAGTTGGCACCTCAAACGGACCTTACTGTTCCTAGACTTGAACTTTGCACTGTAGTGCTTGCACTAGAAATCACAGAACTGTCTGCATAAGAGCTAGATGTAAAGCTTGACCGTGCACCAATAGCAAAGGTTTCCTCAGATACATCGCAAAACACGGATCTAGGTCTGTTTCGGCTTCCCTCCTCAGTAGTACCACGTGGCTTACAGGTCCACCCTTCCTCAAGAAGCCACTTACCTACTGCACAGAGCTCTAGGCAACGTTCCATCAACAAGACAGACCCTGAACGCTTTCAGCATTTCTCCAAGTACAGCAATCTTATCAGAGCTGTGGCCTCATCCACATAGCTACATCCTTCTCACGCTCCACTCGAAATAGTAGCTGCCGTGGTTGCACATCTGCAGTGGGAACGCGTCAGAAGAAGAGCTTGAAAGGGCCAAGATCTTTGTGTTGAAGAGCACTCAGTTCAAAGCTTACACTGAAGAATTGAACAACATTAATGCAGAGCATGCAATCAAAAGCCCTCTACGCAAGCTGCACCTCCTCGTTGATGACAATAGACTCCTCAGGGTAGGCAGTCGTATAGGACAGTCAGGGTTTTCGTCCCAGACCGCCATCCCTTGGCAACTTTGCTTGTGCACCACAATCATCAAGCTGCAAAGCATTAGGGAAGGTATACACCTGTCCAATCTCTGAAGTTATTCTTCTCTTTTCCCATGAGAACTAGTCATAGACAAATACTTATGTGGGGTTTCAGAAAACCCAGAGCAGGGAGTGTTCTGGACTACATTGGGTGACACCGGTTACATGCTATATGCGGCAGCCTCATTGTTGTTATGTATTCAGTACTAGTACACAGTTATGTTTCAGCATGTAACCGTACTGATGTATATCCTTTGTGTTTGTTGCAGTTTCACACTTAATCCGATAAACCCCATAAACGGTACCAGTGTCTCCTGTGGAATCATTTGATGAGTGTTTAGCTGGCTGGATAACTAGCTAGTGTGACCTGTGACAGCCTCTAAACAGCAGTGGCAGAGCCAACAGAAAGGGCACTGATTACAGTGATTATATTGAAGTTAGAGAGGTTTTAATCAACACCCTGGTGGGTTTCCTACATTTCGCGGTCAATTCACAGACTTGCCCATAAACGCACCCACTGGCAGACTCACAACACAATGGCACCCTGACCAGCTCAAGCCTTTTGCCCCACTCTCGCCCAACCGTCATATCGTTACTCCACATCCCAGAGTTGGGTTCAGTTAATATGAAGTTCAGGAAGATTTTTTTTAAATTCTCTACAGTTTTTTGTTGAGGAATAATTGCAAATTATATTAAAATGGTTTACCTTTTGAATTGACTGGTATTTATATGGAATAGACCCCGACTCTGCCATTTCAACAGCCTTACACATGATCACAACCTACCAGTCCCTATTTCAGGCCACACTCCACCCATCCACCTTCGCTTATGGAAATATTCCCGAACTTCTTTCACAGCTACGCACACATGTGCCGACATGGTGGAAAAATACTAGGTGCCATCTTACCTGTTATGTTAGGTCAAGTGGAAAAGTACTGAAGTCATTGTTATTATACTGAAGTGATGCTAATAAATATAGGCACTTTCTGCTCAAGTCCAAGGGCATGGAGGGAACTGCGGCTAACAGATCCTACCGATGCTAAAGCCTGGCCCTATCTTGTATAGCAGGGTGTAGAGCCGAGCTGATATGAAGAAGAATTGGTTGAAACTAGTTCGAGCTGAACAAACCTTCTGAATATGTCTGTGTTTTTGTTTAGAAGACCTTAATGGCTATTTAGAGAAATGCTGCTCCTCAGAGATTTTCACTGATCTTGTATTGATGTGTCTTTCTGCTTGCACGTATAACGATCTGCATTGTGTCAGGAGAACCTGGTCTCCAAACGAATCAGTCCCTTAAACTAATCAACCTCTAACTAATCAGTTTGTCTTGGTAAACCTTAATTACACGCACATTTCTCAGAACAATCTCTGTAAAAGGATATACATAATCTCAACAGGTTCCATGGTGATTGGACCCGCAGCAGAACAGTCACACTTGTTGTCGACTACCACCATGAAGAGATTACTGCTGGGGATCTGCTGGATCACAAAGGATCTGTCAATAAAACGAGAGTAAAATATTAAGGGATTAAAAGAACAGTAAAGTACATATTTAAAGATGTATTTCTAGGATTTTGTCATTGCATTTGATTTTGCTATAAGTAGCATATTCTGCAGATTGGCAGTGTTTGCAATCATTTCAATGGGAACCCTTAAGAGGTATATATATGTACAAACATGCACGCTGCGTGCAAACACACACAAAAACACACTTTCTAACTTTTTCCACAACAGGAAAATACAAGGCCATGTCAAGATGACACATGCATGCAAACACACAGGCAGAAAAACACAAACACAATTTCCCACCCCCACCACACGTGCACACACCCACACGGCCAATCCAAAGTCCTCAACAATGAGGTGTTGCAGAATATAAAACACTCCAGAGATGAGAAATGGGAAGCAGACTCAGGTTCCCCAGTTCCAGATCTTTTCCGTAGCTGGATTTAACTGGCAAGAGGAGACTTGGCCCAATCTGGCTTCCAGGTTGGTGATTGATGTCTCAGCGTAGGGTTTATGAAGAGGAAAGGCTGTACGGATGATCTCTTCTTTACCTCTCGCTCACTCTTTCTTTGTCTTCCTCTGTCGCTCCGTCCTTTTTCCACTGGCTGTATGATTTATGCCTCTCAATGGGAGGCGTTTATCAGACACCAATGAATCTCCTCAAAGGACAGGAGACGTGCAGGGACACACATGCATATGTGAACCTTCACACACACAGAACCTGAATCTCCACAGGAAGTTTGATTGAATAGGACTCCTACAGGTTTGAGTTGTATTTCAATGAAAAAATGTTGGTTTACTTAAAATAACCTTATCCATCCCAGGGCAACCTAGTCCGGGTAATCCAAGCCCATGGCAACCTATGTTATCCAAGCCCAGGGCAACCTAGTCTGGGTTATCCAAGCCCAGGGCAACCTAGTCCAGGTTATCCAAGAGCATGGCAACCTATTCCAGGTCATTCCAAGCTCAGGGCAATTTAAAATATTAACATATTGTAATTTTTCATAACCGACTCTAAGACCTGTCTGACTCAGCAAAGTCTTTGATAGCAATATAACTTCACCTAACTCATCTCAATCGATCTAATCCCTGACTAAAGGTGCATGCACACTGTCCAGTTGCTACAGCTATAAAAAAGCACGCTTCCATTAACCTCCAATGACAGCCAGAGAATCTATGCAACAGTGGCTATAGCTGCACTCAGAGACAAAATCTAGCAGCGGCAGCAACATTTCAGTGTTGAGATACGTTCAACTTCACGCTATTTTCCGACAGGCGAGTCGTGATGAAGTTCGGCAACTACCAATGGCAGGGTAGATGTTCTCTGCTTTCTAAAAGTGCTACCTTAAAACTTGCTTGCTAGCTGAAAACATGAACAAATGATTTTTCATTGCAGAGTCCGGTTTGCCCGTATTGATGATGCATCTCTGGCATCCTTCGGGGTTTCCTTTTTAAGAAATTGCTGCACGGAAGAATGTTTCCGAGATTGTTGGGGTCACGGGTGAGTGATACATGCACAACGTAATACAAATGGAATACGCTATTTGAACATTGACATTGAGTTGGCATTATGTTGATGTGTGCCACCTTTTTAGTAGTCACAAATAATAAAGACACATTAATAATTGCGGAGACTGATGTTTAGGAAGACACACCCCACCCCAGAGCTGAGCTGCTGCATGCCAGAGATTGAGCAATTTGCGAGTTGAGCCAACAGTGGGCATGTAGAGTAACTCAGCCCAGTCCAACCTTACCAAAGGTAATCAACAGTTTAAGTGCAGTCTTACTTAACCTAACTCAGTCTACCGATTGTAATCCCAGACAAACATATTGTGACTCAGTATAGGACACCTGAATCTGTTCAAACCTAACCAAACACAATCCATTCTATGCTATGCATACAGCTATGCCTAATTTAGCTTAGTCTATCTGAACTCAATCTAACCTAATGTATTCACATAGCTCAGTTGAAATGCACCTATCTCTGCCCAGTCTACTGTATGCAAATCCTGACTGTAAGTCTAATCTAACGTACCTGTCTAGGAACAGTCAAACCGAGACCGGTGCAGCACAACTGATAAAAACCAGAACAAGTGTTTCTGCCGAAAAAGACTTAAACACATCCTGACAGCACAGCTGTTGGCCTTGAACAAACCCAGAGCTGCGTAAAACTATAAACTTAAACTTAGATACCCCCCCACACACAGCGTTTCATTCTCCAAGTACAGCAGCTATATGGATGGACAGACACTTAAAAACCGTGCCACATTCTGACTGGCAAGTCGCATCTTTCAATTTCTTTTGCTCCTGTTAAGTTGACTGCTTTAAGTACACCACTATCATGGCATGCTTTTACGCAGCCCAGTTTGGTCCGGACAAAAAAGTTCGGCCACTGCGGAATTGAGAAACCCTATCTCTTTCCTCCGGTGCCTTGACGATCCCGTACAAAGAATAACAGCAGGTCTCAATAAAACAGCACCACATGAGACCTGTGTACTTTACAGTTAGTGTCCTTTCAGTAATTTATGAATTATAGAACCATCGTCATAATACCGGCTGATATACGGACCGGGCCCTGTCTACAATGGATAATGTATGCATTAGCGCATTCGGTATCATAAACACTAACGTCAACTGAAAATGTACAGCTGGCAATACAACCACCTGTGAAAATCTGAAAGACATGAGCTCACGTCGTTTGTTTTAAATCGAGAATGTGCTCAGAATGTACTCAGAATATACTCAGAATATACTCAGAGTTCTTTTTAAGGACACTCGTTGCGAAAGGAAGAGTTAGGTGGAGATGAGAATATGCAGCCCAGGGTATTATTGGTAATAGCTCACTGGTATCTACGTCAGTAAAGGAGCCTAAATCATCAACTCCAGCCACTTAAGCAATTAGACTGGGTTTAGATTATAGTTAGAGCATCTCTTTGATGTCACTGAGCCCCCTTCACCCCATCGCCATATCCTCTGTCATCAACTGAGCACAGGTGCATAACTATGTCAGATTCTTGGTGTACACATTCAGAGCAGTTACACGCACACACACACACACACACAAACACACAAACACACACACACACACACAGACACTGAGGAAACATAACACACACATTGTGTGTGTAGATAGATATGTTTTTCCTAAAGACTAAAAGACACACATGTGTCCCAATGAAAATAGGAGAAAAAGTTTGCAGTGAGCCGCTAACATGAACCAGATGTTTATTGCCAATATCCTCTATTACTAATATGACCTATAAAATTTCATAGAACTGAAATAAAAACTCAGTTTCACTTTGTTAAATTCATTGCGTATTAAAAAGGATTTATTGCAAACCAACATGATCGGTCAGACTCTGAGTTCTACACGAGGAACTCAAACTTTTATTTAATCATCTACAGAGAGCAAATTGCTCTTCTCAAAGTATCATTAGATTTGCCAGTGTGTGTTTGTGTGTCTGTGTGAGAAGGTATTTATATGTTTTCTTCCCTGTCACGGCTTTTTGGGTGAAAAGCGGAGGGGAGCCAGATGCAGAGTGTATATTCCCGTTTGTGGTGTTTATTCACATCCATAAAACAAACACATTTACGGAAAACAACGGCGATACGGAAACCTACATCAAACACTGTAACTTCAAACAAAAGTGCATTTATACAAAGCAACTTCAAACTCCTTCAACATACAGTGTACAGCGAAAAACAACGACACTCACCCACATGACGACACGTAACATAGATCTATATCAAGCACCTGTGAACCTAACCAGGGACCGTATATAGCCTACACAACACATCTCACCCATACGTGACAGTACTCCCCCGAAAAGGTCGGGCTCGCAGACCGACCAGGCCTAACCCCAAAAGGTCAAGGGTGGGGGGAGGGAAAACCCCAAGGAGGTGGTTCTGTAGGGGGTCTCCCCTGCGATGTTCTCCGCCATGCAGGCTGTTCTCTAGTTCTCCCCCATCTGTCCAGCAAAATGGAGGTCAGCAGAGGCGAGACCGGCAGAGGCGAGACCGGCAGAGGGGGGAAGGTACACTCGTCCAATCACACAGGTAGAGAAACAGGACACTCCAGGCACGCAAAAAAGCTTCCGGGGTGCCCTCTTTCTCTATGGAAGGACTGCGGACCCGTTGTAACCGGCCATGATAGCCACATAGGTGGTTCATAAACAAAATAAGCACGGAGACGCCTGTACTCCTCTTCAGGTGTTCCGGCTTAAACCAGTCCCACTTCTCCCCAGAGCTGTAGCAATAATCTCCTAGGAAAACTCTCACAGTCAAGCTCTGCTCGCTCATTTCTTGGGCTTGATATACTGTCACGGCTTCTTGGGTGAAGTGCGGAAGTGAGCGAGATGCAGAGCGTATATTTCCGTTCGTGGTGTTTATTCACATCCATAAAACAAACACTTAACACCGATATGGAAACCTACGTTAAACACTGTAACATCAAACAAAAAGCAAGCTTTTACAAAGCGACTTAAAACTTCATAAACATGCGTTGCTCAGCGATGACAATGACACGAACCTAACCAGGGACCTTAAATAGCCCACTGATTAACTAACCTATGCCCGATGCTTAGCTAAACCCAAAACAGCTGTGCTCCTAATCAACACTATACACAGAAGTGCTCTCCCCTAACACCCTGTGACAACACATCTCACCCATATGTGATTTGCCCAGTCGCTGATAAACATATTAATCGCAATTCAATTTAATGGGATATATTCATATTTATTTAAATTCAGGTCTGACACAACACACCTATTGGCTGTAAAAATTTTACAAAAAAATCTGGGCCCTCTGGGATCAGCAAATCATGGGGGCTATGTGTGGATAGGTTTGGTGGGTGATTAGCTCCAGGGTTTGTTGCTTGGGTGATTTTCTTCTGTTTGAATATTAGCCTGGCTATGCTTTATGACAGCTATTTTGCATGTGTGTGTTAGCATTGTGTGTGTGTGTTTCGGTGTGTGTATGTGTGTCTAACTGCATCCCAGCCCGTGTTTACTCATGGCAGCCAGGGCTGTGGTTACCCTCCTGACCCTGAGAGGCAGAGAACACACACACACTCTCACACACACACACACACACACACTCTCACACACACACACACACACACACACACACACACACACACACACACACACACACACACACACACACACACACACACACACACACACACACACACACACACACACACACACCCGCATACACCCATCTCAGTTTCTTTGGCAGCTCCACAGCTGGGAGCAATGAAAGGCCCATCAGAGTGATCCTGAGAACACCCCACAATTGCCTGACAGAAAAGCCCAAATTGTTAATGGAGACCACACTAATTTTCCCATTCTGAAGGAAGCTTTTTTCCATTCCTCTCTCCCACAGCTTGTGTTGTGCTCATATTTTCAACTGCTGAGTGGGTTTGAGAGTGTGTATAAATGTGTGAATGTGCTTATAAAAGTATACACACCCCTGGCACATGTTTTACATTTGACTGCCTAGAAAAAAATTAGGTCAGTCAAACATTACGTTTTAACGTGTGCAATTAATTTAAAATACTTAATGCCGTAAATGTTTTGCTCGCCGTTAGAGCCTTTTTACTTTTAAGCCTGAGAGTCATCTATAGTTAGAGATTGACTTCGACAGGAGCATTTCTTTTTAATAAATCATTTGATGAATTTTTGTGAATTGTGTTTATTCGGCACCAGTTAAATAAAGACAACCAGACAGCACGTTAGTAGGCAACAGATCCGTAAGTACAATGTATCTGTGGGAATGATGACAATATCTCTCTGTGCTTCCCGCAACCCAGCCTCACTCAAAAAAAAACATCGAACAAGAACGCTAGCCGAGCTTCCCTTAAATCTTCAACAGGTCCTGACGCGCTGTGTTGTGTGAATCCACCTGCTAACATGTTGCTTGTAGCATAGCATAACCTACCTTATGAATTTGGTTGATATTGAGAATCCTTTAATTTAGACACAAGCAAAAAACATCTCTCAGGAAATCTAATGTTTATGAACCCGATTTGAATACAATTCCAGCCTAAACATCTTACTACCTTGACAAGCTGTGATTGGGTTAAATGTCTGCACATCATGCAGCTCTCCAGATTACAAGGGCTGATTTTTACAGTAGCCTATATAGCAGTTATTGTCCTTGATTCGTTAATCCAGAGAACACTATGAGATCGCAGACCAGCAACCTAATATTGCTGATTTACGTGGGCTACATATAGATGCTGCCAGGTATTGTGGTAAGTTATATTGACATTGTATGTATATTAAACTATACTAAGGGCCGTGATAACATGCATTTATACAAGTCCAAGTCAAGCACTGTCCATAGTTTGCAACAAAAAAACGATTTATTTAACATAATGCACTGCCTTATATTACACAGAAACTTGTGTAGTAAGAACATTTGAACACAAAGTGATTAACTGCAGAAGGTTGTGTTATTAATTCAAATACCCTCCAGATCCATACAATTCTCACCACTTGATTCTTCATGTATACACATTAGTCACAAATTATTAGTGTATACAGTGTCAATTGAATGTATTCGGACCCTTTTTGACACATTTTTTCTGTGGAAATTCAACAAATGACTCAATAAAAGGTCTGAAAACATATGTAGGCTACATTAAATGTTTAAATCTTAAATTTCCAATAACATAAAAAATGTGTGCTTGCTTTGTCATTATGTAATATTCTGTGTAGATGTATGTGAATGTACTGATAACATGGGCATATAAAACAATGAGACTTTTTATAGTATTTATATACACATTTTTTGTTTTAGATAATAATTTGGATATAAGTATTTTGGTATTCAAATGAGTCATCTTGTGACAACCAATACTAAATCATATATATGTTATATTTAATAAAGGCATATTCATAGTTAGAAAGTAACAGAATGAACATACTTATATTGAACTAATATGGGTTCAGTGCCTAAAATGTGATACCATATCTTTGTAACCACACTATTTGTATTTTTCCAGAAATTACCAAATTACATAAAAGGGTACACCTTCAAACAAATAAGTCCTACAGCCAAGATTTAAGTCAAAGTTCTTAAACAATTACGAACAAATTGACGTGAGCAAAACTACACTATAAGTAAGTGTCAAATTAAAGATATTCAATACTGCATGTCATACAGACAGTATTTATGTATAATATATGAAAGTATATTGGAAATAAATGATGTTTGTTTTTGGGGTGCTGTTCCTTACTTTAAGACACAAGTCAGTGTTTCCCACTCCAGGTCCTGGGGGCCACAAGGCCTGCATGTTTTGTTTGAATCCCACCTGATGGCCCTGTCACTTTCACACTTGATTGACACAATCGACTTATCATCAAGTCAGTCATTTAAATCAAGTGTGTCCTGTGCTGGTGCACGAACAAAAACGTGCTACCCTTGGGGTCCCTGGATCCATGATTGGGAAAGACTGCTCTAAGTAGTGCCATATTTTAGCTTTTTAACACGTTCCTTGTGCAACTTGCTCAATATGAACTACAGTTTAAACAAAAACATTTAGGTCATTAACAGTAACATTATTTGTAATGTTTGAATAGAAAATACTCTTCCTATTATTAGCTATCACTAGCTAAAATTACAGCCTTATTGGCAATATTTACATACAGTTATTACCAACTAAAAGCGAGTTGCTAATATGCCTTAGAAACAACTATAGCACATTTTCAAAATAAATTATAAAGATACAAATTGTATTCACTTTTCAGAAGCTATTAGAGCAAATTACAGAAGCAATGCATGTTAACTTTCTTGTTCAAAGTCATAATGACATAATTTTCACCTTGCTGCCTCAGAGATTCCATCCATTTTTGGGCCCACATGCCACTTCATGATGGCTTGTGTCTTTACAACCCAGATTGCCTTCAGTTCTTAAGGCATTTCTGAAATAACTGCCAACATAATATTAGGAAATACATTTAATTTAACAAAAAAGTAGCTACAATTTGCAAATATAAAAATTACATTTCATTTTCTAATGACTTATTTTCTAGTAAATGCACTGATGAAAGTCAGTTAAAAATTCATATATTCATAGTAAACATATTTTTTCCTATGTGTTGAGAAAGGTTGTTTTACATAATGATGTGTGTTTATCCGTCTGTCCCTGCGTTGTGTGTGCAATAGAATGACTACTTGATGGGTGATAACAGTCTGAAATAGCTACAGGTAAAATGTGTGCATTTAACAAAAACTGTTTACCATTAACATTTTTATTGTGGAATTATGTATTTGAAAAGTTCACAACAGGAGTTTTGACAATAAAGCACAAGTACATGTCTCTAACCCTGTTCCTGGAGAGTTCCTGATGACCTGATGGTTTTCACCTCAAGCCCAAATATATGTAACCTCATTCAGTTATTGGTATAAATATATGAAACAGGTGTGCTATATCCAGGAGCTAGGTTGGGTCACCTGTACTATGGGTTAGGGTACTATGGGATCCAAAATGTGCCCAAATCCATTTAGAAAAAAGCAGTTGGGGCTTGGGTTACAACGGCAGTTAATGTTTACAACTATATGGTGAAATTAGGGATGAAAAAAAAAGGAATTTTGAGAAATCAATGTTGATGCCTTCATCTATGTAGCCATGCTGAATGTCTGCATATGTTAATGTATATGTGTGCATGTCTGTATGTGTATGTGAATGTGTGTGTGTATGTTGGTTACGTACTTTATGCATCCTTCACAATCAATGTTTCCTGTGGTCTCCTTGATGGTCCTCTCCGATATAAAGGCAGGGTACTCTGTATCACATGGTACAAACATGGTCCGACCCCCCCTCTGGGCTATGGAAACGGGCGGTGGGGGGTTGGAGAGAAGCGAGGAGAAAAAAGCAAACTTTGTTTTGTTAAAATAAAAACAAACTTTCCTAAACTGACCAAAAATGTGTTTATCACACACTCCTTCAAATAAACAAAGTGAACACACAACAAAAGTGAAAAACTTTAACTCATACAGCTACAATTTTACATATTACATATATATAACATGATAAGGCACTGGATTTTAAATGAATTACTCCTGTAACACTGCTGCCACTCAGTGGTCATTAGTTGTAATGCAGGCAAAAATAAATCAGACTAGAATACATTAGGTGCATGAGCAAACAACATAATCTATTCATACATACTAAATGACTATGTCATAACAAAAACTGTGAGGAAAGTTTAATCTTAAATTGGCATTTTCCATCTGAGAGCTTCAGCCTTTAACTGGCAGGAATTAGTTGAGCTTGAGGGGACACGTGGATCCTGTAGCCTATCGGTTTAGGCGTTGGATCCGCATTTCTGGCATATACTTTTTGTGGTTACTGAGCTGTGAAATTGTGGAACCATGTTTCTACACAGAATGAGAACAGGTTGCTGGTGCAGCAACTAAAAAACAGTAACTCTCACCCTCTCTAATGTTTTAAATCTGTATTGAGAAAATGTACATCCACCGTTTAACAGTTACATTGACTTATCTAGCATGCTAGGACGTGGTTAGCCTTCTAGTTAGTTGCCTTTTTAGAGGACATGTTGGCTTTGGATTTACATTCTCTAATGCCTACATTTGATGCTGGTTTAAAGTACTTACACACCTAATTAAAACATTGAGAAGAGTGGAGAGTTCCTACGTCACCAGTGTGTGTGTGTGTGTGTATACATCCTCACAAATAACAATGTGCAAGCACGTTCAGATTGAAACTTACACACAAATACATACAACACACACACACACACACACACACACACACACAGCCAAACACACAGAGTGGGTGAAATGAGCTAGTGCCATGTATCCACCTGGCTATTTATTAAATGGTCTCTAAGGAGTTTGATAATTACTCCTGCGTTCTGTTTTTCTAGTGATCACAGACTCAAACCGGGAGAAAGTGTGGTGAGTGAGCAGACAGAGATCGCAGACAGGTCATGACAGACAGTGATGGGTGTGAGTATTGCGTTTCTGGGGAGTAGTCATTATCATGCTAATGTAATGCCCTCATAACTGAGTTTGACGATAACCAATGGCAGGTAGATGTACTCTAAATCAGGAAGTCCCTTCTCGTTACTTCTAGCTAGCTTTAAGAAGACATACCCCACCCCGAGCTGGCTGCGTGCACACCATAGAGAGCTCAGCTACAGCCGGCCGGAGATTGGGATATTATTGAGCTGAGGTAGTTGGCGGTGTGCATGTAAGTTTAGACTCTGGCCGGCAGCCGTATAAAAACCTCCACCTCTCACCTTTTGCTGTGAGGTCGGAGTACCACCAGCTGTACAGGTTAAACTCCACCATGAATCTGGAAGGATTGACAAAAAGATAGAAACTTAACAATATTAAAAACACATTATTTAAACATTATTTTTTATTTGTTCATTTCAGAAATCAGAAAAAGCTTTATTGCCAAGTAAGTTTACAACAAACATAGACTTTGTTCTGGCCCGTTTTTTGTACACAACATTTGGATCCCCCTTCATTAACTTAACTGTTGATCTTCAATTGACAACATCTACATGGAGACATTACAGACAAACATACTGAACAGAGTATTGATACGATCAACTAATAACATTTAAATCACATTACTTTTTTTCTCAACAATGAAATAGTAATTGGTGTGAGTCTGCATGTGTGAGTTCAGCTCCAATAAGCTGTGCATTAGTCTGCATGTGTGAGTTCAGCTCCAATAAGCTGTGCATTAGTGTACGTGTGTTAATGCTAGTCTTCACAGTCCATGATTTGCTGTGAGGTGTAGTTTAATTTGTTCGAATGTTAAATGCATAACACGTTTTTGCATTGACTAATTGTGGTGTGGTTAATGTGGTCTGGGTTGTGACACTATATAATTTAGTGTGACATTCAGAATTGTCACAATAAAAAAGCTTTGTCAGTAAAAAATCATCTTAATCTTAATGGAGCACACTGGAATATAGCATTAGCAAGAGTCACATGCTTGTTTTATATTTATTACAAGGTTTGTGAGAATTATTCTAAAATATATTGCAAAATTGTGGACAAATATCTGACTTTGCACAATGATTACAAAAAATGTATTTGCACAAGAACATTCTGTATTATAAATGGATGCTACAATTGTGCCTCGACATTCGATCATTTAGTTGCCCATTAACATGCCGCCAAGTTTTAATATTTTGCAGTACACCATTAAAACATGTGTTAAATTGACTAATGTTTTTTTATTTAAAGTTGACTTCCACTAAAAATAGCATCCATGAACGGTACTGCTTTTGACACTGGCTATTTTAGTCGCTTACAAGCCAGTACAAAAAATACTCAACTACTTGGAATAGTCATATATTGAGCCCATTATAATGAGACAGAAGATGAACTTGACATTCTTAAAGCTATTCCATTTCACTTCACAACAATGTAAAGAAAATTCATAAATTAATTACATTAATGCAATACTTATCAATATAGTTGACGATAACTGAGGCTGGATCTCAACTTGCACACTATCCACACATAAATAGTATACCAGGCTAGTATGCCAGAAAGCATAGTATGCAGGAGATAGCATACCAAAATATGCTTGGAGAGTTGACAAATTCTACTGGATTAGTGACGTATGGAATAGTGAATACTTTTTGGAGTAAGATAGACCGCAAACCCTTGGAATATTATTCAGGCACTGTAACTTAAAGTTAATACAGCCTCAGTACTATAATAGCGGAAGGTGCACAGTATTTTGATAGAATAATATCTTGATCATGTTTTTAAATTTAATTTAAAATAAATGCGAAATCCTGGGTGTGTTTATATAAAGTATTCGATGAAAAATGTGCCACTTTGGCTACATTCTGTTAAAACATGCTTATGGCCCAAAAGCATTTACATAATTAGATGCCAGAAAGAAATGTTTACAAATGTAACGACAGGTATTTAAAGGGCTCCTCCTTATTTCAAGAACCCACAAAAGATCCTCTGGACAATTTTAGATCTAACAACTTACTCCACCAACCACACTGATCATAATTTTGTGCAAATGTTTACTTTTATTTACCAAGAAAAACAAGATTAGTGAAGAAGACAACAGGAGTGTTATGATTTAATAAAAAAACATTGTTAAAAAACTTCCCCAACAGTTTAAAGTTTGTAGCATCATACCATGGGTCAAGTTGAATATATGTGCCTCCATTGGTGTGAAACCGTCATATTTAACCATTAAAGCAGTCATATTTAACCATTAAACCAGTCATATTTAACCATTAAACCAGTCATATTCAACCATTAAACCAGTCATATTAAACCATTAAACCAGTCATATTTAACCATTAAACCAGTCATATTTAACCATTAAACCAGTCATATTTAACCATTAAACCAGTCATATTAAACCATTAAACCAGCCATATTTAACCATTAAAGCAGTCATATATAACCATTAAACCAGTCATATTTAACCATTAAACCAGTCATATTTAACCATTAAACCAGTCATATTAAACCATTAAACCAGTCATATTTAACCATTAAACCAGTCATGTTTAACCATTAAACCAATCATATTTAACCATTAAAGCAGTCATATTCAACCATCAAACCAGTCATATTCAACCATTAAACCAGTCTTATTTAACCATTAAACCAGTCATATTTAACCATTAAACCAGTCATATTCAACCATTAAACCAGTCTTATTTAACCATTAAACCAGTCATATTTAACCATTAAACCAGTCATATTTAACCATTAAACCAGTCATATTTAACCATTAAACCAGTCATATTCAACCATTAAACCAGTCATATTTAACCATTAAACCAGTCATATTTAACTATTAAACCAGTCATATTCAACAATTAAACCAGTCATATTTAACCATGAAACCAGTCATATATAACCATTAAACCAGTCATGTGGCTGAAGCAGCCAAATAGTATTTTTTTGAACCTCTCGTGTCAAATGTTCTCAATCCCAGCGCATCACAAACACAAATCCATATCTTTTCACATTCGCACATTTCATTGACAAACCAATCAATATGTCCAGTATCAAAACATCAACGCATTTGAGTTAAGAAATCCTGACCACCAGCAAGTGCATCCAACAACTCCATCCCATTGGCTGCTCTGTATCACTGACATCATACCACCCAGGAGCAGGAAGAGTCCATAACCACAGAGACCCCACTGCATTGTGGGATTGTCTCAGCTAAGTGGCGACATAAGGATGCCATTACAGTCCATGAACGGAACCAATCTTACCGCAGCCCTAGAGCCAACCCATGAATGAAAGAGCACATACACACGCTTATTTGCATATATGTACACACACAGTCACAGATGCATGCTCAGTACTTACATGACAAGTTCTGTTAGGAGCCATTTCACTGCAGCAAAGAATGCAAAGTAGGGCTGGAGATGGAAACAAAAACGTGACTGTTGTTTACTGAGACTGGAATTAGACAGATTTGAGACATACGAGAATGTACATTTGGTACAAGGATTAACCAGATGATCTAGTCCCATGTGGTACTCACGTCCAGTAGTGTGCGAGCACTGTCACTACTCTCTGAAAAGATCCTGCAGATTGCCTGGTAGTCATACAGAGTAACCCTTGAGGAGAAAAAGGAATATATCAAGAGTGTTAAAGTAGAACTTAGAGTTCTCATATGTATCGATGACTCGCCAAGTAGGAACTTGTTCGGTTATTACTACTGAATTAAAGTTTGTTATTAATCTAAGTTAGTGTTAATGTATTACATTAGTCTGGAAATAACATTCAACAGATGGACTATTTTTTTAAATTGTCCCCTATTTAGTGTAGGCAATACGCATAGTTTTCATCAAGAACAGCATGCTTCACAGTAAATGTTCATATTGCCATTGTGGTTTAAATTAACTGGTTGGGTTAGATCATATACTTATAAAGTGACATTTCCTTGCTTAGTCCACTGGAGTTGCTGCTGTTAACTAGCTAACTTGCATTACTAATGTACAGAAAGTCATTGACCTAGACAAAGTATTGGTTTTTGGGAGAAGAATCTTTGACTCAAAGTTTAGGGACTTTCTACCAGCAATAGCAAAGAATCCCAAATGTTGAAATGTGTGTAACCCGAGCTACAATAGGTGATGTGAACATCTGGAGTAGTCTCATCAGTGACTGTAACTGTCCCATCAGTGTCATACTGGATAATAAGCAACAGAATGCATTGGCTTAATACATAAGCTGTCTCTCTTCTTACAGCCAGAGGGTTCACCCTGTCAGCACAGAGGTGAGATAGAGGAGGACAGACTTTAAGGAGGAAGGGGTTTGAAGGAGGAGAAGTTAGGACAATGAGAGATATTAGGAGGGTGTGGAAATTCTTAGCCTGCCCCGGGGAGATGCGATCATGTTCTGTCTATATCAGGTTATTACAGGGCTACGAACGCAAGCATGCGCAAACCGTTTGCCCCAGTTTGACCTCTCTGTGTCTGCATCCTCTGGACATGTTCCTAGCACAGCCATGGTTCCCTCCCCTGTGTGTGTGTGTGTCTGTCTGTCTCATTATTCTGCCCCGGGACAAGCAAAAGGATCCAATTAACGTTAATCTTACTGAGTTAATGGCGTCAGTGGCACCGCTAAGTTAGCCTAGCATCGTAAGACACAACTGCTCCAAGGGCGTGTGATGACTCCACTTAAAATCAAGCTGAAGCCTTTCCGATGAGAATAGTCGACTGCATAAGTCTGATCATGCTGATTTGATTATTGCGAAATCTCTGTCCTAATATTCAATATATAAGGTTCCATATGACACATTTAATATGGCATCTACCAGACAAATCCATATAATTTAGAGATCATTTATCGTCTTTCATTGGTCATTTTCAAAAGATCACTAATCGCTTTTACCCTCCTCATTACAGAATTTCTCATGGCTTCATCGTTTGAGTTTTTCAGTCCTTCACCGGCCACATGGTAAAAAAAACTGCATATGCCTTTGTCTAAGTTAAAACCATAACAATTTGCGTAAAGTTTCTAAAATTCTGTTTTCAACTAGAGCTAATGTAAATTCATTTTTTGGTTTGTTCTTTGTGACTGATGAGACGATGGGTTCCTTAGCAGTCAAATCCACCAACATCACATTGCCATGTGCCTGTCCCTTCCTCCAGTTAGCACAGTTTGGGTGTACAGGCACCAGGTAGGGGCAGCTGTGGTTGCAGGTATGTAAGTTGGCCAACTGAATCAACTTTACAGGTACAAACCTTTTAATTCCATCGGTTGCAACGTGAAATATAGTTTTAATGTTTTCAAAGCGCCGGGTGCAGGGTTTAAACATGCCAGAAAAGGATTGTAAAAAATCTGGATCATTTATATTTCTGGATTATTGGTTACGTAAAAGATGTAAAAGATACAACTGGGGACAGGGTTTGATAAAGAGAGATTTGAGGTTACTGGTTAGTGTTAGGTTCAGTGTTAGAGTTTTTTTTGGGATTACAGCTAAAGTTAGGTTTAGGGATTTAATATGATTTAAAATTGAAAATTTATTGTGTCCCCAAAAGGAATGAGATTTCGAAAATGTATGTGTGTGTCTGCAGGCACAGGATCCATGGAATGACATCGTCCCGTGTCACATTCCCACATTTAATTACAGAAAACCCAGTGAACACCCAGCGCTCCCGGCATTTTCCGGCTAAGGACCCGTAGGAGTAGCGTGTGTAAATGTATCTGGATTGGCTTATGTGTGCACGTGTAAAGATGTGTTACTGTTTGAGTGAAAAGGCGAAAGGTAAAAAATATGCGAATGAAAACCTGTGTGTGAATGTGTTTGACTATGACTTCCTCCTAATTCCCTCATTTCAGGAAGAGATTTGTTCTAATCCCCTAACGGAGAAATCCACTGAGCTGAGGGGTCAGAGGGCACTGCTGAATAGCAAAAAGATTGGCCGAGTTAAGAGCTGTCAGCGCTCTAGTAGACATGCTCTCATAATGTACAATTCCCCACGCAGAGACACACACACATCACCACAGGCATGTTTACACACACACACACACAAACACACACACAAACACACACACACACACGAACAGGGGATCAATCACATAAAAACCATACACACTAGTACTTTCTTACCTCTTAAAAGAGCCCATTAAAAGCAACTTATTCATAACCGCCCCTTCTGCTTCTCCAAAGAACATCCCGGTCTGAGGAGAAAATGAGAAAACAAAGAAACTTCTATTATTATATAAAATATAGCAATAAAACAACACACACAGAGAACATTGGTCCTGATTAACCTACGACATTTAAATCCTATGACCTTAATCTTAACATAAAAACACACAGAGGCTAGGGCAGCGTTAGTCCCAACATCATATCAATAATATATTTGCAGACATTCTCATCTAGAGCATACTGGGGTACAATACTGTTGACTACTATGCAACATAAGGGCATTTCTACCTTACATTTTGTATTTTATGTTTAACACAATACAACCCAGTGTTCCTAACTACAGCTCAGACAATTGTTTCATTAAAATGTTCATTTCATCTTTGTTTGGGGTATGCTGCTTTATGCATGAGTGCTGTTTTTTTCTTGTATTGATTGATATGGAATTAAATTAAACCAAGAAAGAACTATATGCCTGGAAGAATCTCTCCCCCCTGTGTCCTCCTTGTACCAGTACTGTGACAGTTGTTTCATCAGAGGCACATGTCTTACCAGAGAGTAGTCCTCTGCTACTAAGATAAAGCCATTGTTGTCAATCAGGTAACAGTTGATGTTCTGTACAGGAGGCATAGAGTAAAAGCCTCATGACGCGGAGGTAAAGGAAGATAAAAGAAACTACGAGGTACATTTGGTAGATGAAAGGTTACATGTCTAAAGTAATGAAAGGCAATGGAAAAAGGGTTAAAGTCACCTCATCATCACAGCTGATCAAGCATTTTCCATCTAGAGCCGCACACTGCAACAGAAAACAGGCAAGAGAAAAGGAAAATGTCAAATACACAAGAGGGATACATTCCATTTCTGGCGCTACCATGATTGCGCTCCAGCTCATGTGTGTTTACCTGTCTGCTGGCTGTCCAGAACTTCCTTTGGAAGAACTCAAGTTTCATCTGGATCCCTACAGCTGGAGAAGAAGAGACACAAGTTCGACATTTGGTGTGTGTGTGTTTATAGGTTATTCTGTGTGTTTCTGCAATGAGGGTTAGTATATCTGCTTCATGTAGTTGAAAGGAATATTTTAGTTCTGCAAATCCTACCATTACACTAGGATGAACGACACTCTGATGTAAACATGTATGTTTACAAGATAGCGAACGCTTCAGATTAAATATATATTCAGTGATATACTGTATATTCTTTATTGTTCAGAGAGGGTGGGGAAAGACACAGAAGTAAGCTTTTGCCAAAAGCGCAATGGGAAAGATTTCAACACATGCAGGTACATCCTATCTATATTTTTCCCTAAAAATTTCATTTCATTTCTTTTTCCCTAAAAATGTTCATTTCATTACAGGGGTTCCTAATTTCTGTAAATCCACTCTATTTGTGCGTGTATTCATTTACTTGTATTTAATATTGTTTACATGCAGTAATATGCCTGCTGTCTGCACTCTATTGATTCCACCAGATGCAGGCTATCTTTGGTGATGCTCGGCTAGGCCTATAAGTCATCTTGAGTTCAGATTTCTTCTGAGGTCATTTTGCCATACATCTAATTTTCAGCAAATAAAATGTGTGGTCTTTAGGGTATTTTTTACTTCTATTTTGGAGTAGTGTTTTGTCTGTATTGACATGATGATGTGTTTGCAATGCATTGCAATTCCCAACTACCCTACGCCAGAGATTGGGACTCGAGTTTGAGACTCGGACTTGAGTCGCACTTAAGTCGCACACACAATGACTTCAGACTTGGCTCCGACTTCAGATGCGGGACTCGTGAACAATCTTTATTTTTTTTTGAAAACTTCTGATAAGCTGAATGTTATTCTCTTGCCTCCGTAATCTATAACCTTCTACGTAATACGTATCGTATCTGCTGTGTACGGATACACATGAGAGGACAACAAACATTTTAAGGATGGATGGAAAGATGTTAATTATGCCACCGTGAGGTATTACATTTTCTGTAGTTGTCCACTGAGCCTATAGGAGGCAAGCTCTGTCAATGTGATTAAGCAACAGACAAGGAAGTCCTTTCTTCTGGACTTTAGTACCTCAATATTTGGTCTGTACTGTATATTCATGTTACAAAGCAAAATACAAATATTAACTTTAGGGTAAAGGGTTCTTGGTGTTTTTTGTCCAATTGCAATAGAAATTTTTATACTGATTATATAGAAAACAACTATTCAAAGCTGATAATGTATGCGAATAGTTAAAGAAGTCATAATAACATGTTACATGCTTTAAATTCCTTATATATAGCTATCTAGTAGTGTTCTAAGCAGCCTGGATGGAACGCAACAGGCGAAACACTCATTATGACCACTTGGAGTCTAGCTCAAAGACTTATGAGATGGGTCACGGCATAGAACATAGTCTGAATAAGCAGATTAGCAGTGAAAAATACTCTTTAAGTACAGATTTTACAACGTAAAAAATTCAATATTAGGGATAATAAGATAATTGCAAGCAGTTACCACAGTAATCACGCAAATAGTTATATTTGCCAAGAACAACCCACCAGGTAGAAAACAGAATGTTTACTGTGACTCTCATTGTGGGAAACAAAAATTGAGCAGTGTGCCTTTAGAGTTGTTCACGCATTGGAAAAGTAAACATATCAAGTTTTTTCTCTTAACATAAGTTCAAATTAGCTTAAAGCTATAACACGTTAGCTTCAAGACATAAATGTCACGCAAAAGCACACAGCATGACCCATGACTCAAACTTGCTAGCTCTAGATCATCACGAGTCTCTGCCGCCATCTTGTTTCTACCTACATAAGACAGGCGGGAAAACAGAGCCGTTCGTACATCCATCACATTAGGCATAGTGGAAAGCTAGACGCATAGATCTGGACGGAAAATCCCTGGTGTGAAACACAGGAATGTGCGGCCTGTTTCAGAGCCGGCCAAGATAGGATCCACGCATTCGACATGGCCCCTCACACCTCCTACTCAACTTCTATGCTTCCTGCTCTTACACCCCCATCATCTCCCCTCTCACCCTTTGTTCTTCTTCTGTTATTCTACCCTGGTGTACCTAAACCCCAGAAAGGGTATGTTTAGGGGAATCAATGGCAGAATAGTTTTCAAACACGCACTATATCTAAACCACACCACATGCACTAGTTTGGCCTGTATTGCATTTCAACATTTATTTTGTATTCAACCCATCTTATACATTTTGGCGTGTCCGCAACCTCAACAGTCCCAATGCCCCAATGAGAACCACCTGGATTGGGCTGGGAAACGGTCCCCTTAAATGCAGCCCAGTTGCTGTCTCTAAACACAGCCCAGTTACTGTCTCTAAACGCAGCCCAGTTACGGTCTCTAAACGCAGCCCAGTTACTGTCTCTAAACGCAGCCCAGTTACTGTCTCTAAGTGCAGTCTAGTAACTGTCTCTAAATGCAGCCCAGTTACTGTCTCTGAACGCAGCCCAATTACTTTCTCTAAGCGCAGTTTAGTAACTGTCTCTAAACGCAGCCCAGTTACTGTCTCTAAATGCAGCCCAAATCCTACAGTTATTGTACTGTTACATAGTGTAAAATAAGGTAATATATGAATATATGAGCATAGGAATATATGAGCATCCGTGTGTGGTGATCTAGGTCAGTTTTGTGTTGCGATGCTCTAATTACGTTTGCACCAGTGAACATGCCAAAGCTAAGCTGATTCACCACACTGCCAGCGACATGTAGAATGGATGTCACACACATTCATAATCACACACACACGTCGGTTTTCTATCCTTGTGGGGACCATAACGTGTTTTCCATTTTCCCAACTGCATCTCTCTCCTATACATTCTGTGGGGCCACCACACACAGGAAGAACCGCGTGGGTTGGGTGCACTGCCATACTGGTGGCAGTGAAGGTGAG
Source organism: Dallia pectoralis (assembly GCA_029465975.1). Classification (NCBI taxonomy): domain Eukaryota; kingdom Metazoa; phylum Chordata; class Actinopteri; order Esociformes; family Umbridae; genus Dallia; species Dallia pectoralis. The sequence continues at coordinate 5,191,837 of CM055728.1, forward strand.
TGGCCTCAATGGACCAGACCTGGGCAGCAGAAGCTGGCTCTGGTGACCTGGAACGTCACCTCTCTGTGGGGGAAGGAGCCAGAACTTGTGCGAGAGGTGGAACACTACCAGTTGGATCTGGAGGGCCTTACCTCTATGCACATGTCTCGGTTCTGCATTCATACTCCTGGATTCTGGCTGAGTGACGCTGCGTTGGAGTTTACCCCATGGACGAGAGGGTTGCCCCCCTATGCATATGCGCCAAAGAGTATGCAGCCTTCTTGGAAACGTTAAATGGAGTCCTGCGTGGGGCTCCAGTAGGGGACTCCATTGTTCTGCTGGGCGACTTCAACGCACGTCGGATAGAAGAGGGACAATGTGTATTTCGTCCTGGCCGTAGAACTACGGACCAGCTCGTTTCTATCGCAAGGATCCTGGAGGAGGCCTGCGAGTATGCCCATCAAGTCTACATGTGTTTGGATCTGGAGAACGTGTATGACCGGGTACCCCGGGAGTTGCTACAAGAATATGGGGCCTCTTTTCAGTCAGATTCCTTCTTGGTTGCCGTTGGCCTCCGCCAGGGCAGCTCTTTGTCACCAATCCTGTTTGTGAAAATTCTTGGGCTGGATATCCAGGTGTAGTCATGGTTGGGAGCGGTTGCAGTTCGGTGGGCTGAGAATCTCATCACTGATTTTTGCAGATGATGTGGTCCTGATCGCATCATCGTTCAGTGACCTTCAGTACTCCCTTTTATACAGATTGGTTCACAGCCGAGTGTGAAGCGGCTGGGATGAGAATTAGCACCTCTAAATCTGACGTTATGATTTTCAGCAGGAAACTAGTGGATTGCATATTACAGGCGTGAGATTGGCCAGAAAATCGGAGCAGTGGGTACGGTGTTGCATTTGCTTTACCGCACCGTTTTGACGAGAAGAGAGCTGAGCCAGAAGATATCTACCAGTCAATCTTCATTCCGACCCTCACCTATGGTCATGAAGGCTAGGTGATGACCGAAAGAACGAGATTGTGTGCACAAGCGGACGAAATGGGGTTTCTCAGGAAAGTGGCTGGCCACAGAGATAGGGTGAAAAGCTGGGAGTAGAGCCACTGGTCCTTTGCGTAGAAAGGAGCCAGTTGAGGTATTTTGGGTATCTGGTAAGGATGCCCCCTGGGCGACTCCCTAGGGAGGTGTTCCTGGCCCATCTAGGTGGAGAGATTATATCTCCACATTGGCCTGGGAACGCCTCGGAATCCCCCAGTCTAAGCTGGTTAATGTGGCCAAGGAAAGGCATGTTTCGGGTTCTCTGCTAGAGCTTCTGCCGCTACGACCCGACTCGGGATAAGCGGTTGAAGATGAGAAGATGATGAGAAGCATCTTTTGGCAGATTGGCGAGGCTCGAACCATCCTTGTTCTTGAGAGACCATTTTTGGAGGCTCCTTTACATACTATGATTACACGATTGCCTCACGTTTTTATTTCTGGTCACATTGCTATTTATCTTTATTGCAACGTGGTGCATGCATACGTGTTTTAAATAAACATTTACCTTTAAAAAACATTGCATTTTAGTAGGTAAAACATCAAATACCTTGTCTTTATACATTTTTGGTTTAAATAGTAAAAGTGCATTTACAAGTCACTACTGTTTTTATTACACATCCTTTTATTAGCACTTTCCATACTGTCTCGACTTTTGGAATTGTGGTTGTACAAAGATGGTCCTTGACAAGAACAGGTTAAGGGTGTGGGTCCTTGCTGTTGTGAAAGTTAGCAAAGTGACCTTTACAAGTTTGGTAAAATAATGCACCCTGCCACAAAGCAAGAATGGTTCAGGAATGGTTTGAGGAAAACAACAAGTTCAAGGTGTTGATTTTGCCTCCAAAATTCCCCGGATCTCCATCTAACCCAGCACCTGTGAGATGTGCTGGACAAACAAGTTCAACCCATGTAAGCCCCATCCCACATTTTACACGATCTAAAGAATCTGCTGCTAATGTTTTGGTGCCCGATACCACAGCACACCTTCAGAGGTGTAATTAAGTCCATGCCTCGATGGGTCAGGGCTGTTTTGGCGGCAAAAGGGACCTAAACAAAATATACAATTTGTCATAATGTTATGGCTGATTGGTGTACAGTGAAGGAAGAAACTATATGATTGTTTTTGCTGGTTTTGTACATTTGCCCACTGACAAAGACATGAGCAGTCTTTATTTTTAATGGTAGGATTATTTCAACAGCGAGAGACAGTATAACAAGAAATTAATAAGAAAATCCAGAACAACACAGTTCAAAGAAGCTATAAGCTGATATGCATTTTACTCAGTGTTTGACCTCTTTGCAAGTAGTTGGTGGCAAAACACTTGCTGGCAATCAGAGGTCAGACGTTTCTAATAGTTGGCCACCAGGTTTGCACACATCTCAGGCAGGATTGTCCCACTTCTTTTTGCAGATCCTCTGTGTTTTGACCATTCGCCTGACTGACCACGATTCCTGTCTGCACCGTTCAAAAACATCTGCTTGTCCCTCTGCATCTGGGACCAAACCACTTGAGCCTATGCTGAGTGATTCATGATGCTGTGGGTCCCTGCCTACACGGTTGTTGACCCTTTGTTCCACTAGCTCTAGTGATTTGTGTTAATTACATTTATCCACTCGCCATGTACAAAGATTGAAGCTCTAATGATCCCTGTATCCAAGCTTTCTATAGTTACAGAATGTACTGAGGTTTGGATGTAAGAGAGTAGTGGTTGTTCCGTAGTTTTTTTTCACTTTCTAATCAATAAGCATTAAGAATCTGTTTTCAAAATATTATAAATAAATGTGGAATATCGTTAGTGAATTAAACATATTTTTGAAGTTTAATTACCAAGAGTAGCGCATTAAAAAATCTATCTTCAGCTCTCAAGTTCTGTGATATCAAAAAAAGCCTAGAGGTACTGAACCTCATACAATTATGTTTTATAACTCTCTGGGTTTGACATCACGTGATATAAGAAACAATCCAATTATGGAAGGAATAACTAACCAGTGATTGGCTGGTGGCCCGGGGCTTCGGTCTAGGTTAACCTATGCAGATATACAGGTGTGTGACTGTGTTCACTACCTAACCCTATTATTGCAACCCTATTATTGCATCCATCAAGTTTTCAGACATCATAATAAAATCTCAGCATAAACCACGTAATGCAACCAAGCTCTCTATGGGATTGCGACCATTTTTTAAACTAATGGAATTCCCAAAATAGCCTCTCGTATTGCCGTTTCGTATTGTAGTTAATTAAATAGGAAACCCATGTTTAATCGAGTAAGAAGGCCGCCCAGAATTTTTTTGAAAGCAACAGTAAGGTATTTGAGTGTTACAGGCCAATATTCTATTGTATTTATAATGAACAGTCAGATGTAAACATGATGTTAACAACAGGATATAGGCGTGTCTACGTAGTACAAGACTATGGTGGCCTACACATTTCACACAACACAGGCGTTACACATTCCTGAGATTGAAGAGGCCACACAACGAGGCCTTTCCACAACTTATCCAATGAGACCAATTGGAGAAAACGTAATTCATATAATTAATAAACTTTTTCACATCCAATACACACCCGATTTTTTATGTTGTCAAACCACGCCATCATATTTCATTTACGGGACACCTTATTACCGAAGTTCCATCAATCATGCAACATACAGGAAGTTCCGCTAGGTCAATACGGACCACACTAAACATCCCGCCCATCTCTCAAATCATTTACGGTTCTGTCCAATAGGGAGTACTGTAAGCACCACCAGCAGAATAATAGTCTAGGCACCAATGTTAGGTACATGACGGGTTAAAAACACAGATTTCAATAGTTAATATCCACAAGCACTGTGTTCAATTAGCGAGACTCAAATCAATTTGTTTCACATTGCCATATCTAAAAATCTAGGAAGCTTGAAAAACAGCAACGTTTGCTGTTTGCTACACATTTCTTTATAAATTATTCAGTAGATTGTCAATTCCTTAGTGAATTTCCACAGGCAATGTTTTCAATTAGCAACGATCAAATATGCTGTTTAAAATTAGTAGGCTTCATATTTTACAGTAGAATGCTCACTAAAGAGCTCAATAATTAGCTTGATAATTTATTTAAAATAGTATGTCAATTCCCACAGCCACTGTTTGTTTAGCAAGAAGCAAGGTGCAAATCAATAGAAATTAGTAAATAAAAAAAATTCTCCTTTGCTTCGGTTGTAGATTCTGTCTTTCAAATAACACCAAACACAGATGTAAGACTGTATGATCTTTGCGGTTAGTAAAAAGGATGTCCAATGAATTAGAAATGTTGCTATGCTGTGTACGTATGAATGTATGTGTGTTGGTTGTTTATGATGGCACAAACATGTACACACCAGCCATTAAAGAGTGCTAAATATCAAAACCAGATGAATTCATGGCATAACCCAATCTGTTGCAGGGAGCCTGTAGTTTTAAACAGCCTATGAAGATTTTGTGCGTGGGCTTGGGTTAAACCATGTGAGTGCATTATATGTGTGTTATTCACTGTAAAGGGGCCATAGATAATCCCAGAGGTCACAATCACGCGCACACACACTGCATAGCCTATTCCAGTAGTCTCTATGTTAGCATGGTAAAGCCCTGGCTAAGAGGAACAGGTGAGGATTATCTCAGTTACAGAGGCTCTTTCACCAACTAGGTTGGAAGCAGAGCAGAACAGGCAGATGTGGGAGTGGTCTAATTTAACATGCTGGGAAACATTATGGTAAACACTCACCCTAAACAATCACACTAAACACTCACACTAAACACTCACACTATGGTTTATCGACGAGGAGATGAGGAATGAAATAAAGGATGTATAGTTGAAAGAAGGAATAATTGTCATAACCACAATCACTCTGATTTCCGGAAAGGTCACAAGACAGGACAACAATATGAAATTGTTATCTAACTTATTTATGTTATTAAAAGGTGAATGCAAATGTACTTTATACGTTTCTCCAGGTATAGAGATGTCTAACTGAAAACTGGGCACTAGAGGCTATTGTGGGAGCTTTTCTGGGACCCTTACTTTACCAGGTAATTAGACCAAAAATAGAATCCCAATCTTCTATTACAGTTTTTAGCAATCCCTTTGACCGTTATCTCAGAACCTTAATGTCATTTTCCACAACTCTAGACACAAAACTCACAACAGTAAATACTTGTAACACAGGCTCTCCAATGTTCAAAACATTGCATTGTGCATTCATATCTTTAAAGATACCTTGCATTTGCACAATCAATGGTTCAAACAATAGATTTATCGTGGAATACCATGGGTACATTGATTTAGATCACCCAGACAAAAGATACCCATAGTTTCACTAGTTAGTTGTTTGTCCAACCATTAGATATTGGTGTACAAAATTGATGATACATGTTCCATTATGGTACTACAAGCAAATGAATCCCTGTAAATGTACTTTTGTGGTAAAGAGAATAGTACAAACACAGTGGAATCATTGAACCAAATTTGAAATGTATTACTGTAATGAAATAGAATACAATCACGACATATGTTTATTTGAATCAAAGCAAAAATAATTAGCTATGAAATAGAAAAATAGAGACAGTACTGTAAAACATCAAATGCAGTGTTCCTCAACTTGCTTGCTTGTACTGTAAGAAACAAAACAGGAGTGATTACAGTACTTCTACATTGTCATCAACTCTGTGTTGTGGATTTGGCCACTGGTTCTCATCTACATCTCATTGGATGTTTACATTAGCCAAACATTTTGGATATTTTATTTTTTTGCCTGAATTTCATTGGACACTATGCTGTTGCTGCCGCTGTCTTGGTCCGTGGCCTTTTCCTCTACCACGTTCCCCCACACGACCACCTTTCAGAAAGGGTGCCTGCCATGCCATGCCATTCCTTTGACCAACACGTCTTCCTCGTCTTCCTGCCACCACTGCTTGACCTCCATTGTGACCTGGATCACCTGCTGGCTCCATGTTACGAATCACTATGCTCTTGCAATTGGATACAAATCAACTCTTTATGTATATACTCATTCCACAATGTGCACTAAAC
>CM055728.1:5202899-5297899 GCA_029465975.1 Dallia pectoralis
ATAGTTGTACATCTGTATACACAGAATCTCATTAAAGTGAGTACACCCCTCACATTTTTGTAAATATTTGATTATATCTTATCATGTGACAACACTGAAGAAATGACACTACTACAATGCAATGTGCTTTTATAAGAGTGTAAATTTGCTGTCCCCTTATAATAACTCAACACATGACTCAACACATTTATGTCTGAACCGCTGGCAACAAGTGAGTACACCAATAAGTTAAAATGTCCAAATTGGCCAATTAGCCATTTTCCCTCCCTGGTTTCATGTGACTCATTAGTGTTACAAGGTCGCAGGTGTGAATGGGGAGCAGGTGTGTTAAATTTGGCGTTATCGCTCTCACACTCATACTGGTCAATGGAAGTTCAACATGGCACCTCATGTCTAAGAACTCTCTGTGGATCTGAAAAATACAATTGTTGCTATACATAAAGATGGCCTAGGCTATAAGAAGATTTCCAAGACCCTGAAACTGAGCCAAGACCATACAACGATTTAACAGGACAGGTTCCACTCAGAACAGGCCTCGCCATGGTCGACCAAAGAAGTTGAGTGCACATGCTCAGCGTCAAATCCAGAGGTTGTCTTTGGGAAATAGACATATGAGTGCTGCCAGCATTGCAGCAGAGATTGAAGGGGTTGTGGGTCACCCTGTCAATGCTCAGACCATACGCTGCACACTGCATCAAATTGGTCTGCATGGCTGTCGACCCAGAAGGAAACTTCTTCTAAACATGATGCACAAGAAAGCCTGCAAACAGTTTGCTGAAGACAAGCAGACTAAGGACATGGATTGGTCTGGAACATGTCCTGTGGTCTGATGAGAAGAAGTTAAACCTATTTGGTTCAGATGGTGTCAAGCGTGTGGCGGCAACCAGGTGAGGAGTACAAAGACAAGTGTAACTTGACTACAGCCAAACTCACTTTTGTTGCCAGCGGTGTAGATATAAATGGCTGTGTGTTGAGTTATTTTGATGGGACAGCAAATGTACACTGTTATACAAGCTGTACACTCACTTATTTACATTGTAACAAAAAGTAATTTCTTCAGCGTTGTCACAAAGATATAATCAAATATTTACAAAAATCTTAGGGGTGTACTCACTTTTGTGAGATACTGTATAGTATGTGTATATTCAACTATGTACTGTACAAAACAAGCTATGTTACGGTGAACAAAAAGTTATTACTCATTTGGAACTTTTTTGTCTGGTACTGGTAACGGCTTACTTGTATCTAATGAATGTCTTTTAACTAATTGGGCAACTGAATGTCTTTAAACTAGTTGGACTATCAAGATGACAATATCTTGAAATACAATGCCAACGGGTTTTCAGGCCCACCAAGTAGAATGGTTAGACTGGCCAAGTCAATTGACCAATCTGAATCCATTTGAGGGCAGCATTCAAGACCTCCAAAGCCTGGAACCAAGCAAGAACTGAAGATGTCTCCATGTGGCAGACTTCATCAAATCACAGCTTGCAATGGATATGCAAAACACAACTACTTTGCCGCACAAAATGTCCATCTATTCATATTTTTATTCATACAATACTTTTGGCACATTGAAATGAAGGAATATTTAAAATATCTGCTGCAATTTGGAAACACCTCAGACCTTGGGGGATAATGGTTTTGCGTCCCTAAAAAATGATCTGGAAACGTGTCAGCTGTCTGGTATGACTTAAATGAGCGTACTGTCCATACTGGATTTTCTTTGTCGTTTTTAGCAGGTTTTTCCCTCTTCCGTTATGACGGCCTCCTTCACTCCCTTTTTAGTTTCTCTCTCACCTCCATGACTCTCTATGCATTTGACATTTCCTCTCTGACCTCCCCATCTCCCTCTTCCCAGCTGTAGCTGTTTGTTTCCTGCTCTGCTTCCTCGTCCCTCTGTCCCTCTCCTGTCCTAAGGGGTGTTGGTGTGATGGCCGCACCAAAGTTGTCGACTGCCAGGGACGGGGCTTATACGACGTCCCTCGCCACCTCCAACCCGACACTGTAGAACTCCATCTCCAAGACAACCGTATCCGAGGGCTGGGTTCCATGGCATTCCGGGACACGCCCCTGCTGCGGGTACTGGATTTATCCAACAACTCCATCACGTCAGTGTCGCCTTCCACCCTGCTGGGTTTGAGGGGTCTGCACCGTCTCAGTCTGGCCAATAATGGGCTGAGAGAACTGGATAGAAGACTGCTGGGACCTGTTCGCTCTTTATCACATTTGGATGTGTCAAACAACAGGTACCACTGCGACACTGACAAGTCTCTTGTCCTTTACTCTGGTCTTGAACAACTCGAAACAATTTCTTCTGTGGTTCACATGCCCTTATTTTTACTATTTAAATTTTAAAATAACTAAAATAATACATTGAGTAAAGCCCAAATGCTCCATCCCCAAATGTCTGTATGGCTTTATACCATATAATCGCAATTTTGTTCACAAAATGTTGTTAAAGATATAAAGATATATATATATATATATATGTTCAGAAAATATATTTTCTTCACTACTTTCAAACGATCCACCAAATATAATTCAAAACTTCCGGCCCTTTCACAGTACTGAATCTGCCCTCATTAAACAATATTCGTCCAAATACTGATTCTGGTAAATTCCCATGGTTTTTGGACCTAGTTGAGTGCTTGCGCTCCAGATCATCTCTCCCGGTATGAACCCTCCAGAACCCTCAGGTCGTCAAGGTCTGGTTTGGTAAGGACAACGGTTAATGATCATTTAGTCATTATGTTATGCAGAGTTGGAACTGCCAGAAAAACCAGACTTCCACTAATTGATCACTTCTACATGTGGACTAATTCTGGACCTGTTGTTCCTTTAACCCATTCTGTTCCCAGTCTGACAGGTCTACCTGGTGCTTTGGGGGAGAGCATGAGGAACCTGACCCGGCTGGGGCTGGCCCACAACAGGTTCCAGCGGCTAGACAAGCCCCTGCTGGACAACCTGGAGGGCTTGGACCACCTCACCTTGAGGGGAAACCCCTGGAAGTGTGACTGCCAGCTCATAGGCCTCAAGCTGTGGCTGGAGACCTTCCTGTTCAAAGGTAAAGACGGCTGGGAGGCCGGTTTAGTCACACAGTTGTTCAAGCTAAAGGATGAAGTTAAGGCAACCAGTGTATCAGATACTCCTCAGGCATTAAAATAGTGACGTTGTCTGGCAACAATTAGCAACTATGTTAATTGTTCAAGCAGAAACACACCCAAACACAACATTCACAAGCTGTTCGAAAAGCCAATCTGGCAAATGATTGCCCCAGAGAGCCACTTGCACATCTGGGATTAAGCTGCCTAAAACAGTCGTCCAATTAGCAAGGAGTGTGAGTGTGTGTACCCGCGGGAATGCGGTAGCGGTTTATGAGTTTATCCCCGTTAGATGAGTACATATGGATCCCTGAGGACCGTCACTTTCAACACTGCTACTGGAGTGCATCTGAACGGGAGAAAGAAAAAGGCTAAGCGACTTGTCACTAATTTGTGCCTGGGTCATTTCAGATATCCGGTTGAAGTTCCCGCGTGACCGTGTGAGCATTGCAATAACACGCGTGTTTTCGTGTGAATGGGACTTTCAGTCTTCTGTTTTAACGGAGATTAGAAACAGACTAATACAACGATATAATGAATTCAAAAGAATGAGTTCCATTTAGGGCGCTTCAGCTCTCTGAGAGGAATTAAGACCTGTCCCCATTAATGACTGTAATCTCTGGAAAAAAGCCCATATCAGAGGATACATATTTTTTGTAAGTACAAACATCGCTACACACAAGCGCCTGATCGGATTATTTTCCTCTATAATGGTTTCTCAGTCTGTCATTCTAAAACATTAACATCTTGTGTGCTTTGTCATACAACTAGGTCCTCTGAACTAGGGCATGTTTAGAGAGGGAGTAGAAAGAGAGAGCAGTGAGAGAGTAGAGAGAGAGTAGAGAGAGTAGAGAGAGTAGAGAGAGAGTATAGAGAGTAGAGAGAGAGAGTAGAGAGAGTAGAGAGAGAGTAGAGAGAGAGAGTAGAGATTAGAGAGAGAGAGTAGAGAGTAGAGAGAGAGAGTAGAGAGAGAGAGAGAGAGAGAGAGGAGAGAGAGAGTAGAGAGTGTAGAGAGAGAGTAGAGATTAGAGAGAGAGAGAGTAGAGAGAGAGAGAGAGGAGAGAGAGAGAGTAGAGATTAGAGAGAGAGAGAGTAGAGAGTAGAGAGAGAGTAGAGAGAGAGAGTAGAGATTAGAGAGAGAGAGTAGAGAGAGAGAGAGAGAGAGTAGAGAGAGAGAGTAGAGATTAGAGAGAGAGAGTAGAGAGTAGAGAGAGAGTAAAGAGAGAGAGTAGAGATTAGAGAGAGAGAGAGAGAGTAGAGAGAGAGAGTAGAGAGAGAGAGTAGAGAGAGAGAGTAGAGAGAGTAGAGAGAGAGAGAGAGAGAGAGAGTAGAGAGAGTAGAGAGAGAGTAGAGAGAGAGAGTAGAGATTAGAGAGAGAGAGTAGAGAGAGAGAGAGTAGAGAGAGAGAGTAGAGAGTAGAGAGAGAGTAGAGAGAGAGTAGAGATTAGAGAGAGCGAGAGAGTAGAGAGTAGAGAGTAGAGAGAGAGAGTAGAGAGAGAGAGTAGAGAGTAGAGAGTAGAGAGAGAGAGTAGAGAGTAGAGAGAGAGAGTAGAGAGTGAGTAGAGAGAGAGTAGAGAGAGTAGAGAGAGAGAGTAGAGAGAGAGTAGAGAGAGTAGAGAGAGAGAGTAGAGAGAGAGAGTAGAGAGACAGAGAGTAGAGAGAGAGTAGAGAGAGTAGAGAGAGAGTAGAGAGAGAGTAGAGAGAGAGAAGTAGAGACAGAGAGTAGAGAGTGAGTAGAGAGAGAGAGAGAGAGTAGAGAGAGATAGAGTAGAGAGAGAGAATAGAGAGGGAGTAGAGAGAGAGAATAGAGAGAATAGAGAGGGAGTAGAGAGAGAGAATAGAGAGAGAGTAGAGAGAGAGTAGAGAGGGGGAGTAGAGAGGGAGAGGACGCTTAACGTGTCTAAAGTAGTCAGGCCTAATCGTTATAACACCGTTCTTTTATTACATCAATTGTAATGTTTGTTCCGATATAAAAAAGTATAATAATTTGGATGTACTTGCCGATTATAGTAATTTCCTTAAGTCTCCGTGCTCTTTTATTATTACTAGTAATAGTAAATTATAAAATACTTTGTTTTAGCATGAAAAGAGCTATTAAATACAATCAGTTGAGATCTGGTTGTGGTTTATAAACATCCCTGTTGTAGCTAGCTACTGTTGTTAAAGGTACTACAAATATGCTACAGAATTATGTCACAAGGTAGACGGATTTATGTTATAGATATATTCATAAACAAAGTCATGAACAGTATTCTGTAATAATTTATTGTAAATACATATGTGTCTGTAAAGTATTTTAAATTATACTTACTTTTTATTAGTACTAGAAGTCCTTTAAATTATCGACCAATGTAGATGTTCAACATGATGAAAATGCTTTTTTGTATTAAAATAATACTTCTTATTACTATAAGACAATAGCAGCCAAACATCTAATGTTACTAGTTATTGTTTCATTTCTACTGACGGCAACATTTTGAATAAACAATCTCTCTCTCTCTATTGGACACACTTCAAAATGAGATCTCAAAGCATTTTAATCCTGCAACATTTCAAATAAATAATCTCCCTGTCTGTTGGACACACGTAAAAACGAGATCTCACAGGATTTTAATCCTGCAACATTCCAATCTCTCTCTGTTGGCCACCCATGAAAACAAGATCTCACAGGGTTTTAATCCTGCACTATTATTACAAAGAAATAATCTCCCTCTCTACCCCATTTCCCAGGTGGGGTGGTAGATGAGGTCTCCTGCGCACAACCAGAGGGTATGAAAGACAAAGACCTCCAGGTGATCCCGTACCAGCTCTTTCACTCTTGCATGACCACCAGCTACAACTACTTGTTCGCCAACATTCACCACCTGGAGTCCGAGAGATCAACGAGGGGTCACACCCACGGCAACCAGCACGGCCCAATGAGCATGGGGGAGGGGTTCGGTGGAGCCGTGGGCGGCCTTCCGGAATGCGAGCCGAAGCAGCGGCCTCGCCCAGTGAACTTGCGTCACGCCATCGCCACGGTGATCGTGACGGGCGTGGTGTGTGGCATTGTGCTGATGATGATGCTGGCGGCGGCCGTATACGGCTGTGCCTACGCCGCCCTGATGGCCAAGTACCAGCGGGAGCTGAAGAAGAGTGAGGAGAGTAAGGGAGAACGAGGAGGTGATCACACCAAGGCAGCCCAGAAAGAGCCCCTGGAGAATGCTATCGCCTAGGGAACGGGAATGACCGTGAACGCATTCACTTTCAACCCACACCTAAAACATACCTGTGTGTGTGTGTGTGGGTGTGTGCGTGTGTGTAATTCTAACCGTGTGTTCAGCCTAAACTTTAACCTCTGTGCCAATGGATTGCACTTGTCAACTACAACTGGGTTATGCTTCAAACAGGAAAAGGAAATAAAAGGAAAGAGAAACATCAAGTAGAAATAGTGGAGAAAACATTTGCTTCAGACAGGTGTGTAGGTACTGCACTGTATCTAATTCACCGAAGAAATCCCTTTATAATCCCCAAAATGCAAATATGGGAACCACAAACTATGCAGAAATGCATATTTAATGAGCACAAAATAAGATACAAACGTCCTACGCTGTATTGAAAAAGTCCTGTAATCCTTTCCTCAAAAGTGAGTGAACCACTTCTGAATTTGATGATAATCAATCTAGAGGTGCAGGGATTTGGTGACTATCTTTTGCTCTGGGTAAGACCCACGTTTCATTGAAACTCCATTGCCACCTGAGTATCAATATCCAGAGAGATGAAATATATATGGATACATGTCTGTTTATAGATACAGTAGCTGTAAAAGTTATCATCTGAATAAGTAGCTGTTTGGTTCATGTCTCCTTGTAGTTGTTCATTCTCCTTGCAGATTCTCAGCAGGCAGCTACTCTACACATGTTTGTAAGTGTATGTTTGCTGTGGATATTCATGTACGATGGCACGGAGTGTGTGTGTGTGTGTGTGTGTGCAAGCACATTAAAAAATACATTTATTTTCCCTAATGTATGGAAGACGGGTTATTCTACAAGCAATAATGAAACAAACTAAAAAAGAAAGTAAATCCAAACCATGTGTTGCATATTCTTTCCTACAAACCCAACATACATCCTTTAGAAGTGCGTAATAAGACAATTTGAGCGCCAGCTAAATGCCTCTTCTCTTAAATGACTCTATGGTGGAGACTACACTGATATGCCAAAACATCAACTCACTGGTGAAGCCATTAACATTGACAATCTTCTAACAAGAGCCCAATTATGTGTAGATTAGTTGGTAAGCAAAACAAAATGTTTTTGTGTTTAATGGTATGAATTCAGGAGAAATGAGCACGAATAAAGACCTGAGCGTCTTTAACAACTTTAACAACTGGCCAGATTAATGGGTCAGATGTGAAAGGCTTGTGAAGTGCACCCGTTGAACAGTGCTGAGTGGTGAGGGACAAACGACAAACCAGAGACAGGGTGTTGGGCGCCCAAGGCTTATTGATGCATCAGGGCAACAAAGGCTATCAGGTCTGTTTCAAACCGACAGAATGTGGCACATGTCACTGAAGGTTTGATTCACGGTTATGGGAGGAATGTGTCAGGGGTTGGCCTTGTTTTGGTGACACGTGGAAGACCAACATCACATTAGTAATCATGCATGTGAATGTGTGTGTGTGAATGTGTGAATGTGCGTGTGAATGTGAATGTGTGAATGTGTGAATGTGAGTTAGCGATTACAATTGCTAACATTCTGACAAACATGTCGCGGATACTACGGAGACATCAGCAATAAGAGAAAAAGACAAAATCCCCTCCAAAATCAGTGAATGGACACGGTTTCTTGTCACAGGACAGGATCCTCTACATATACTTGCTACAATACTGTAATGATGGTACAAAAATGACCCAGTTAATGAAAAAGCGAGGAGACATATTACCGGCTGAAATAATTGTACAAACCTATGGAGTGTACCAGGCAATTTAGTCATTATATCCGTTTGAGCAGGAAAACCTCACAAAGCCACGTGAGTGAAATGTTCCAGAAGTGACCAGAAGGACCCAGCAAGCCATTCAGAAAGCGAGCAAAGATAAATAGCCCTCCAACTATAGACAAACAACGTGCCTCTACACAAAACCCACCCATTCACACATAAAGACACATAAGCACAAGCACACAGGCTAACACACACACACACACACACACACACACACAAATAGTCGCTGTGAGTCAGAGACGTTTACAGTGCCCTGGGTGTGTGACATGATGTCACTGGGCTGTCGCGTTACGTTAACGTATTAGCGTATTCATGAAGCTCAAGTCCACTGGAGGGGAGAGGAAAACCAAGCTCAACAATTCCTCCCCACAATTACTAATAAACAGAATGTCCGGTCCAGACTACGCCAAATAATTATTACATTCCCACTCTGATTTGAGTGGTGTAATTATCATCACTGTAGTTAGGGCAGTTCTCAACGCTTTCACTCATGGTACTCATCATTGTTCAAGTCACAGTATGTCGGAGATTATAAAACAGGTGGTATGACTCTTTAATGCTGATTGGCTGAATGCATATTTTTTACTGTTGTAATTGCGTTGTAACCGTTTTATAGTGGCAATGTGACACCTCTGTAGTTTCTGGTACACAGCCAATGTGTCACTGCTAAGGTGTGTACCAACACACTCTGTGTTTTGTGGTTCGTGTTAACAGTTATTTGTTATGTTGTATTGACCATATACCACACCCCCCTCAGGGTCCTTAGCATTTTTTTGTTTATTCTGTTAAATTGATGTTGGTATAATTGGTAATAGCATTTTTACTGAGATGACGGTTCAACTGTAATGTGTGTGTGTGTGTGTTTGTCCGCATGGCACTGCACAGACTCTCCCTCTCTTCACTTTCTGCTCCAACACACTGCCCTCTCCCTTAGGCCAGAGATACCCACAATGCAGCATTCGCATAGCATCACGTTCAGGCACCGTGAAATTGTCCTCTTTCCCTCTGTCTCGCTGTGCCAGTTATTTCCTTCATTCTCAAACACCATTTCTTCAGTCTCCTTCCTAAAATGTTTTGTGTCGTTCTAACTCGATGGATAAGTCCCTCTGTCTGACAGATTTTTTATCATCTTGTTCATTATACCAATCTCCAATATCTACTCAAAAAAACGTCAGTAGCCAGTTTATTATGTACGCCACCCACTTCATGTGTGTTCCTGTATAAACTGGCCACAAACTGTATACGCAGACTGGGTTTGCTTAGAAGCAAATAATTGTTGACAACATAGAAAATAATCTCCTAATGTTTGTTTAAAACAGAAATAATTTTGCTAAATACTTGTTTTCTCTTAAATACATTACAATGCTAGTTAGTTAGTTAGCTAGCTAGCCAATTTGACATTGACTAACTGTAAACCCTTGGTATCAACAGCTGAAACGGACCACCTTTTAATTCCCCCAGGGAAGCACTCTTGTCATTGTTACTATATCTATCTGACCTTTCAGAATCAAAACAACACAACCTTCTGTCCGTGTGCAACTTTTCCAATGTAAGGCAACCTTTCTATAAATAGTGTCTACTAAACTTAAACGACCCATCAAATATATTACAGCTAATCTAGCTCTTAGCACTGTATATCACCCCATGCTGAGAAGATTTATGAAAATGACTGCATGTGTTGCATTGGAATAGATACTCAGCCCAGGACAAAATGGCAGAACATACATTTGCCAAGTTTAGATAGTGGTTAGGCATAAGCGGAATTAATTTAGCAACAACCAATAAAAAGCTTTATAGAAACTAGGGTGTATGTGTTTGCGTGCATTTGTGTGTGTGTGTGTGTGTGTGTGTGTGCAAGAGAGGTCATGACGTCCTAGAAAAGAAATATCCTCTTTTTATCCTAAATGAATGTCCTAAAACAGACAAAACTGAGTAACAGCTTCTAGAATTCAGCTTTCAAGCCCCTGTCGCCTTCTCTCACACAAAAGCACAAACACGTCTTCCTAAAACAAACACGCACAGACAGAACCTGAAAGCTCATCTCACACGCCACATCCTGGACAAACTTTCCATGACAGACGCGCAAATCTCACGAAAGGATATCCAGAGGTTGACCTTACACCGTGCCTGAGGTGGGACGGCTGAGGAGGCCAATCACTGATTGGCCAGGCCGACACGCAAGCCACAGCGACACAGCGGCACAGTGACACAGCGACACGGCGGCACAGCGGCACAGCCTGACTAAGGGTGTGAAGAACAGGGTGCCATCGAAGAGCATGCTTGAAAGAGTCACATGCGAAAGGGTTTCTGACTCAAGTGGTTTTAGTGTCTCAATCCACTTACCCGCTGCAATAGGAGATTCCCTCTGACTCAAGTGGTTTTAGTGTCTCAATCCACTTACCCGCTGCAATAGGAGATTCCCTCTCATCCAGGAGATGGATTACGGTGCTGACCAACAGAATACTTTTATTGTCATTCCCTAAGACACAGAGGACAACCAGTGTCATTCCCCAAGTTGTCATTTCTAGTATATTCTAAACTGCTGGTAACAGCGACAAACCCAGTAGGGCCCAGTTCTTCATCTGGATATGATTAATAATTAGAAATGAATTGATGGTTGACTTAATTGGGGACCGCCAATCTATGAAATCTGAATGAAAATCTAGGTGGGCACAGAAGATCCTGAATATAATTAGAGAAAAAGTTATTGGATGAAAGTCTTTTAGTCAGAGTATTGGAAGTTTCTTGAAAGAAACGTGTGTGTGTGTGGCTAATTATCTTGTGAGATCCGGAAGTCCTCACGATTAAAGTAAACTAACAAAAGTTCTTGCAAGTGAGCTTTGCTAAATAAGAGTTTAATGTTGGGGTATGTCAAAGTGAAATATGTGTGTGTGTTTGTGTGTGTGTGCGTTCAGTACATGAGGCATGCAGCTCAATCTAGAGTGGACTTCATTGTAACATATCCCATTTAAACCTAGAGCAATCAGCCCTGTCCATAAAAACAGAGCCCAGAAAAAAATTAAACATAGAGAGAGAGAGAGAGAGAGAGAGAGAAGAGAATAATGTCTTGAAACGTCATGTAGGGGGAAAATACATTTGGTTGAAGATAATCATCGTCCACTGCATATATGTGGTAATGGAAATGCTGTATATATTGGTCATTAGCCATTTGCACATCAACACACTACCATGCTCCCTCAGCTTGGCTGCAACACATTATAGACCACTAAAAACATTCCTCCATTCTGGAATATGAGCGGGACATATTGTGCTAAATGAGAAGTCTCTGACGTCCACATGTAACTATGTGCGTGTGCATCTAGTGTACACAAGGTGGAGCTGTTCTACCAGAATCCACAATGTACAGAGGATTGACTGTCTCAGCTGGTCCTGTCTCAGCTGGTCCTTTCCCACAGCGGTCTGTCTCAACTTTACCTGTCTCAGCTGGTCCTGTCTCACAGTGGTCTGTCTCAACTTGCCCTGTCTCAGCTGGTCCTGTCCCACAGCGGACTCTCTCAGCTGACTGTCTCAACTTGCCCGGTCTCAGCTGGTCCTGTCTCACAGCGGTCTGTCTCAACTTTCCCTGCCTCTCAGCTGACTGTCTCAGCTGGTCCTGTCCCACAGCGGACTGTCTCAACTTTCCCTGCCTCTCAGCTGACTGTCTCAGCTGGTTCTGTCTCACAGCGGTCTGTCTCAACTTTCCCTGTCTCACAGCGGTCTGTCTCAACTTTCCCTGTCTCACAGCTGGCTATTTAGTGGTCAATGATCACGGAAGTACCTACCTGTATTGAATGGTAATGAGTAGACAAAGGTACCAGGAACCTGTTCAGCCGCTCTCTTGTACCACAGGGGAAAGTGATCTGCGTTGAACACACCTTCCTTATCCTCAGCTGTCAGGAAGTCTCTTGAGACAGACAGTAAGTCGGAGGTGATGAAACACCATCAGAGGACCCACTCACAAACAGGATTCATGCTGATTCAAACAAGTTAAAGCAGCAAAAAAGAGTGTCCGCTTTCGTGTTGTTTACTTACTGATTCGTAAGCTGGTCCGGTACTACAAAAAGATTTATTCTGGACAGCCCGGTTCGTGTGCCAAGGTAGGCTATCTCCACTCCCTTATCGGAGTTCCTGGAAATCAGACGTGCAATAGCACCAGTGTGCTGTGATGCTAAATTAAACACATAATGAAGGAACTGGACGGCTAAGACCATCGGTGCTGCACAAAGAGGGAACCAACTAGACAGGGTAAAGGAAGGGATTGGCGCATCATTTATTTTGAGAGGGAGTACTGTATTCTGTGTGAAAAGACAAGGGCGAGTGTATTACATATCTGTTTATGTTGTGTTTTTTGGGGTCTCTGAGAGAGTTAGTGTGTGTTGTGCATGCCTGTGTTTGTGGGTAATTTGTGTGCGAACATACTCTGACTTGTTGAGTACCAGGCTGGTCCAGTAGGCTTCAAGAGGAGCTGTTACCACTGCGTCAAACAGCACCTCCTGGATCAGTTCCTTATCGCCTAAAACAAAATAGAACAGAAAAAAACACAATAGAACACAACAGAGATGCACAGAATTGAACCAAACAAAATAGAACAGGGAACATGATCTCATAGAACAAAATACAACAGAACAACAGGACAGATAAACCTAAAACAGAATGAAAAGAGTATATAGGCCTAATGAGTTGTCAGATTAGAGGGTTAGTAATGTGTACATAGAGGTAAATGAGCTTAGAATTTAAATTAGATAGAGAACAAAGGGAGAGTAGCGTTATCTCTTTTACATGCCAATAAAACGCTATGAATTAGATTGATAGCGAAAAAACAAGAGACAGAGATATATGAAAACAAAGAGAGAAAGAGGGTAAACCGTATCTGCTTCCAGCTTAGAAAATGAGGTGGAAACTAAGCAACATAATCCCCTGTCAAGGAAATAACCACATCTCAGAAACATATGCACTTCCCTCATATCATACAGATCCAGAAATAATTTTAAATCAAATATCCATATCAGTTAGGTGAAACTATAACCATGACACAGGAACAACCAATAGACCAGTGATGTCAAACTCATTTTCACCCTGGGCCTCAAAGGGCCGTTTGTAACTGTCAGACTGTATACATGATACCACTCCTTAATATATTGTTAAATAACTGCATTTGATTATTATTTATTCAAGTGTACAAATACTGTACATGCATTTACTTAAATGTTTAAATATATGTAAAGACATATTTATGTTATTATAACACTAATTCCTTTAATTTCAGATTCAGAAACATTACTCCATCAAATTTGTTACACAAAATCAACAAGCATTATGGGATATTAGTTTATGGTCACAGAAATGCTTTAAAGGAGCATACTTTTGTTTTATGACAATAATGTTCCAGTTTTAGCACTCGCGGGCCACATAAAATAATGCTCTCGCGGGCCTTGAGTTTGACACACGTGCAATAGAGCATTGTGAACCTAACTGGTATTTATTTAGCTGTTGAATTTGTTCTCTTGTTTCTTGTGTAATGTTTTTTTCAGTATTTCTGTTTTGTTTTTACTAACATGTATTATATCTTTCCCAATTTCTTTCACTATGGCACAACTGCGGAACACAATCAGGGCGTTACCCTATATGACTGTTTTTTGAAACCATAAAGCGCACATTCGTGCCAAACATTTGTCAGCATGTTAGCAACATCCTTAGTGCAGCTCTGTTTGTTGACCACTTCAATTGGTCAATTTAGTCACACAATGGAAAAATAACTTGATGTTTAGAATTAAAGCCCTTGATGCCATGAGCACATGACATCAAATTGAGCTCAAATGTGTTGTGTTTGATGGTAGTTTTAGTTATCTGTGAATTACTGTCCTTTTCACTGTTATAATTTGCTTGATTTATGTTATGGGTCTCACTACCAACCACCCAAGCTTTTACGCCAAAGAGTTGTCACTGCAAAACCAAGCCATGAGTTTAAACCAAGATCCAGATAAGGGAGAACCAGCCAAAAGGACAAACATCTATGCAGCACTTACATCATCAGGCCTCTTTAGTAGAGTGGCTAGACGGGTCCTTTCCTGAGTAAAATGCATATTACATGTTGCCTGTTATGCTACAGTTGTATTTCCACATTGGTAATAACTGCGTTATTACCACAATTGTGTTCCTTGGTTCATTGGTTTAATATGGTGGTAATTTGGAGTATCCTTAGCTAGAGGAAACTGACCTGTCATGTGTAATTAGTATGTGTAAGTGTCTCTATGATAATACTATAATAATATTAATAATAATATTCTCCTGCATCCAACACATTGACTACTAGAACTGATTGCTCGCCCACCGTTTAATCTACCTAGACCTTGACATGAGGAGAATGATGGAGATGAGACGTTGTAAGGGGATGATGGAGAAGTATGCATCGATTTGCATATTCTATTTCCAACAGTTGACACCAAACACGATAAGCTAGCTAAATACAGTTGATATCGGCTAATATAATTTACCCACATTACCTGACATAAATGCTGGCTGCAATCTTCAGAAACCTCACTTTCTGTATTAGCACCTGACTCTACCTAATAATAAATAACTATTGGGGAGCTAATGGTTGGGAAGTACCAGAGCATTTTTCAAAGTTACAGAATGACATAGAGAAGCGTATCAAATCATTCTCAACCTATGAGAGTAACTTAAACCTAATATAGACAAAAATGGCCTCGAATGGCAAATTGAGCAATTTTACCCTTCTTTATTTGAGAATGTTTTGAACTGATGGAGAAAGAGACAACAACAGACAGAAAGACAGAGCAAAAGATCACAAATTATAAGGATTTTTTTAGATGTAATGAGGGTGACTTACATTTGAGGTGTGGTTCCCGTCCACTGAGGTACAATTTAATGGCGTCTATCTGTGACAGGTACCGATGCTCTGGCTGCTCGTCTGTGTTACAATACGTCCTGCAGTGGAAACACACACTGAGTTTGTGACTGTTACAACACGCAAGTGCACACACAAACACACCAACACACACACACACACACACACACTCATTTTGTGGCTGTTACAACACGCAAGTGCACACACAAACACACAAACACACACACACACACACACACAAACACACACACACACACACACACACACACAGTGCTCCTACCATTCATTGGCTAGTTGTACGTCAGGGTGCTCTAAGTCATGAAGACCTAGGACAAATAAACACACTTTAGTCAACAACAAAAACGTATCACCTGAGGGGATCACACACTATTGAACAACATTAATGGATCTGAACAGAAGTGGGTTTGGGCTTTAGAGATGCCTAGAGGACTTAATGATCTGAACAGAAGTGGGTATGGGCTTTAGAGATGCCTAGAGGACTTAATGATCCGGTTGGCAGGTATCATTCCTGACTGTGTTGTGAGCCATAACATATATTTCGGGTACTACTTCACCAGACAAAATCACCATTTCAAATGATACGACTTCTCCCGTAAAAAATCTTTGCTGTGCTAAATGGACAATCAGTTTCGCCGGTTGACCCCTTCCTCAAGACCTAGTTGGTCATTGGCTAATCTCTCCTGATGTCTGGGTTGGTCATGTGATCACAACTACATCCCAGTCTTCAGAAAGGTCCAGTAAAATTCCTTATATTGCAACTACGCTGAAGCAGATGCTTTTAATGCAGGGAGACACAGATGAGACATTTTTTTTATTTCTCTGAAATATGTTTGACTTGTAGATGACTGCCTGAGAATTTCCAAATTGTCAAACTCTTTCCACAGAAGGCGTAGTTTCTTTGGGGTTTGGCTCCCAACCTAACGGTCTAGTACAACCGTACTAGATTGATTATGGTCACGGTCAGATTAGTTAGAAGCTCCATTAACCAGTTGTTATAAATAGCCTGAACCCCTTTCTAAAGGAATACTGGCCCTGAAATATCATGGTACACTTTAGGCCGGTGCAAACACCTTTTCAGCGTCACTTACATGGTAAAGATGCTAGTTTTTAGCTCTGCTTTAATTTATAATTCATGTCCTGTGTGTCAGGCGAAATATGCCTCTCCTGAGTGACTCTGACAGGATTAAAGTGTCATGTCATGCTCACAAAGCTCCACGCTAGACAGGTGTTTATAAAAACACGCTTAGAGTCACATCATGAATATTAACTGACATGATTCTGGGCAAGACACATAGGAAATACATATGAGGCGTAAAATGGCATGGAGTGATAGACAGAGTGATTGGGTGATAGGGGAGAGAAAGTCTAAAGAGAGAAAAAATGAGAGAGAAACTCAAATGGGAAAAAAATATTTTGGTAGATGCATGTGAAATAAAAATAAAAGCTCAAATAATAATACTTAAAATAGTATTTAAAGAAAGGACAATTTTTTTCAGGACAGATTCTAAATGGCACACCACCAACAAAACTGTATGTATTTTCTTCAGTACTGAAAAAGTAAGTGAGAGAGAAATAGAAATTAGTCTACCTTCCTCAACTGTGACGTTTCCCCTGAAGAAGTATTTCCCATGGCCTCTGGAAAAGGCCACTCCTAGACTGAACACATACACCTCTATAAGACACCTGTATAGGGCATACACACACACACGTTTGGAAGATGATCAAACCAAAGAGACTGCTATGTGTAATTTCACCTGAAAGGGGTCCCCTTGATGTCAGTGTAGTAGTAGTCATTATGGAGTACCAGCACACGCTTCTGAAACACAGGAAGAAGACAACACTTAATGCAACAAACCCACAGTGATGAGTGTTGAGGCTATTGCTGGAGGGCCCTCCACAAACGGTCTTTTTTGGAAGTGTTTACATGCTCAGAATTGTATTCCCTATTATCTGGCTCCACCATGTGGCATACGTGTGTATATGCCCTAGAGCAGGGGTATTCAAATCTGGACCTTAATGCCAGTTCCACAATTTATTCTTTTGCAAGCCTCTAACTTTTTAAACCCTGGGACACCAGGTGGGTGCAGTTATTGAACACGTTGAACAGAAAACCATCATGCTCCGGACCACGTAGGGTAAGACTTGAAAAGCCCACCCCTAACAAACTGATTTTACTGTGTGTTGTCATCAGTTAGGGAACTATATCCACAATTAAGCATTGGTATTAAGTAAATGCTGTATTTACCGTTGGTATTAAATGCAAATAATGCGAATGTACAGGTTAATCTCTAGTCTAGATCATAGTACATACAGTTGGATGATGCTAAAATGACTAGCCTACAAGGTTGTTTTATTGAGTTTATCCAAATACTTTTGGATGGTTGGATTACAATCTCTCTTTTAAAAGTTGGTGAAAAAACTTAACATACAATTTTGTCTGTTGGATTCTGGGAAATCAGACAACTATCCAAAAGTACCCCTTAAAATATAAACGTGATCGGTACGTTGAGAGATTCCAGTGAGATATGTTGTGTGTCCAAGTGTGGGTATGAGGTTTAACGTTGAATTTGTTTATTTACACATATACACACAAACAGACAGGCGGTAAAACAAGTCTGTGTATGGGGTTTAACGTTGAATTTGTTTATTTACACATATACACACAAACAGACAGGCGGTAAAAAAGTCTGTGTATGGGGTTTAACATTGAATTTGTTTATTTACACATATACACACAAACAGACAGGCGGTAAAAACAGGGAATCACTAGAATGCTGTCTCGCTCGGATTTGGCAACATGTACTCAGAAGAGATAAGACTCTAAAAATCCCACCGTGTGGTCTCCTGTGCCCCCCGCCCTCCACACACACGTACACCAGACAAACGCACACACGCACACACGCACACACGCACACACACACACACACACACACACACACACACACACACACACACACACACACACACACACACACACACACTAGCACTCCCACTGCAGCTCACACCACCCTCTGTGATATCAGTGGCGTGTGTAAGTATGTGTGTGTGTGTGTGTGTGTGTGTGTGCGCGTGTGCGTGTGTGTGTGTGTGTGCTGAGATCTGTGGGGGGAATATAGGTGAGTAAGCGTGGCATAGTAAAGCAGCCCAGCTGAATGTTTGCTTATCCATCCTAGACTGGAAGTAGAACATTTGTATGTTTGCAGTAGTCCAAAACAATGTGCAATATACATTGTATAACTCAATGAGCCCTAAAAAGTCTCACTTCCGTATCTAACGATTACCCAAAAGGGATAAAACATTACTGTGTTCTTTCTGTTTATTGGTGTGTAGGCGAACTTAACTACACTGGGTAGAAACAGTATGTACACGGATATATATTTAAAGCAAGGTTAGTAAACAATCCTTTTTTTCTCTTAATCCCTGATTGTATACGCATTTATTGCATAGCTTATTTTGAGTGGGTTATTACATATCATGCAATATGGTTATGTGGTACCAATGCTTAATTTGAGCCGGATCATGATGTATCTTTATGGCCACCAGATCCATGGCTTGCCAGCTTTACAATGTGTTCAGGGACCTCCTGACTTACAAGTGTAGCACTGTGTAGTATACAATAGTATATAATGTAGCACTGTGTAGTATACAATAGTATATAATGTAGCAATGTGTAGTATACAATAGTATATAATGTAGCACTGTGTAATATACAATAGTATGAATATAATGTAGCACTGTGTAATACACAATAGTAAGAATATAATGTAGCACTGTGTAATACACAATAGTATATAATGTAGCACTGTAGTATACAATAGTATATAATGTAGCACTGTGTAATATACAATAGTATGAATATAATGTAGCACTGTGTAATATACAATAGTATGAATATAATGTAGCACTGTGTAATACACAATAGTATGAATATAATGTAGCACTGTGTAATACACAATAGTATGAATATAATGTAGCACTGTGTAGTACACAATAGTATGAATATAATGTAGCACTGTTTAGTACACAATAGTATGAATATAATGTAGCACTGTGTAATACACAATAGCATGAATATAATGTAGCACTGTGTAATACACAATAGTATGAATATAATGTAGCACTGTGTAATACACACTAGTATGAATATAATGTAGCACTGTGTAGTACACAATAGTATGAATATAATGTAGCACTGTGTAATACACAATAGTATGAATATAATGTAGCACTGTGTAGTACACAATAGTATGAATATAATGTAGCACTGTTTAGTACACAATAGTATGAATATAATGTAGCACTGTGTAATACACAATAGTATGAAAATAATGTAGCACTGTGTAATACACAATAGTATGAATATAATGTAGCACTGTGTAATACACAATAGTATGAATATAATGTAGCACTGTGTAGTACACAATAGTATGAATCTAATGTAGCACTGTGTAATACACAATAGTATGAAAATAATGTAGCACTGTGTAATACACAATAGTATGAATATAATGTAGCACTGTGTAATACAAAATAGTATGAAAATAATGTAGCACTGTGTAATACACAATAGTATGAATATAATGTAGCACTGTGTAATACACAATAGTATGAATATAATGTAGCACTGTGTAGTACACAATTGGTTGACATTGTACACACAACATGTTGTCGTTAAGCTCAGCACCCAGTTGATTCCATATGACAATCTAAATGTGATTGAGTTACAGTCTGTTTGGCATAAGCGTATAGATTCTACCATTTATATTATTTATGTCTGTGTGCTATTGTGTTTTTCTTTGATGACTTAATGTTTCAAGAGGTGTGTTTAGTGAGGTCATTCTCAGGACTAATGTGTTTATAGTTTTCTAAAGGTGTAAGGTTATCTAAGGGTGATAAAACTATTTCATGTAACAAGAAGCGTGTGAGCGTGCGGCAGTGCGCGTGTTTGTGGGCAGCCTGGGAAGAGATGTTTCCAGAAAGATGAGAGAGGTCTGGCCAGAGGGGGTTCAGAGTGGGTCATCAACAAAGAAAAGAGATTCAAGCCTTGTCTCTCACACTAGGAAAGCTCTCTGTGTGAGGATATACAGTGTATATAGAAAGTCTACACACCCCTGGTAAAATGGCAAGTTTTGTGAAAATTAGACAAATTAGACAAAAACAAACTGAAAAATACAAAATAAAACCCTTATTAATATTAATAAAAGCTCAAACTAAATGAAAATACTTGCAAAAGGCAAACAATTATAAGATCTATCCTGACGCAGATATTTTTCCTGGTGTACGAGAGGAGCTTCAAATATTTTTTTATTTGTTAATTATCCACTAGGATTCTCGTACCCGTATCTACCGTATATACCGCTACTCTTATATAACGCATATACCGCTCCCCGTATATATACTGTATATACCGCTACTCGTATATACTGCTACCCGTATATACCGCAACTCTTATATAACGCATATACCGCTCCCCGTATATATACTGTATATACCGCTACTCGTATATACTGCTACCCGTATATACCGCAACTCTTATATAACGCATATACCGCTCCCCGTATATATACGGTAGATACCGCTACTCGTATATACTGCTACCCGTATATACCGCTACTCTTATATAACGCATATACCGCTCCCCGTATATACCGTATATACCGCTACTTGTATATACTGCTACCCGTATATACGCTACTCTTATATAACATATATACAGCTACCTGTATATACCGCTACTCGTATATAACGTATACACCGCTACCCGTATATACCGTATATACTGCTACTCGTATATAATGTATATACCGCTACCCGTATATACCGTATATACTGCTACCCATATATACCGTATATACTGCTACCCGTATATACTGCTACTCGTATATAACGTATATACCGCTACCTGTATATAACGTAACGCTACCCGTATATACCGCTATCCGTATATACCACACAAACAATTCAGTAACATGTTTTTCTTTAAAGTGCGCCTACCATCTAACCATACCCTTAAGTATGTATATGTAGAGAACTGTTTGGTTTGAAGGTCCAAGATAGTAGTTACAGAAGTGTTTCTAAACATGTGTTATCTTAGCATTAAAAACATTTAGCTATAGCAATTGGGGCAATAGAGTTTATCACTGTGTCTTCTGGATTTAAATGCAAAACACAGTATCTGACATTGTCACTAATGTTGTTTGTATGAAGTGAGAACAGCAGTGGGTGTCCTGGACCGGCACCTCCAGCCCACATAATGGTATGACAGCCATCTAATTTTTGCTTTGTGTTAATGTTCTCTCACCAATTAGTGGTAACTACCCTGTGTTGCCCTAATTGGGGAGCCTATTTAATTAAGTTAAATGTTTGAATGCCACTTTGAATTATTATCTGAGATATATGGTCTCATTTCGGTTGCTGCCTCTCAGTTTGTTATTTTTGCAGATTAAAGTCAAAATAAAGGAAAAGATGTATCAGCAAAGCTCTGCACTTGCGCCCACTTTCAGCCGGCACCAGTACAGTGTTCAACGTATTGAACATCCCCCATTTAAGCCACTCTAAAAGCTCTGACTTGACCACGCCCACCATGACAGTCTGAGTTCTATCTTTAGGATAGACATAGCACTATTGGCAGGCATCAGTGCCAAGTGCTATAGATGACAGATTGCTCAAAAGTATGGTCTACAGTGCCAAAAGCTTTTGACAAGTCAAACATGCAGCTCAGTGCTTTTTATCATGAAGGCATTTGCTAAATAGTTTACAACAAGCATAGTGACTGAAGCGGTACTGTGTTTACATCTAAAACCTGATTGGTTAATGCGTCCGAAATCGCGTACTTCCATACTTTATAGTATGCGAAAAACAGTATGCGAGCAGAGTAGTATGTCCGAAATCACAGTATTCGAAAAACAGTATGCGAAAAGTACCCGGATGACCTACTACTTCCGGCGAGATTCTGAAGTGTGCATACGATGGACACTTTACTATCCCATGATGAAATAGGAGAGAGCAGTTCTCGTTACATTTAAAAATGTCGGAAACCGAAGACGCGGCAGTCTTCAAGTGTAACTACTTTAGAAATGTTAATAAAAAAAACTACTTTAGAAAACACTTTTTGTTTCTTTGTGGTTAAATTGTATTTGTTTAACATCATGTAAGTAAACGATTGACTTAAAAGCAGGTTTGCTTTATGCGTGGTGGTAGGAGGACGCGGACCTGAAGGAAGAACGCTTCTCTTGCCCGGTAGATTATACAAGTAGAACACGGCGCATATGTAGTACGTCCGGACTCCATTCATACTACCCGGATTCATACTATATAGAACGTACTTTTTTAACAGTCGCAAAGTACGTTCTTGTTTAAATGTAGTACATACTCAACATAGTACGCGATTTCGGACGCAGCCATTGTAACTTTTTGTTAACTAAAGATTCTAGGATCTTTGCCAGACACGGGAGATTAGAGATATCTGGATCAAAAAGTCTGGTGAATTACTTGAACGTCAATGTAAAACATGAACCGTCACACTTACCCCTTTGTCCACAGTCTTCTTCACCTCCATGGAAAAGGTTCCCGTCTTCCTGTTCACCATGGCATTACGCAGCTAAAGACACAGAACACACAGCCCGTCATAGTCACGAGCTCACCTTCATAGATCACTGAATTGCAGTCCATCTCAGAGATCGCTCTCTTATTTGACAAGACCGAGTCCAAGTTCTCTTCACAATAATCTGTTTTATTTATTCTCCAGAACAGATAAGCATTTGGTAAAAGACCAAACATTATAATGGGGACAATAAAGAAACAGTGAAACTGCAGAAAACAGATGTTGTCCGACACTTATGTGTTAGTTACACATCAAAGCATCTCTACTGTATGCCACTAAATCAGTTCATTATCAGTGAATTTCCCCATTCAGCCAATGACCTGCTTTTCAGCTGCTCAGTCTTGCCCTACCCCCTAGGTGCACGACACCTGGCTTGGGAAAGGTCTGGTTGGGGAAGGTCTTTATTTGTTTCTAAGTGTAGACATTTTTGGTGCAGGTGTTGATGTAATCCAGAACGGAGGATGCATATGATTTAATGTTAATATGGGAGTCAGTGGTAGTCTGAGTGGAGGATGGATATGATTCAATGTCCATATGGGAGTCAGTGGTAGTCTGAGTGGCAAACAGACTCCAGTATCTGTGTGTTGACACTGGAGATAAAAGTGATGAGTAGGAGCCCTCAGGCCACACTTCGACAGTATTCTGTACTCTTGTGGGGTGTGGACATTTTGGTTGAATTTGGGCAAAACTTTTATCTAGCTGGACTGGTTGAAATCCCCTGCAGCAATTACAACGGCATCGGGATGAGCAGTCTGCTGAATGCTAATGGCAGCCTGTAGTTCTTTCATCGCTAGCTTAGCTGTAGCATCAGGTGGAATGTAAGCTGCGGTAACAACAATATATGTGAACTCTGTAGGCAAGTGAAAGGGTCTGCCATATGATCAGTGCGAAAGACACAGAGGTTTTCATGGCGGATAGCATTATCCGGCATGCATTTTCAACCAGTCACTGTCTCTGCCTCCTCAACCCTCACCCTGAAAACTGGTGTCCCACATGGCTGTGTGCTTAGCCCGCTCTTGTACTCCCTCTTCACCCACGACTGCGTACCTCCACACAGCTCCAAAAACATTGTCACATTTGCAGATGACACCACAGTAGTTGGTCTGATCAGCGACAACAATGAGGCAGCCAACAGAGGAGATCAAGCACCTAGTGGCTTGGTGTGCAGATAAAAACCTGGCCATGAAAATCAAATAATTTATTGTCGATTAGAGAAAGACAAATATCATACATGCCCCAGTTTTCTTTGATGAGACCACGGTGGAAGGTGGGGCCGGCTACAAATTCCTGGGTGTCCACATCTTCAACGACCTAACCTGGTCCCTCAACACTGCAACCCTGGTCAAAAAGGTGCAACAGCGCGCTGCACGGTCAAGAGCATTCTAACCAACTGTCTTACAGTCTGGTACAACGGTTCCTCTGCAGCTTCCCAGAAGTCCCTGCAGTGGGTGGTGCAATCCAGCCAGCGCATTATTGTTGCTCAGCTCCCCCCCATCAAAGACATCCAGCACAAGCGTTGCGTGACATTATCAGGGACCCCTCACACCCGAGCCATAAACTGTTAACCGCCTTCCATCAGGCAAGCGTTACAGATCATTACTCACCCGCACCAGCAGGCATAGGAACCGATTACTCCCAACTGTTGTGAACATGCTGAACACACTACTACCTCATTTATTTTATCTGCCATTTGCACAATATATTCTGTTAGTACTCCTGTTAGTGCTACCTCTTGCCCTACACACTGCTAGCCTATTTTTTATATTTGCCATTTGTACAATGTTAACTGTTTGCACTACCCATTTACCACTTGCACAGATGTTCTCCATTTGTATTGCCCTCTGCACATTTGTAATTTGCTACATTGGTGAACTTAATGTCAATTGCACATCCTCACACTGTACTCCATATTGTTTTGCACTGCTCCTTTGCCCTTCTGGTTGAATGCAAACTGCATTTTGTTGTACTGTAACTTTTCGATGACAATTTAATCTAATCTAAAGCAATGATTTAGTCATTTGTGATGCAAACCTGTCTTCCTCTAAAGTCAATGGAAAGTGATTACACAGCCGATATTTCAAGTTATTTAACCAAACAATACAGTTTGAAAAACAATATATTTGGCTTGGAAAAAATATCTGTTCAAAAGGTGAAAAAATATGTGTAAAAAGAATAGTAATAATAGTAGTAATAGTAAAAATGGAGAGACATGTAAAGGTATAACAACTTCAGACCAATCAATATGATTTCCTTTATTCTACATGTGGTATAAATTACTTACTATGTCATCTTTGTCTTCCCATTCCACCTCCGACAGATCCACACTGCTGTAGCTCGGCTTCCTACGTTTCTTACCATCTTCATACTACATTGTGCATGCACACACAAGCGCACACACACACAGGAGCAGACACGCACACATATTAATGTTCAAATATATTATTTTGAATGATTTCTAGGCATCAGTGTGTACCCAGACATGGCAGTGTCGACAAAGTATTTTAACAGGCATGATTAAAGTCAAGAAAAAAATAACATATGATTTGCAAACTGACAACTAGAGGTATTGGAAAAAGCAAGTACCGGTACAGTTAAATCGAGCTAGATTGTTGTGAATCGGAATGCCTGACAATTTCCAGTGTTTTGCTTTGTTTCAAGCCTTTCTCAATACAAAACACTTACCTTGACTAGTTAGAATGTGTACCTAAATGTAACATTTAATTTAATCAGTAGAATCAGAGTATAGTTTTGGTTGAAAAATGCACATCCCAGACAACTCCCCGATAATTGTATACGATTCAGAATTTAATTAAAACATCTAAACCTGAAGTGAATTTGTCAAAAACTTTGTTGTTGAATTACAGAGGTGTGTAAGATCTAACACTGGTCACTCATTCATTAGGTCAAGAGAGTGGTGTGAACATCACTTTATAATAATAATGAGGTTATGTGAACATAATCACCCTGATCCGAACATAATCACCCTTTCCTGGGTGAAATAAAGCAAGTTTGATATGAGCCATTAAAAATGCATGACACCAGTTCAGATCAGTGTCAATGAAGAGAACCTCAGGCCAGAGTAATGTCTTCAGCCGTTTAACACTGTTTGTTATGTGTGTGTGTGTGTGTGTGTGTGTGTGTGTGTGCGTGTGTGTGCATTAGTGCCTGCCCCTTCAATTCATCTGTCAGTGAAAGGACAGCCATCTACCCCTCATTAGCTCCTCAACACCGTTCATTACAGTCTCTAATTATACCGCAATTAACTACTCGCGCTGCCTGCCTGTCCTCTACTCCAAACTTCTATTGTTCTCCTACCTCTTCTCTCATCTATCTCACTCTCTTTATACTCCTCCGTTTTCATGTCTATTCTCACAATTCTTTGCCTAGTCCAATACTGTCTCTGTTTCCATTTCTCCCCTTTGTTTCATTAACTCTCCTCAGACTGTCTGAATATTTGTCTTAACATAATACCCGTCTTCTAAACTCATCTCATGTCTCAGCACAGCTTCTCCTTACCTCTCTCCCCCTCTACCCTCCCCCTCGCCAGCCGCTCATCCTCCATAAGTCTGTCTCACCCGCGCTCTCTCGTTTCTCTCTACCCTCCCCCTCGCCAGCCGCTCATCCTCCATAAGTCTGTCTCACCCGCGCTCTCTCGTTTCTCTCTACCCTCCCCCTCGCCAGCCGCTCATCCTCCATAAGTCTGTCTCACCCGCGCTCTCTCGTTTCTCTCTACCCTCCCCCTCGCCAGCCGCTCATCCTCCATAAGTCTGTCTCACCCGCGCTCTCTCGTTTCTCTCTACCCTCCCCCTCGCCAGCCGCTCATCCTCCATAAGTCTGTCTCACCCGCGCTCTCTCGTTTCTCTCTACCCTCCCCTTGCCAGCCGCTCATCCTCCATAAGTCTGTCTCACCCCCGCTCTCTCGTTTCTCTCTACCCTCCCCCTCGCCAGCCGCTCATCCTCCATAAGTCTGTCTCACCCGCGCTCTCTCGTTTCTCTCTTCCCTGTTCTCTCTCCATCCACTCATCCTCCCACCTCGTGTTGTAAAAACAAAGGGGAGTTTATCCGCAGTTGGTCAATATTCACAATCCAGCGGATGTCTGTGACAACGACTGGGTTATCGACCTCTCTCGTAGTTCGATCCCTCTCTTCTCTTCTGAATCCATCTCTAATGTCTCAGTACTGCCTTTCATCTTCATCACTCCTCATCACTCTTCTCCTCTCACCTTGCCCTCACCTGCCTCTCTCTCCCCACACGTCACACTTTTATCCTCACACTCCTTGTCCTTCCATCTTTATCTGTGTCATCCTTCCTTATTTCAAAAGATATCCAATCCAAAGGTGACACTGACTCAACCCAAAACACCCCCCCCCCACAAACATATACACACACACAAACAAACACACATACACACACATAAACTCACATACACACATAAACACACATACACATACACACATAAACACACATACACACACATAAACTCACATACACATACACACATAAACACACATACAAACACATAAACTCACATACACACACATAAACTCACATACACATACACACATAAACACACATACACACACATAAACTCACATACACACACATACACATACACACATAAACTCACATACACATACACACATAAACACACATACAAACACATAAACTCACATACACATACACACATAAACACACATACACACACATAAACTCACATACACATACACACATAAACACACATACACACATAAACACACATACACACACATAAACTCACATACACATACACACATAAACTCACATACACACATAAACACACATACACATACACACATAAACACACATACACACACATAAACTCACATACACACATACACACACATAAACTCACATACACATACACACATAAACTCACATACACATACACACATAAACACACATACACAGACATAAACTCACATACACATACACACATAAACACACATACAAACACATACACACACATAAACTCACATACACATACACACATAAACTCACATACACATACACACATAAACACACATACACACACATAAACTCACATACACATACACACATAAACACACATACAAACACATAAACTCACATACACACACATAAACTCACATACACATACACACATAAACACACATACACACACATAAACTCACATACACATACACACATAAACACACATACAAACACATAAACTCATATACACACACATAAACTCACATACACATACACACATAAACACACATACACACACATACACACACATAAACTCACATACACATACACACATAAACTCACATACACATACACACATAAACACACATACACACACATAAACTCACATACACATACACACATAAACACACATACAAACACATGAACTCACATACACATACACACATAAAAACACATAAACTCACATACACATACACACATAAACACACATACACACACATAAACTCACATACACATACACACATACACATAAACACACATACACACACATAAACTCACATACACATACACACATAAACACACATACAAACACATAAACTCACATACACATACACACATAAACACACATACACACACATAAACTCACATACACATACACACATAAACACACATACACACACATAAACTGTCACGCCTCGTCGGGTGTAGTGTGGATGAAGCCATGTGCAGGAGCCGTATATCCGTTTGGGTCAGGTTTATTTAAAGGACAGCAAACTCAAAACAAACCGTAAACGGCGACAAAAACACGTACTGGTCGAATGAAAGGAAAATGCGCATATAGCGACTTAAAACAAGCACCTTCAAACAACAATTCTAACGTGTTACAAAAACACTCACCTCTACAAACAATGTGACATAGAACAATGCGAAGCAATGAGTGCACTGCTCGCGACCCTCTTATATCCCATTGATTACAAGCAGAAACAGCTGAGTGACAAAACATAAACAAGGAAGTGAATCACCGAAAGGTCTGTGTAGCCACGCCCCCACACCATTCGTGACAGTATCCCCCACTAAAAGGCTAGCTCCCCAGATAGCCGAACGGAAACACAAAACCAAAACAAGGGAGCAACAGGGAGAGAACCCGCAGTCAAACCCAAAAGGGTCAGTCCAGGACCGCAGGTCCAGCCCTGAAAAGGCCTCGGTGGCTGAGAGGCCGCCATCTAGTGCGGCAGAGAGACCGCCATCTAGTGCGGCAGAGAGACCGCCATCTAGTGCGGCTGAGAGTCCGCCATCTTGTGCGGCTCAGAGTCCGCCATCTTGTGCGGCTCAGAGTCCGCCATCTTGTGCAGCTCAGAGTCCGCCGTCGTGGGCGACGTGGTGGCGGAGGCCATCGTGGGCGCCGTCGTGGCGGCGGCCATCGGGGGCGCAGTCGTGGCGGCGGCCATCGTGAGCGTAGTCGTGGCGGCGGCCATCGTGAGCGTAGTCGTGGCGGCGGCCATCGTGAGCGTAGTCGTGGCGGCGGCCATCGTGAGCGTAGTCGTGGCGGCGGCCATCGTGAGCGTAGTCGTGGCGGCGCCATCGTGAGCGTAGTCGTGGCGGCGGCCATCGTGAGCGTAGTCGTGGCGGCGGCCATCGTGAGCGTAGTCGTGGCGGCGGCCATCGTGAGCGTAGTCGTGGCGGCGGCCATCGTGAGCGTAGTCGTGGCGGCGGCCATCGTGAGCGTAGTCGTGGCGGCGGCCATCGTGAGCGTAGTCGTGGCGGCGGCCATCGTGAGCGTAGTCGTGGCGGCGGCCATCGTGAGCGTAGTCGTGGCGGCGGCCATCGTGAGCGTAGTCGTGGCGGCGGCCATCGTGAGCGTAGTCGTGGCGCGGCCTTCGTGGTCGGCGATGCGGCAGCCATTGTGGGCGGCGATGCGGCAGCCATTGTGGGCGGCGATGCGGCAGCCATTGGGGGCGGCGATGCGGCAGCCATTGTGGGCGGCGATGCGACAGCCATTGTGGGCGGCGATGCGGCAGCCATTGTGGGCGGCGATGCGGCAGCCAGTGTGGGCGGCGATGCGGCAGCCATTGTGGGCGGCGATGCGGCAGCCATTGTGGGCGGCGATGCGGCAGCCATTGTGGGCGGCGATGCGGCAGCCATTGTGGGCGGCGATGCAACAGCCATCTTGAGCGCTGGCGGCACGGCAGGAGCCATCGTGGACGCTGGCGTGACGGCGGCAGCCATCTTGGGCGCTGGCGGGACGACGGTAGCCATCTTGGACGCTGGCGTGACGGCGGGAGCCATCGTGGGCGCTGGCGTGACGGCAACAGCCATCTTGAGCGCCGGCGGGACGACGGCAGCCATCTTGAGCGCTGGCGTGGCGGCAACAGCCATCTTGAGCGCTGGCGGCACGGCGGGAGCCATCGTGGACGCTGGCGTGACGGCGGCAGCCATCTTGGGCGCTGGCGGGACGACGGTAGCCATCTTGGACGCTGGCGTGACGGCGGGAGCCATCGTGGGCGCTGGCGGGACGGCAACAGCCATCTTGAGCGCCGGCGGGACGACGGCAGCCATCTTGAGCGCCGGCGTGCCGGCAACAGCCATCTTGAGCGCTGGCGGGACGGCGGGAGCCATCGTGGACGCTGGCGTGACGGCGGCAGCCATCTTGGGCGCTGGCGGGACGACGGTAGCCATCTTGGGCGCTGGCGGGACGGCGGGAGCCATCGTGGGCGCTGGCGTGACGGCGGGAGCCATCGTGGGCGCTGGCGTGACGGCGGGAGCCATCGTGGGCGCTGGCGTGACGGCAACAGCCATCTTGAGCGCCGGCGGGACGACGGCAGCCATCTTGAGCGCTGGCGTGACGGCAGCAGCCATCTTGGGCGCTGGCGGGACGGCAACAGCCATCTTGAGCGCTGGCGGGACGACGGTAGCCATCTTGGGCGCTGGCGGGACGGCAGGAACCATCGTGAACGCTGGCGTGACGGCGACCATCTCAGGCGCAAGCGTGGTGGCGACCATCTCAGGCGCTGGCTCCTGTAAATCCAGCCATGTCCTCCACCACGTCCTAATAACAGCCGAGGGCTGATCATCCAACCCCTCCCGGGGTTTTTCTGTCCCTGACGTCGGTGGCCGAAAAGGGTCTTCCCACTGCGGGGTTTGTGGCTGTAGCTCCAGCCATGTCCTCCACCACGTCCTAATAACAGCTGAGGGCTGTTCATCCAACCCCTCCGGGGGTTTTTCTGTCCCTGTCGTCGGCGGCAGAAAAGGGTCTTCCCACGGCGGGGGTAGTGGCTGTAGCTCCAGGGGTTTCCCTCCCCCTGTCTGCAGCCCCGGAGCAGTGGGGGGCCGTTCCTGCAGCACCAGGACCGTGGGTGCTCTCTCCGCGGTCCTCCCGGAACACCTCCTTAGCTCCCCCCCAAAAACCTTCTTGGGACGCCTTCGGGTGCCCTCTTGCCTTCCTCCGGGAGGGACC
This sequence comes from Dallia pectoralis, assembly GCA_029465975.1. Lineage (NCBI taxonomy): Eukaryota > Metazoa > Chordata > Actinopteri > Esociformes > Umbridae > Dallia > Dallia pectoralis. The sequence continues at coordinate 5,233,921 of CM055728.1, forward strand.
GCGGACCCGATGTAATCGGCCCTGATAGCTGCATCGGTGGCTCATACCCGAAGTAAGCACGGAGGCGCCTATACTCCTCTTTGGGCGTCTCCGGCTTACCCCAGTCCCACTGCTCCGTGGTGCGACGGTGAGCTTCATCCTTCGGGGCGCTATAGCTTGCCCCCCCGAGGAATCCACTCACCGTCTGCTGGCTCCGCTGGCTTCTTTGTGGGCTTCGCATTCTGTCACGCCTCGTCGGGTGTAGTGTGGATGAAGCCATGTGCAGGAGCCGTATATCCGTTTGGGTCAGGTTTATTTAAAGGACAGCAAACTCAAAACAAACCGTAAACGGCGACAAAAACACGTACTGGTCGAATGAAAGGAAAATGCGCATATAGCGACTTAAAACAAGCACCTTCAAACAACAATTCTAACGTGTTACAAAAACACTCACCTCTACAAACAATGTGACATAGAACAATGCGAAGCAATGAGTGCACTGCTCGCGACCCTCTTATATCCCATTGATTACAAGCAGAAACAGCTGAGTGACAAAACATAAACAAGGAAGTGAATCACCGAAAGGTCTGTGTAGCCACGCCCCCACACCATTCGTGACATAAACTCACATACACATACACAAATAAACACACATACACACATAAACACACATACACATACACACATAAACACACATACACACACATAAACTCACATACACATACACACATACACACGCACCACAATCCCTGTGCACACAACAACATGGTAAGTAGTGTAGTTTCTAGTATATTTTGACCGTACTTGATATGGCACGTGGTGTTTTGTCCTTGTCTGATACTCACCAGTGGTCTGAGGTCAGGGTGGGTCAGAATGTAGCCATTGTTAGTGATGGCAAAAGCATAACCATGGATGCCAAGCTGCAAATCACACACAATAAGAGATCAGAGGGGGTGAATTACAACTATTTTATTGGATCCATGCAAAAACCCACGCATACACTGAAATGTTTTAAGTGATTAAGAGCGTAATCAAGCTCTTTGTTTATTCTAGAGGATAAATATTTGCGGTTCCACAGTGACTCATTTACATTTGTGTTTAGTAATTTCAGACACCACTCAATCAGTGTGTGTGTGTGTGTGTGCGTGTGTGTGTTTGTGTGTGTGCGTGTGTTTGCGTTTCACTCATTTCTGACACAATCCTGTTAGTGAAGAGGTCTAAACTAAATAACAGGCTTTTAAATGTCAACACCCATCCACATCTAAACCATATAATTTCCAGCTTTCGATGTTTCAAAGAATAGAATACTAATTAACGGAGTTCTTCATGGGAAGTCCAGAAAGACTATTCAGCAGTCCACAGTCTCCACAATAATATTCTATTATCAGGTCTGAGGCAAAAGGTTAAAACAATATGTCGTAAAATGCTGAACAACGTAGCGGATTGGACTGCTGGTGGATTAAACCCTTGAGTGCTTTCTCACTGTTGCACACATACAAATTGCCATATGTGAATTCAGTTGAGTCATTCAAATGTAAGACTGAAGACCTCAGTACAATACAGTTATGCATTATACTATAAATTCATTACCTTATATTTGGGGACAGTTTTGAGAATCTCAGAAACGGGAACATCTGTCCCAACCACTCCTAGCAGGATCCCTCTGTTCCGCTGAAGACACAAACAGCGTAAAGAAAACGCCGACACAACAATCAGATAAACTGTGAAAGGGTTGTCGAGCATGTTGCTCACCGTCTCATTCTTGGTGCTGAACACTGGCATGGCAACAGTGGTCATTAGAATAGGACCCTGGCCATCCTCCAACTGTAAGAAACAAAGAAAATAATAGAAAGTCTGTAGAAAATATAGTATCAATTTAATCTATTTCATAGATTTTACACGGTTACAGTATTTTAAGGAATACAGGCAGTTCAATAATTAATCAAGGGATTTTACATGATTAATACAGACGTGTGTACACGTATATAATAATATATTTCAGCTCATTATTCAACACTACATTTTGCATTTACAGTGTATTTAAAATAAATGGTGAGCACTAAAACCATTTGCAGGTTGTGAATATTACTGTAGTTTCCTGTTTGTGTAATGTTTGTGTAATTCCCGTTCGGGTAAGCGTTTGTCACTTGGGAAGAGGTAGCACACAGAGTCTGATATCCCAAATCTCTGCAGTCCGGCTACTACTAGAGACACGTTAGGTTAAGAGTATTTTAGGACATAACTATGCATAACATATCCAAGACAGACTGTCCAGGTGTCCAACGTTCGCTGAAAATATGGGTACATTTGTATAGTAGAGATCATTGGTGTGTACAGGTATCTGCACCTCACAGAGCTCTCTGGTCCCCCATAATGAAGTACAGATTCATATCTACTTAGTTGAACAGTTCCTTTTAATGTGTGTTGACATCAGTGTTGGTTGGAAATACCTTTAATGACAGCAAAAATAGTAGCTGGCATTTCCAACGGACCAGCGTATGTTACAGGTGACAGGATGCATACAGAATAACATTCAGTGTTGTACTGGTTGTATCCACTTAGCAGGAAAAGGCAAACTTCACCTAGTCTCTCCAGCTTATGAACTGTTTCATGACCCCCTTCTCCAAATTTACCCTGAATCCCAGAACATCAACATAGGAGACCAATAAGGCAGCTGTTTGTGGAATTATGCTACTAACATTCATACTAACTAGTCAAACATGCAAGCAGCCGAATCCCTTGAGCCCCCTGTGTCTTTGTCAAGAAAACAGGTAACACAATACTGTTGTAAAACAGGTGCAGTTTACTCTGCACCAGCTCAGGACTGGCCAGAGGAAAGCTTACAGAAGCTAATGCCAGAGGAGCTCTATTTAACCCCTCAGGTTTTAGAAGATGATCAGCCATGGTTTTACTGAATGCAAATACTCTACCTAGTGAAAAGTCAGCCCTAACAGATTCAAGAATCCCCCCAAGAACATTTGTCACATAGGACCTAATTTATTCATTTGGTGGACCTGAAGCACAGTGAAGCTATGAAGGGAACACGCTGGAACACCTAAAAACCTGTCCAGCACTCTGTGCAAGCTAGCAAGATAGAATCGCCTCCTCTATACAACCCTGCTCCAAGTAATGTCTCCCCAGGTAACCCTAATCCAAGAAATTCGGAAAAATGGAAAACACTGACAGGTATACATCAGCTAAATCTGTTTTACAGTAAAAGGAGGAAAATGCAGTGGGAATAAGTGTGTCAACATGCTACAGCTGCTACCACAGTGTCAGCCTACAAATTACAGTCTATAAGTAGGAATTCCCAGAATACCACACAGACATTTTGGGTAGTTGAGAGGGGGAAGGCGTTTTAAATTACTGAAAAGGCGTTTTAAACTACGGAAAATGAACTGGCTTATATTTACTGATGAGCCAAAGCATTATGACCACTAACAGGTGATTAAATGGTAAGTGAACAATCAGTTGTGGTAGTCAACGGAAGTTAATCCCGTTTTTTCGAACCGACCAAAGGTCTACTGGCACAAGTTACAGAACATGTTAACTTTGGTTAAGGGAGCAACATGTCACATTGCATAATGCATGGTCACAGATCGATCAGCGTGACCACGATGCCAAAAGACCCTACAACTGGACCTTGGAGCAGTGGAAGGTTGCCTGGTTTAATGAGTCCCGAATGAATATCTACCCATAACATTAATAGTAAACTTATCAGGAAATAACAGCTGACAGGTAGAAGAAAAAAATTAAAAAATTAAATTAAAAAATTGTATACAAACGTATTCTTACAGATATTGGCATTTTTCCCTTTTTAATTAACAAATGGAGAGAACATAGGTTGTTTAGCAATTTGAACTAGAGTGTTGTGACCTAAACTATATAGCCAAAAGTATGTGTACAGGCCCATAATTATTCAGGAGTTCAGGTGTTTTAATAGCACAACTATTACCACAGGTACAAACAAATCCTGATACTGTAACGATCTGCCCTTAGGGCAGACGTCAAGTAGTAGACACAGGCGCAGAGAATACTTTTGAATCACAAAGGTTTATTCTTCAGGCAGGCAGGATAGGCACTGAGCTCTGAGAACTTAAACAATGACCCAACAATGACAGACAGACACCGACCAAACTATATACAGACACTAACGAACTAACACTGAACAGGTGTGACGAAAACACAGGTGCAAGGAATGTCTTTGATTTTCCCTCTCTGCTGATTGGGGGAGTGTCAGCACCAGCATAGAGGGGACCAGAGGGAGTTCCTTACAGAACCCCCCCCTTAAGGGTGCGGCTCCTGAAGCGCCCAAAGACAAGGGCAGGGAGGCCTGAGATGCTGGACATGCGCCGGACGGAGAGACGGGTCTCGGGCAGGACAGGGGGACGGGTCTCGGGCAGGACAGAGGGACGGGTCTCGGGCAGGACAGAGGGACGGGTCTCGGGCAGGACAGAGGGACGGGTCTCGGGCAGGACAGAGGGACGGGTCTCGGGCAGGACAGAGAGACGGGTCTGGAGCCCGGTCTGGCGGATGCAGGTCAGGTGATTGACCCGGCAGAGACGAGTCAGGGAGTCGACCAGGCGGTGGCGGATCAGGAGGACGTCCAGGAGCTGACGGGTCCAAAGGCCATGCCGGTGGAGACGGATCAGAAGACCGGACAGGCGAGGACGGATCAGGAGACCGGACAGGCGACGACGGCGGGTCAGGCGGTCGACCCGGCGGGTGCGGGTCAGGCGGTCTACCCGGCGGGAGCGGGTCAGGCGGTCTACCCGGCGGGAGCGGGTCAGGAGTTCTACCCGGCGGGAGCGGGTCAGGAGGTCTACCCGGCGGGAGCGGTTCAGGAGGTCTACCCGGCGGGAGCGGGTCAGGAGGTCTACCCGGCGGGAGCGGGTCAGGAGGTCTACCCGGCGGGAGAGGGTCAGGAGGTCTACCCGGCGGGAGAGGGTCAGGAGGTCTACCCGGCGGGAGCGGGTCAGGAAATCTACCCGGCGAGAGCGGGTCAGGAGGTCTACCCGGCGGGAGCGGGTCAGGAGGCAGCGCCGGAGTACTCGGGTCAGGAGGCAGCGCCGGAGGACTCGGGTCAGGAGGCAGCGCCGGAGGACTCGGGTCAGGAGGCAGCGCCGGAGGACACGGGTCAGGAGGCAGCTCCGGAGGACACGGGTCAGGAGGCAGGCCCGGAGGACACGGGTCAGGAGGCAGGCCCGGAGGACACGGGTCAGGAGGCAGGCCCGGAGGACACGGGTCAGGTGGCCGTGCCGGAGGGGACGGATCAGGTGGCCGTGCAGGAGGGGACGGTTCAGGTGGCCGTGCCGGAGGAGACGGTTCAGGTGGCCGTGCCGGAGGACACGGTTCAGGTGGCCGTGCCGGAGGACACGGTTCAGGTGGCCGTGCCGGAGGACACGGTTCAGGTGGCCGGGGAACTGGCCTAGGCCCGGCAACAGTCGTTGGCCCGGGAACTGGCTCAGGCATGAGGACGACCTCGGGCGTTGGACTGGCCTCGAGGACAGGACGGGGCTCGGGGGCCGGGGTGAGCTCTGGGGCTGGGACAGCCACAGGGACTGGGACAGACACGGGGACTGGGACAGACACGGGAAACGGGAACAGGCTCAGACTGGGAAACGGGAACAGGCTCAGACTGGGGGGCGGCAGCCATCTTGTGCTGCGGGGCGGCAGCCATCTTGTGCTGCGGGGCGGCAGCCATCTTGTGCTGCGGGGCGGCAGCCATCTTGGACGACGGCGCGGGAGACTCTAGGCCCAGCTCCCGACTGAGTCTCTCTACCTCGTCCTCCTCCCAGCACTCGTCCACCAATTCCTCCTCAGAGTCGGAGTACTGCCATTCTCTCCCCTCCCGCAGTGCCCCGTAGTCCGCCGGCAGCCAGACAGACGGTAAAGGGAAAGCTCGTGGAGGGAGAGGTGGTCCGCGCCGAGTAGCGCACCGGCGAACACCTACAGCCAGCTCAGCAGGCTGAGCACAGGCAGATGCTCTGCCCTTCATTCTCCGCTGTGTCATTTCGGGTTGGGTCATTCTGTAACGATATGCCCTTAGGGCAGACGTCAAGTAGTAGACACAGGCGCAGAGAATACTTTTGAATCACAAAGGTTTATTCTTCAGGCAGGCAGGATAGGCACTTAGCTCTGAGAACTTAAACAATGACCCAACAATGACAGACAGACACCGACCAAACTATATACAGACACTAACGAACTAACACTGAACAGGTGTGACGAAAACACAGGTGCAAGGAATGTCTTTGATTTTCCCTCTATGCTGATTGGGGGAGTGTCAGCACCAGCATAGAGGGGACCAGAGGGAGTTCCTTACAGATACGGCCATGAAATGTCCATAGAAATGGACAATGGGTCGTACTGACGAACTCAGTGACTTGAAACTATATCTCCCCGGTCAACTGTAAGTAGTATAGTTGTAAAAGTGTCTAGGAGCAACAACAGTCCAGCCAGCTATCACCTGTTGCATCACTCACCATATCTAACTGCTCTTTACATTTTTTATCCAATAGAACTCTAATGGCCAGTCTTGTATAGAATGTTGAATCGAATCTTGAGAAAACCATACCGACCCCAGCCCTAGATTTTATTGTGCATTAATACTTGATTGTAAAAAACGAACATACATACAGCTAACATATGCAGTGCATATTCTAATAAAATATATAAAGCTCAACTGCTGATAATGTATATATATTGTGGCAGCATCCGAATGCATTCAGGCATGTAGACATGGTCAAGATGATCTGCTGAAGTTCAAACCAACCATCAGAATGGGGAAGAAATTTAAGTTGAGTTGACTGTGGCATTGTTAAAACACCATAACCTACCAATGTATTGTTGCAGACCATGTCCATCCCTTTATGACCACAGTACCCATCTCCAAGCTCCCATCATCTCAAACTGGTTTCTTGAACATGGCTACTATTTAATTCAACTGGCCTCCACAGTTACCAGATCCAATCCAATAAAACACCTTTAAAACATCTGAAAAACACATCATGGATGTGCAGTTGACAAATCTGCAGCAACTACGTGATGCTTTAATGTCAATATTAAGCAACATCTCTGTGGAATGTTTCCAGCACCGTGTTACATCTACACCAGAAATAATTAAGGAATTTCTGAATTGCAAAACCTGAAGGATATTCATGTCATGTCATGAATATCCTCCAGTGTCCATCCTTGTACTAGCAAGGTATACCAAATTAGGTATATGCAAATTAAAAATGATTGCCTTATACAGGCTGAACCACCAGTGTCTGATAGATATAGTAAAACATGCCATTGGTAGCACAACGTCAAAGGACTATGGAAACAACATCGGATTTCACATTATCTCACTCACATATCTGCAAACTTCAAACAGTTTCAAGGATAGAGGTTTTATGGTTGGTTACCAAATCAGGGAAAACTTCCAGTGGTGCCCACTCTATCGCAGTTACAGTACAAGCTACTTTCTCTGTCAGTGACAGTTAGAGTCTAGGCATGTACAGTGGATATAAAAAAGTCTGCACACCCCAGATTTTGTGATGTAAAAAATGAAAGATAAATCACGTCAGAACTTTTTCCATCTTTAATGTGACCTCTAACGTGAACAATTCAATTGAAAAACAAAACGAGGGTGACTAGACTTTTTATATCCACTGCAAATAAGCAATGTCTTAACGGAAATGCTGTAACTGTATTGGAGTTTGAATTAAGCAAAGCTAAGAGGTCTTGCTTTTCATAATGTCATGTAAATATAACATTTTTATGCAATCCAAGTTCTGCTCCCAAATCCTACCACATCAACAGTGAGCAAGGCCTTTAAACTTTAGTCATGTATATTCATGTTCCTTATCAGACATTAAATGTGTTTAACCATGATGCTTTTGATCTTGAGCAAATTAAATCTCAGCCACAGGCACTGTTTAAGTGTGGGATTGTAATCTGTCCCAATAGACTGTGGAAATAATTGGGAAATTATCTTTTTACCCAAGGCATTCCCAATCTCCATGTAGATTGTGTCTACAAACATATAGCAGCTTGATGCTGGTAAAGATACTCTAGATGCCGACAAGGTTAAGTGGCGGTTCAAGGTCTTAAGGTAACTTTTTTGCATTGTGGATCTTTTTTCACACAAACAACCCCAATGCTTGGTCATCTGCAAAACAATGTAACCTAAAATTGTTACTATATTTCTGTACAGTTTCGCAAAGGTAGGAATAATGTTAAGCACCTATGGGGAATGGTTTCACACTATGCTGTATATGAAATTGAATCCAGTCTTTAACACTAACCACAATAATTCCGGTCCACTCTCCATGATAATGATATTATGATATGATGCTACCAGGAGGTTCGGTTGTATCTCGTTCCCTTCCATTTGGGAACCAAGGCAACAGTCGTAAAAGTGTCTTTTAGTCAGTCACTTTTTTATACACACAGTAGAATAGGTGAAGAGTTCAGACACAACAGTTTGGACACACTTAGCCATTCAATATGTATGTGTAAATCTGCCCAAAATATGGGAGGTGGTAGCTCAGTGGTAGAGTGCCTGCTTTGTATATTTGATGTCCTGTGTTCAATCCCCAGATTCTCTCCAGGCCTAAGCTGAAGAGTTGGAGCACAAGAGGTATGGCGAACAGACATACAGTACATAACAATTAAACACAAGGACAAAAAAGCAGTCTCCTAGGGACCAATTCACCATTTTGCAAATTACAGCAGTTTATGGCTCAAGTGGATCGTTTCTCGAAGGCAGCCCACTTCATTCCTCTGTCTAAGTTGCCATCGGCCAAGGAGACTGCCCAACTGATGGTGCAGCACGTCTTCCGGATCCACGGATTGCCCAAGGACGTAGTCTCTGACCGGGGTCCCCAGTTCACCTCCCAGTTCTGGAAGGCGTTCTGCAATCTGATTGGAGCATCCATAAGTCTGTCCTCAGGGTTTCACCCACAGTCGAATGGTCAATCGGAACGTACCAACCAGGATCTCGAGACTGTGCTGCGGTGTCTGGTTTCGGACAATCCAACCACCTGGAGCCATCAACTAGTTTGGGTGGAGTACGCCCGCAACACCCTCCCCTGCTCCTCCAATGGGCTTTCTCCGTTCGAGTGTTCCATGGGTTTCCAGCCTCCGCTGTTCCCGGAACAGGAGGAAGAGGTCGAAGTTCCTTCGGCTCAGCTTTTTGTCCGGCGCTGTCGCCGGACCTGGGAAAAGGCTCGGGCTCGTCTAATACGCAGCAACATCAGATCCCAACGACAGGCGGACCGCCACAGGACCCCGGTTCCCCATTATCGGGTGGGCCAGCGGGTATGGTTATCCACCCGAGACCTGCCCCTTCAAGTAGAAAGCCGCAAGTTGTCCCCCGTTACATTGGGCCGTTCAAGATCTCCCGGGTCATTAGTCGATCTGCTATCCGTCTGATGTTGCCCCGGTCCCTCGGTATTCACCCTACGTTTCATGTGTCTCGGGTTAAACCTGTATCTCATTGTCCTTTGTCTTCTGTTCCCAGACCGGCCCCGCCTCCTCGGGTTATAGACGGCCAGCCGGCTTGGACCGTTCGTCGCCTCCTGGGAGTCCATCCCCGGGGCCGGGGTTTCCAGTACCTGGTTGACTGGGAGGGCTACGGGCCGGAGGAGCGGTCTTGGGTCTCTGCTCGTTCTATCCTTGACCCGCAGCTCATCGCCGACTTCCATCGGCAACGCCCCGGTCAACCAGGCTGGGGTCCGGGACGGGCGCCCAGAGGCGCCCGTAGGGGAGAGGGTACTGTCACACCCTGATCTCAGTCACCTGTCTCGTAATTGTCTCCACGCCCCCCACCAGGTGTTTTCAGGTTCCCATTACTGTCTGTCTATTTATGTCGGTGTGCCCTGTTCCCTGGTGCCAGATCGTATTGTCTCGTCGTACGTTTCCAGCGCTTTTCTCCTGTATCATCGGTGTTCCTGTCTACCTGTCCTCTGTTCTGTCTTCCCAGTACCGACTCCTGTTTTGTCCCCGACTCCGAGATTGCCTGCTCCCTTGTACCTGCCTAACGGACCCTATTGAACTCTGCCTGCCTACCGACTCCGAGATCACCTGCCCCCTTGTACATCTATCAAACCATCGAACTCTGCCTGCCTAACCGACTCTGAGATTGCCTTACCCCTGTATTCAGCAATAAACACACTGTTGAATCAGATCTCCGCCTCTGTCCGCATTTGGGTCTTGCCCGTCTGTCCAGTCTAACAATATTTACATCACTGTTGAGACCTAGATCTTCTGGATTCAATACTAGATCTCAGAGTTGGATCGCATTACAGACACCTTTTGTAACTACTGACTGGCAAGTGAGACCTTGGTCTCAATGTGTCTCCCTGGAATAATAAAAAAATTAAAAAAATACTGCCCACATTTCCAATGAATTGTACATGTTTCATGCGTATAAAATTCATTTTAGTTGTGTTTTTTAAATTATTATAATACAAGGTAAATGAGACAGCAGTTAATTTGGTTTTCCCAGTAAACAAAAAGCCAACATTTTTAACATGATGCTATTGAAAAAAGTGTCCAGTGCATCAAGTAATTAACTGATTACAGTTAGAATCCAAAAGCAGCAAAAACAAATTGTGTCAGCATAGAGAAAGTAGTGCGGGGCCATGCAGAGGACTGTCGGTGGGTGAATTCAGACGAAGTCTTTGGATTTGTTTTAGTAATTCATTATTTTTGGATATGAAGACAATTCTGTAGTGAACAAAAAAAGGATTGCAACAGGCAAAAAATGCAAAACATGCGGAAGGAAAATTACAAACGGAGAAGCTACAACTTTGTTTAGTTTTTGAAGCTCCACATCTTTTTTCTGACATCGGCATAATATGCTAAGCACTTTGAACAATAGCCGATGAATTAAAGTGTCATAAGTGAACCTTGACTGTCACCGTGTTGGGTAGTACAGCATGAATTATCCAGAGCCGAAAGCTAGCAGGAATGCGATTTTGTCTGACCTGGTTATTGTCAATTGTTTTCATCGCTCTCTCAGTGGTTGACAGTAAGTACAGCCCAGTGTGTCGCAGAACATTCACATCAAAAGTAGTGAACCTGGCTACAGAGAGAAGTCAAAACTGAAAACTCTAAAGTTTTAGTCACAGTGGAAATTTTGGTCTGACCGAAAGGTGAAGGGGTTCCCCTGGTGTCACTGTTCACTGTATCAAGAAAAATGGAGAGAGGATAGAAGTCAAATCACTTGGACTGTGTTCGCTTTGAAGGCCCACAAACTGCCGGAAATAATCTATGAGGACATTTTAGGCAATATGTGGAGTACAGCATTGAAGACTAATTGGGCTATATTAGTAACAATACTGCAAACATGAGAAAAGCATTCACGTGTGCTTCCTCATTGAACAAGAACTATATGATGAAGATCACCTTGATGACCCAGTGCTCTGGAATGACCTAACCCTGAAAGACAAGCAAACAGTGAATGCTGCTATTGCAAAAAATCTGTGCATGTAGCGTTTTGCTTACACTGTCCAGCTGGTGGTGGGAGATAGCTTAAAAGAAACAAAAGTGATGACTCTTTTACTTTCAAAGTAAAAAAATCAGCTCACTGCTGCATACAGGAACAACAATTACAGAGGTGTGTGAGGCTGGATTTCGGGATAGACATCCCTGCTGCTGTCAACACAAGACTGAGACAAGTGAAGGCAGTTATCAAATGTGACCATCTAAAGCTCTGTCATGTTCTAGACAGATTTGACAAAGGGGGAGAAGTGTCACAATATGTTGTGTTGTTCCCTCTGTCCCTGAATCGTCACCTGGAGCAGCAGAGGTTTACTGAGCTGCCTGGTCAGAGGTGTCCAGGCCATTTACTGAGCTGCCTGGTCAGAAGGTTCAGGGCCATTTACTAAGTGACCTGGTCAGAAGTCTCAGGGCCATATACTGAGTGACCTGTCAGAAGTCTCAGGGCCATTTACTGAGCTGCCTGGTCAGAAGGTTCAGGGCCATTTACTAAGTGACCTGGTCAGAAGTCTCAGGGCCATATACTGAGTGACCTGTCAGAAGTCTCAGGGCCATTTACTGAGCTGCCTGGTCAGAAGTCTCAGGGCCATATACTGAGTGACCTGTCAGAAGTCTCAGGGCCATTTACTGAGCTGCCTGGTCAGAAGTCTCAGGGCCATTTACTGAGCTGCCTGGTCAGAAGTCTCAGGGCCATTTACTGAGCTGCCTGGTCAGAAGTCTCAGGGCCATTTACTGAGCTGCCTGGTCAGAAGTCTCAGGGCCATTTACTGAGCTGCCTGGTCAGAAGTCTCAGGGCCATTTACTGAGCTGCCTGGTCAGAAGTCTCAGGGCCATTTACTGAGCTGCCTGGTCAGAAGTCTCAGGGACATTTACTGAGCAGCCTGGTCAGAAGTCTCAGGGCCATTTACTGAGCTGCCTGGTCAGAAGTCTCAGGGACATTTACTGAGCAGCCTGGTCAGAAGTCTCAGGGCCATTTACTGAGCTGCCTGGTCAGAAGTCTCAGGGACATTTACTGAGCAGCCTGGTCAGAGGTCTCAGGGCCATTACCTGAGCGACCTGGTCAGAAACCACTGTCCTTTTTTCAGATTCAGTCTACCTCAAAGCTTTTTCTCTGATCTGAGTGGAGCACAAAGTGCAGGTCAAAGAGGAGGCCAAGGAGGAGCTGGTGCAAAGAGTGAAAAGCACATTTTATTGAGTTTAATGTAACTTTTTCTTCTTTTTCTTTTTCTCAGTCAGAACTGATTATGCAAGATGCTGCTGGAACTAAGCAAAGCTGTGCCTCTGGTTGATGAGAAAGAACGAGAGGACCATATCTTTAGACAAGAAGAAGGTCGGTTTGCAGGATATCACTACCTTGATATGCGAAGGACAGAATGTCTTATTAAAACAATGAACCTGAATGCTCTTCCTTCACAGCCCTGAGTGGCCATCAGGGTGCTGGCATCGCCTGCTTCCTGTGCTCCGGTGGAGCGTGGCATCATATTGCAGCCTCACCGTGCACAAATGCCTGACAGACCATTATCGAATTTGGTCTTCTGCAAATGCAACGCGTCATAGGGCCCTGAGATTAGAGGAAACATTTGTATGGATTACACACACACTCACACATACCCTTCATGTTCAGGTTCGTCTCCCATCTTTGGGATCTGTACTGTGTTTTTTTGTCAGACATTTGTCAGACATCGTGCAAATGCACGATTGTTATTGGTGTCAAGTGTATATCCTGAGTGAGAAAAAGTGATACAATAATATAATTTTTTGTCATATTGATGTCTCGTTCACCCATGTAAACATTGTAATGTACTTCCAGCGGCAGCTGAAAAATCCTGACAAAGACAATGATGGTGGACTTCTACATAGCCATCATTGAGTCCATCCTGACCTTCTCCATATCATTTGATATGCTGCGGCCAATGTTAAGGACAAGGGCAGGCTGCAGAACATCATCCCTTCTGCAGAGCGGGTCACTGGCTGCAATCTGCCATCTCTACGCGACCTACACACCTCCAGGACGCTGAAGCGAGCGGCAAAGATTGAGGCTGATCCCTCCCACCCTGGCAATGGATTAAACTGGCAGAAGGTTGATGTCTGTTGCCACAAGAACAGTTTATTTCCTACAGCAGTAGGTCTCAATAAACATGCCCCCGGAACCAAAATGACTTATAGTCTGCTCTCCATATTCACATTCACTCAGAACTCTCACTAGACAATTGCACATATGTATATATGTTTATTGCATGGAAAGAAATATGCTGGCATGCTAAGGGTTAAATAGACATTACCCACCCGGGATACATTTTGTCTTGCTACTGGTCGTGACAGAATAATATGCCATGAAGAAACATGACAACATACAGTCCATTTCCCACTGATGGCTGTCCCTGGGAGATGATGGGATGGGGACCTCAGCTTACAGACCATGTAAAACAGTTAAGGATGAGTTATTAAAGATCACAGAGAGACAGCAATACAAAAACAAAGCACTGTCAACTAAATATAACACTAGTGGATGCAGGCTGATCGATCAAAAGACAGACAAACACCTGACTTGTCAAAAAAAAAAAACATGTTTCAAGACGAAGTCATTGAAATTATATTATGAATGGAAAGACAGAGCTGCTCAGTACATCAAATCCTGCTGGCAACTATAACGATTTTTTGGAGTTTGAGAATGCTCTACAACTGTGGTTTAAAGGGCATTAAGGCCCTTGTGTCCATTGAGAACCAGATTCCAGGTATGTGTCTGTAAAACTGATTTTTTTAAAGCTATTATATTAACTGCGCGTCTGCATGTGCATGTGTGCAAATATGTGTATTTCCTGTATGTGCGCAAATGCATCTATATTTCTGGTCCAACTACAAAAACCCAGGTAAGACTCAGAACTGCACAGCTGCTCCAGTAAATGACATAATTAGTAGGTGATTACAGAGGCATCATGGGAAAAGGCAGTCCGTCTAATAGAAGTAAGCCAGTCCAAAAAGCTTTCTTTTTCACCTCCAATAGTCAGGTACATCGAAAGGTTTTGGCTGAGGAACGCAGCTGCAACACAGCTGCAGCTATAATGGCTAGGAAACCATTGAAACAAAACTATCGTAGTTACAAACTGTATTGTAAAAAACAATCTATTGTTTGTACAACAGGACAGAAAGCTCTCAATTTATTCATGAATAAATGGCCACGCCAGGAGTTGAAATAATGATGCAAAAGTCAGAAAGTGCTTTTCTGCATCTGTGTGCCACATGCGTACTTCTGATGCTGTGTGAGCTCAGTGCGTGCCCTACCATAAATCAGTGTTTTTGTGTACATAGGGTGTAAAAACCCTTGATAAGTGTTAAAGGTCAAATAATTTCAGTGTCTCAAAACATAAACACACACTCAAAGACACACACACAAACAAATATGAGCCAACTCAGCCTCTCTTTGCTAAAGGACGCACCTGAATCTGGGTTGCTGTGACAAATTGCATACCGATGACTGTGGCACCGTTTGTTCCCATGACGATCGGGCTTAATGATAATTATGCCGTGAGAGCTGACTCTAAAGCCCCCTATCGTCTACTTCGGGAATAAATACACAATACCAAACCACACACACACACAACCTCCAACCAGACCGAGAACACAACACAATACGTACTGTAATACTTGACAACATATATTGATTAACACGCCCCTCATTCCCAGTCCCTTACTTTCCCAGTCTCCATTCCTTGTTGGTTTTCAATAATGGCTAGGGAAAGAAAGCTAAATGACCCACGGAATGATGGATTAAACTAGTAGGCCCAAAGGAGTTAAAAGACAGAGAGGAAAAGGAAAACAGAAGGTGCAAAGATGGAGGAAGAGAGGAGAAGGGGGGTAAAGAAACTGCTGAATTTTATTAGTTGGTATAGAGAGGAAAATAGAAATGAAAAGAGATAAGAGGACTCGTGTCATCTGTGTCACAGTTCCATGGCTTTGGAGAGATACAAATCAGCCAGAATTTAAGATTAATATAAATCCGTTTTTCGATAGCCGAGAATTTAACAATCAGACAGGAATCTATAAATCGTTCAGGAAAAAGCCTTAAATAGACAAATCAGAAATAAAGAGATCCTGAATACAGCAATCAGACAGGAATCAGCCCTGAACCTACACATCTGTCAGGAAATACACTTGAATATACCAATCAAGACAGGAATCAGCTTTGATTATACCAATCAAGACAGGATTTTCTTTATTCATCCACCAATTGAACTAAGTTGTTATCTCAGATAAGTTCTGAACTGCCTTGAGAATTGAGACCGTTTTGTGAACCTGTCAACTTTGAGTTGATTGTGTGTATTCTTTACTATCTACCACTAGTAGTAACATTAGACCATACTGTTGGGTTGGCCTAATGATGCTAAGAAACAAGCTGATTGTGATGACAGATGCATCAGTCAAATCAGCCCAATTATTTACTATATTCCAAATGTTATTAATAAAAATGTATTTGAGTATTTTTTCGTTTTTTAAAAATGTGTTTAATGTAACAACCCCACATCTGATTCGATTTTCAAAACGGTTGCACCTATCTTTTAAAGCCGGGTATATAACATCTCTGATGGTCTGAGTCTTACTACCATATATGGGCATGTAGATCTTTATGACACCAGACACCCCATGACATCACTACAAGATGACGTCTCTTTGCTGTCAAAACTTTTATACACAATAAAGCCAGATAGTCTCATAATTTGTATTGGAAAATCTGCTTAATTAAATATCATAGCTTTTACACATTGTATGCTTCCCTTTGGTCTGTGCTTGCAATTAAGCTTCATGTTTGGTGTAATTGTATATTGTTGGGTTCTTAGGGTCAAAAGAAGGCTATTGGCAATGTTATCCAATCATGTATTACTAAATATCAACATTGAATGTCCACAGAGTGGCTACATCTTTCACCAAAATAGATGATCTACAAACTGTCAACATCGAGTTCACAATGGATTGGCTAAAATCTAGACAGTCTTGTAGCCAAAGAGATGAGCTTTCCAGTTGTATGATTTCGTAGGTGGAGTAAAGCAACTCAGAGTAACTTCTGCATGCTACACCAACTACTGTGGCTAGCGAATGAGAAACATTGTGAGCATTACTTGGCTTTTGACAACCGATACATTTCAGTGCTTATATCAAAAACACAAGTTCGCAAGTGTGGGAAAATATAATAATCATCTCTGAATTAATGTGTCAAATGTTATAATCATCTATAATAATCTCACTGCAATCAATGTGTCATCTATTGCAAATATCACAGTTTAAATAATGTGTCCTCTGTCACAGACACTCCAGTTTTAAGAAAACATGGACATACACACCCACACACATTAGTGGCACAGGCCAATACAAAGTGTGTCAGCTTGTAACTGTTGAGCGAACAGAACAGGAGATAAGCACCGCACTAAAAGATGATATCATCTCTTACTCTTATTGGCCATAAGCCATGCATGAGGATTCCCTCCTATTGGGGTGCGGTTACCTAGCGCCACCTACGGCCCAGGCCCCACAGAGCAATGGGTGGTGCTAGCATGGCAGTTTTGGACATGCTGCTCTGACCCAGTCGTCTAGCCATCACTATTTGGCCCTTGTCAAAGTCACACAGATCCTTAAGCTTTCCCTTTTTTCTTGCTTCTAACACATCAACTTAATAAACAAACTGTTCACTTGCTGCCAAATATATCCCACCCACTGAGAGGTGCCATGATAACGAGATCATCAGTGTTATTTAGTAGTGATAATGTTAAGGCTGACTGGTGCATGTGCCTTTGTCATCTAAATGCCTCCCTTTTTATACACACACACACACATACACACACACACATATGCAAAGCAACACTAAGAGTGACTGGAATGGTAGAATGTGAGATTATACATCCTACGTCTGTGTAAAATGTTGTATGTGCTTGCCTGTGTAATGAGATGTGGAGGTACATATGCAATAACAGCACAACTAACAAGATAGTGTAAGGTGGTTAAATCAAACCAATTAAACAGCATATAGAAGAAGTAAAGCAACAAACACCATTGGAACAAACACAGGTGAACAAATCCAAACACACACAAATCACCAACTGGTGGGGAGCAGGGGGGTGTTCTCCGTACGTCGCTTAATACATCCGAGATCAAATGAGACATCCAAGATGACATTATCCGGCTACTCATCATCCGGGTAATTCGGTTCTCCGAACACACCTGCTGTTTACGATGAGTATAGCTGGACTGAGTCAGCTGAGATAAATGCGCGTCCACGCGTCCGTTTAAAAGGCGACATGTATCGATAGTAGAAACCTTGATCAGCGACACCCCTATTGGCTACTCATCATGGACAAAGACCCCGCCCACATTTTCTCTTCAGCAGAACCAGAGATATTGATGGAAGGTTATGCGGAACTTGAATGTTTAATTAAAGGGCAACTTCACCGAAAAAACATAATTTTTCTCACTTATCGTGGTCACTTATGTAGTAGAAATGTGAAAGCATTTTTTTAAATTTGTGCCATCTAGGCAGAGAAAAAGATTAAAATGTGTTTTTGGCTCATGTGGATGAAATACACCAAATCCCAGAATGCCCTTGTTTCACTGCTCTACGAATGCACTCCCAAGCCACGCCTACCGGCTCGAGAGGGCAGGCAGAAGGGAAGGCTAGCTACTAGCTAATTGACTGGAAAACAGAAGACACCGGTTAACATGAGTCTCCGTGACGAGTTTCTTGATAAAGTAATTTAAATACTAGCCTTGCGTTGTACCGGGATGTACATCCAACACAAGGAAAGGACATGTAGTTAGTTCCGTCGTTTTCCCGTTGAACATTTAGAGCGGTGCAAACAGTGGCTGCAGGCTAGTATCAACCACCCCAAGTTCCGAGAATATTTGTAATTAATAAAAGTATATACATTTCTTCATATTTCCCTGTACTCTTTTGTAAATCAAAGTAATACATTATACACTTTGAACTTTTATTGTTTTTAAACATAATATAAACAATTGCACACTCATAGCTCTTCCAGAGCTTCAGCAGTTTCTTGATAGCCACAGTATTGTCCGTCACTAGCTGGAAATCTCTGTCTGATGTCCTGAACAACACAGGCAGGCAAAACAAGACGATATAGCCTTTCCCTAGTCTCTCTCCTTGCAGGACCCATTCCACGAAATGACGGTAGGCTGTTAGGCGATATTGTCTGAAAACAATAAGCACAACGTTAGCAACGCAAGCTATTTGCACCTACAATAGGCTAGCTAGCATATATGTAAATATAACCGATAGCTCAGCTAACTGACATGAACAACAAATAAATACTCACTCCGTTTGTCCCTGCGGGCTTTGGCTGGCGTTTCCCATTAACCTTCGGAATCCTGAAATAAGTTTCAAAAACTTGTGTGGCTCAAAGCTGGGGTGGCTATTACGCATGCTGGCGGTCCCGTTTCTAATGCAGATTCAGTTATTTCTTCAAGAAGAAAATGGCATCGCTGAAATTCGCAACAGCAGCGGGACTCTATCTGTGTCCATAGGCGCCGACTCTGTACGGGCTCTTCCTCATGACCGCCAGGCAAGCTTCGCTCCTCTGCAGCAGCAGCCTCTTGTTCCTCCATCAACCGCAACTGTGTTTCGCTGTATTGCGGCTCGTACAGGCAGCCATGAACATCGGATTCGCGCAACAGATCTTCAAAATCTCTTTCTTCCATTTCGTCTTCAAAATTACTTTCTGCCATTGTGTTTAGTCTAAAACTCACATTTTTCCACTACTTGGTCCTTAGCTACACAACATGGCTGACACTTGTTTTGAAAATCTGTGACGAGGATCCACCCCATATGGGCGGGTTGATAAAAATGCGGAAGTAGCATCTACTTCTGTCTGTAGTTCATAGCCTCTTTTAAAAAATCCTCCAATGACGTAAAAATCGTCATTTTACGTCATTGGAGGATTTTTTCCTGACCTAAAATCAAGATATGCCTCTTATCGGATGAAGTTGAGAGGAGGGAGTAAGGTCATTGGAAAATACTACCATTTGTCTACTGATACAAAGCTAAATGCAAAATCGGTAAAGTGGCTCTTTAAACAATGCAGTAAACACTGCTAAAACATTTAAATACATGCATGCATGAACATTGGCTAAAGACACTAAGTCAAGGTTAGACTATCCTAATGAAGGTAATAACGTAAGCGACCTAAACCTACACTAGTCAACATACAAAAAAACATGAAAGTATTTGAGCAAGCTTGATAAATTAGTTATCTGCAAGTTGTGTCACAAATGTACCAATGCACGTAGGGACCTACATATTCCTCCCTATTCTAATGTTTTCATTTATTTGATGAAAGGTGATGGTCTAGGTCAAATTAAAACTTTTCATACATCTTGACACGTCATCAGGAGTAAAACTTAATTTGAGAGTTTAGGGCACATCTGGCACAAAGCCATTATTTAATTCCAGGGCCCTCTGAATTTCAGCACCTTTCACCCCTTTACCACAGCACAGCCCCGGGTCTAGAAGTGGGCATTGCGTCAGTAGCATAACCATCAATCAATCAATCAAAATGTATTTGTAGAGACCTTTTTTCATCAGAAGATGTCACAGAGTGTTTTTACAGATACCCAGACCATACCCCAGAGAGCAAGCAACAGGTTGTCGTACAGTGGCTAGGAAAAACTCCCCAGGGGATTTAAGCCCAGGAAGAAACCTAGAGAGGGGCCAGACTCCAACCACCGCGTATAGGAGGATGGCCATACCTGAGAAATCCTCAGTACAATTTAGTTATCAGTTCTTGCAACTGGCTGAGCCTAAACAACATGGCCATTTGGTCTCATAAACACAAGTCATTGTATTCCACATCTACACTGGTACAACAAGATTCTAGTGTGTCCACTTCTCTCAGGCAGACAGTCTGAGAGGTCAACCAGCCCAACTCATATTTTCTTTCAATAAGCAGTTTGAAATCAGGGAATGGAGAGATGTGGCAACATTTATACTACATAGCTTGTCCTAGAGGAGTTCCTGGATAAAGAATGATGGGCTCCATGGAGATGACTAATAGGCGTCAGCTGTCTGAGTGGATGAGCAGTTGGACTTGTAGTAAGAAAGTTGCCTGTTAATTTCCCCGACTGTGACAAATGCCTTGGGCAAGGCACTTTACCCTAAGTTGATCCACGTCCCTGTACTTACTCTTCTGGTAGACCCGAGGGGCTGGAACAGTGCAATGATCTCCAGCGGGGGCACCCTTTTTTGGTGAAAAGGGTTGGATCTATGTGTAATCAATGTGATCTGTAGTTATTTTTGGTCTTTTACTGTACCCTTCCTGAAAGCGCCTTGTGCACCTTCTGGATGTTGTAAGGTGCTATATAAATACAATTTGATTGATTTCCTATTTACACTGTGTTGTGGTGAAAAAGGGCAAGTCACATTGATCCAAGTGTATCAATGAGGTCAGATTGACAATATCAAACATAGCAAGTTGCTATTATACTCTTAAAAATTAACGAGACTTAATAACACATAGACTGATAGGAAGCACTGATGGAAGTCAAACACTTCCAAATGTTTTTTTCATGTCTAATAGAAAACAATACAATCAGATTAGGCAATGTATTCTAAAAAAATGATTAACTTGGATGAAATCCAATCATGGTTCAAAACATTTTCTTGATCTGTCTCAATGACATTTTAATTTACCATGTAAGATCATATAAAATGTTACCCTGTTTCTTTTAAGATACATTAAAAACGAATTTCATTATTAATTCTCTTAGCCTTCACAAATAGCATCATCAAGACACAGCTATTAAACTCAAATATACTCAAAACAGAAAACGCCATTGATAATCATGCAGCTTGTTGTGGTGCTAATACTTCTGGCTCGTACATTTTGCCATTGAACCACAACGTCCACTAATTATTCTTGGACAAAATACATTTTAGATATGTATTTGGGTGGATGAACTACTGTGGCTATATCACTTAAGCCAGCAATGCTTAATACAAGGTCTTATTATGGCGACGCCAACTAGAGCTCTGGCAAAAACGTTAAAAGAATATAGCACGCAGCCTGCGAAGAATGCGTTCAGCATCCCGCGAACATTGTTTAATTTTGAGCGGTACGTAGACGTTATCCGGGTTACTTCGCAAGTGGGCGTGACAAGGAAACCATGTGGTTGTCTACCTCATGTTTATTCAATAAAACATTTGAATGAGGATATCTCCAAATAAAGATATCTCCAAATGATTAGATACTAGTAAATATTCTTTAGTTACTAGTATTTATTCGAATAGTTACTAGTATCTATTCGAGTTTTACTATTAACTATTTATTAGATACTAGTAACTATTCTTTAGTTACTAGTATTTATTCAAATAGTTACTAGTATCTATTCGCGTTTTACTAGTAACTATTCATTAGACACTAGTATCTATTCTTTACTTACTAGTATCTATTGCAATTCTTACTAGTAACATTATTATTTATACTAGTAAGAATTGCTTTTTTACTCGTCATTGTAAATTACTAGTAAAAATGACTACTTGATAGTTCAAGTTCAAATTTTACTAGTAACAATACAACTTTTACTAGTAAGAATTTGAATAGATACTAGTAACAAAGGAATAGTTACTAGTATCTAATGGATTGTTACTAGTAAAACTGTAATAGATACTAGTAAGTATTGGAATAGTTACTAGTTCGAAACAAATTGTAGATATCTGTAAAGCAGTGCCCCATGGAATTCAATTGTAAAAATGTGCAATTTGTTACTAGTAAAAATGTATTAGATACTAGTAACTATTTGAATAGTTACTAGTAACTAAAGAATAGTTACTAGTATCTAATGAATAGTTACTAGTAAAACTGTAATAGATACTAGTAACTATTGTATTAGTTACTAGTATCTAAATAATAGTTACTAGTAACATTAAAATAGTCACTAGTACGTTTTTATGAATAAATGTTAAAACGGCTTGCCATACAAACACAATGCTTAGAGCACTGGACGGCACTCTGTGTGCGGGTGTGCGTGTGGTTGTAAGCAGAGGCAAAGTAGTGGGTTGAATGTGCCAGTTTGGGTATAAGCCTCAGAACTATCTCAGTGCCTTGTTTCACATGGCTGCTATATAGCTCCCTAACACACACACACACACACACACACACTGAGTTAATGGTTCCATCTGTCGTGACACATACACCCACAAACATAATGTACAACCGTATGCCCACATTCAAAGTTGTCTTTGTTATTCTGATGTGACAATACAATCACATCACATACACAATAATCAACTGAGTTTCTGTACTAGGAGATAAAGCCGTTTGTATTTTGTCTCACTTGACATATCTGCTCGCAAAAAGAGGCTTTCTGCATCATTCATATCACACAACTAACTATTATGCTACTAACACCTTACTCCAGTTTTGCAAATGATTCTTAGGAATGGGAAGACAATGATATCGGTTTAAGGATTAACTAGTCTGGTCTGAACCACTTCATAAAAATAAAAAAGAACTGTATACTGTTCAACGCTCATGTCTTATCACAAAGAACCCTTGTCTGACAAATATTTTTAGAATATTGTACGGACACTTCAAACCTTCAGCAACATAAACACCTCTATCCATGTTTTGCCAAGCCAATACATTTTACCTGGGGAAAAAAGAGAAACACGGTAGGAGTGTCTAATTGGACAGTACCATGTGGGAGATGGGGGAGCGGTGTCCACTCACGGTGCTGTCAACGTAGGCCTCGGTCCACACCGTATCGTGCTCCTGGTCAATGACTTTTGGCCGACTGAGCACGTGCAGGTACTCCATCACGTTCTCCTGCACATCCGCCAACGTGGAGATTTGAGTGAAATAACCTGGAAGGAAAGTATCATGAGAGAAGGAGAGACGGAAAGTTATGAGACAAGCAGAGATGGCTAGAAATGAGAAACTTTTGCTACAACCATGAACTTGGAGTTCCTGCAAAACTGCAGACATAGAACCTAGAAATAGTCTCTATGAGTCAGTATGGTTCTGTGTACGGGTCACTGAAATAGCCTGAGAGAAATAGCCCGTCCCCAGAGCTAATACTGGAGAATACAATGCATCCCTCTAACTTGGGTAAGAGTCACTGTAGCCTGTCTGAAACAAACACACACACAAGCTTTCGTGTATATAGACACACACAATATCAAAGGACACACTCCACACACTGTCTATTTAATTTCTCTCCATCGGAGGCGGACCAAGACTATGTTGACTATGTTGACTTGCACAACCAGCCTGAGAGTGTTCAATTCACCAAGACAGCCGTGACTTAAACACACACACACACACAAGCAGTAAAGTGCTGTGTGTGGCCTGACCAGCATCCGAGTGTGAGATATGATGTGACGTGACCCATTCACGCAATGGCAACCAGCTGCATGCCATCACACATACACACAAACACACACAATTTGAAGAGACAGAGCAGCCATTGCCAGAACTGTAAAGTTTAACTTGTAACCGTAACTGTAACCGGAGTTGAGGGATTTTTTCACGCATGAAACATTAAAGTACTTAGAATCAGATTAAGCCATGGTCATGATGGAATAACACTAAACACTACACACCCTTATTAGCGCAGGCCATCCATTTTAGGTTATCTGCAAAGGCAGACTCTCGGCCAATCAGGTACGGGAAAATCCGGACCTGGAAAGAGAAGATAGATAACTTATGCGTATAAAATAATCGCATACCCCGACAAAGGTGCACTCAAACATACTCTCACAAATACAAAAAGATGACATAGTTCAGGTTAAGGGTAGGTCTGGAACCTGCACACCTCCTGGACCTAGACCTTCCACTCCACATGAACGCAGCACTCGTCCCACCTCTCAATCACCTGAACATTGATCACCTGAACATTGATCACCTGTGTAACCTACCCGTTCCTTTGTTTTCTCACATTATTCAGTTATTCATTGTTCATTTACAGCCTTCTGATTGTGATGTATTGTTTGTATGATTCACCATATGACTAAGCATTTAGTTCAATTTCTGAACAAATATATGTATAACCACTATATGTGGGTCAAGGACGTGACAAAAGTGCCTACCACAACTGGAACCACTATATGTGGGTCAATGACGTGACAAAAGTGCCTACCACAACTGGAACCACTATATGTGGGTCAATGTCGTGACAAAAGTGAAAGCCATTAAGATACTGAAAATGTCATATGTATTGTCCATAGCCATAACTGTTAGCTTATCCAAAACAACAGTTTGGAAAAAATCTGAAATCAATAAGCGAAAGACATTTACGAAGGTGATAAGGACAACAGAGGCTACAATGAGGCTACAGAGGCTACAAGTGCAAATCACATTACATTACAACATATAAGCTAGATGGGATGTGTTTTATCTGCTTAACTTGCCTTCATTGATGATTTAAATTCCAACAGCAGTAGCGAGGTAAATTTTAATGTGTACAGAAACATCTTATCTGTAAAATGTTAAGCAAATATCTCTAAAACTAATTCAAGGGCATCATATAGCAAGACAATGACCTCAGTATACTGCCACTGAAACTAGTGTTTTATAGAGCCAATAGGAGACAATCTTAGAGACTGAAAGTAAAAAACAACAACATTAAAAACAAATTCCAAACGAACAGAGCGTTCCTATTGAAGGTACCCAGTATGATGGGGTCATGGAACCATATCAACATTAAATTCATCATCATATGAATTCGTCCCAATAGTTTTTGTTCCCTCAAACCTAAAGGGAGTGTATAATTGTAGTCATTTCTAAATGTAAATAATGTAGACAAACACATTTATATGTCCAATGTTCACATTTTAAGCACAGATAGCCAGAAGATTAGGAAATGCTCACAATCCCAATACTTATGAGACACGGTATAGGGCCATAAATGTGTTTTCCAATAAGTACTATGCTGTTTTGTTCAGATAATCAATACCACGCATGAATAGCTACGCTTCTCTACAGCTGAGACACATGGGGCTATGTGCTGGCTTCCCACATGTTGGCTTCCTTTAGGTCCAGTTGGCAGGTGTGTGTGTGTGTGTGTTAAGAGAGCACGCTGCCAGATTGGACCAGATGCAGGCCTCAGGAGAACCAGGCTAAACAGCTGCCCTCCTCCATTCCTCACTCCACCCACCCTGGGAGTCTGCTTGTGTGGATGCGCGCGTGCAAGCATGTGTGACTGTTTGGGTTTGGGTCTGAAATATAGAAGGCCTTCGAAAGGCAGACAGAAATAGAGACATAAACAGTAGGAAAGGGAGGAAGAGAGGGAAGGGGTCGGAGGGGGTGTGGGTGTACAGTTTTATGTAGGGCTTTGATTATCGTTTATCTCTCTCATAAGTAGGTCAGGATCTATTTATTGGTAGCTGAAGTCATGCAATCCTTTTATTCAAATTAATGTTTCACATCCCTTTTAAACGGACACTACGGCTATGAATATTTTACGGCTGCTAGGGCCAGATGTTCACAAGGCACTTTGAATTAAGTCAAGTTTGGATAAGGAGTGGCTCAATGCCACCGGCTCAGACCCCACACCTTAACTTAACCCTAAATTTAACCACACAAGAGTATTACATCACTTTAACCCTTCTCCGGTGTTTGTAGTGCCTCGCATTCCGCCGAATTCATCTGAGTATGGGGATCGCCTCGGCATCGGCTAACACAAATTTGACAAAACAAAACACGCCTCAACATTTGAAGATGTGTCATCGGCTTTGATACCTGGTTTGCTTTGTTTTGAGCTTTAGCTCTCATTGTCAGGTCACCCCTAAATCATCACTATAGGAGTCTTCACAGGCATCCCTATTAGCTAATTAGCCTTGCATTTGCTTTGTAGTGTTAGAGTTAGAGGGAGAGCCCAGGTGTGCAAGAGAGACTGAAGTAGATAGATGCAGACAGAGAAAGCTTACATATATGAGCCTATGTATGTAAAATAAAAATGAAATAATTAGTTTAGCTATATATGAGCAGCCCGGTGGACTTTCTACATTCAAGATGTTCCTTTCAGGTGCCATGTCATTTACACTGTCTCCACAGATAGCTTGTCTTTCCACACAATTACTAACATTTCTTATTAAATTTTTAACATTAACAAGCCGAAATTTGAATTACATGTCACACATACTGAACTGTTAAAATTATATTTGACAAACAAAAACTCATATGCATGAATGCCTTCTCTTGGTTATTTGTCTAACTCGCTTTTCACAAGCAAAACAATTTGCTTAAAAGACATACAGAATCTCACAAAAGTGAGTACATCCCTTACATTTTTGTAAATATTTGATTATATCCTTTCATGTGACAACACTGAAGAAATGACACTTTGCTACATTGTAAAGTAGTGAGTGTACAGCTTGTATAACAGCCATTCATGTCTAAACCGCTGGCAACAAAAGTGAGTACACCCCTAAGTGAAAATGTACACTGTTATACAACAAAATGTGTGAAACAGAATGGCTTAGGGCAGACATGTAATGTTATCAAGGATGAGTTACTGCAGAAAGAAAATACACAGTTTGAAATTATTGTAATTTTTAGTGTCAATAATAAATTGCCCTTTATTCTATAATTCCTTAGTTGTACATTGTCAAGATGTGTTTCTGTCAGTTTTAGATTTATACATAATAAAAACACGAGGACAAAAAAAAGAGATAGAGAGAGAAAGACGGACAAGATATGAGAATTGCTGTGGAGGGGTGCAAATGGGACTATCATTAGCCACTTTTTCAATCATAGCTAGCTGAGATAATAGCACACAATGTAGTATCATTTTCAACGTTTTTTTTAGCAGGGAAACCGAACGCTGTGTCCTGAGTAAAATGTTTTATATATACAGTTTAGGCACACAATCACAAATATTGGTAAATTAAATATCACCAATGTTGTTTATGTTCATGTTAGGAGAAAATAATAGTAGTAATTATTAAACCCATAAGGAACCACTTTAGGTATCTCTAAGGGCTCTGAGACCCAAATGACCATGATAGCCTGAGTTCTCTCCTTAATATCGATTATAAACTATCACTAGGCATTAGTAGCACGGCCTATAGAAGACAGATTACTCAAAATGTCTACAGTGTAAAAAACAAATGACAATATAAACAACGCAGCTCAGTGCTTTCCACCATCTAAGGCTTTTGCAATATCATTTACAACAAGCAAAGTGGCCATTGTGTTATTGTGTTTAGGTCTAAAAACAAATTGAATGATGCTAAGAATACTATTAGCGGAACACAATTATTGTAACTGCTTGTTATTTATAGATTTTTTCTCTATAGGATGTTTTGATTTGTTATCTATCTAGGATGTTAGCCAGACGAGGGAGCCAATAGATGGGTCGATTGTCACTTTACTTGTGTAATGGCAGTACAGAAGCTGCCTTTAAAGGTTAGGGTATGCGTGCGCGTGTGTGCGTGCGTATGTGTACATTGTGCTCTAACATCTGTGAACTATGGAGGACCAAGTCTGCCAGAATTAAAAATAAATGAATAAATAATTAAATGCACCAATACAAGTATTTTACATCAAAATATATGTAAAAAAATTAAATTATTGTAACATATTGGGTGAGCTGTGCTGTACACAGGGTGGTTGGGAGAGCACTTCTGTGTATGTATATTGTAATTAGGAGCACAGCTGTTTTGAGTTGGGTTAATTAAGCACCGGGCATAGGTTTGTATCAGTAGGCTATTTAAGTCCCCTGGTTAGGTTCACTGGTGCTTGATATTATTTAACGTTACGTGTCGTTGTAGGTGAGTGTTGTGTACATGTCAAATTGATACTGTTGTTTTTGTAAATGTACAAGTCGCTTTGTGTAAGCGCATTTCATTTATCATCAGTATAGTTTTGTCCGTTCGTTGTTCTATGTTGGTTTCAAACTACAATTAAACACGACGAACGTGATTACCTGGCTCTGCATCTAGCTCCTTCTGCACTTCACCTGTACGGATCCGTGACAGAATATCAAGCCGACGAAATGAGCGAGCAGAGCCTGACGGAGGGAGGTTTCCCCGGAGATTATTGCTACACCTCCGGGGAGATTTACTCCTACCGTCAGCCCACGGAGCAGTGGGACTGGTTTAAGCCGGAGACACCCCAGGAGGAGTATAGGCGTCTCCGCGCTTACTTTGGCTACGAACCACCTATGCAGCTATCAGGGCTGATTACATCGGGTCCGCGGTCCTTCCCGGAGGAAGGCAAGAGGGCACCCCGAAGGCGTCCCAAGAAGGTTTTTGGGGGGGAGCTAAGGAGGTGTTCCGGGAGGACCGCGGAGAGAACACCCACGGTCCTGGTGCTGCAGGAACGGCCACCCACTGCTCCGGGGCTGCAGACAGGGGGAGGAAAACCCCTGGAGCTACAGCCACTACCCCCGCCGTGGGAAGACCCTTTTCTGCCGCCGACGTCAGGGACAGAAAAACCCCCGGAGGGGTTGGATGACCAGCCCACTGCCATTATTAGGACGTGGTGGAGGACATGGCTGGACTTACAGGAGCCAGCGCCTGAGATGGTCGCCACCACGCCTGCGCCTGAGATGGTCGCCGTCACGCCAGCGTTCAAGATGGCTGTTGCCGTCACGCCAGCGCTCAAGATGGCTGCCGTCGTCCCGCCAGCGCTCAAGATGGCTGCCGCCGTCTCGCCAGCGTCCACGATGGCTGCCGTCGTCCCGCCAGCGCCCAAGATGGCTGCCGCCGTCTCGCCAGCGTCCACGATGGCTCCCGCCGTCCCGCCAGCGCCCAAGATGGCTGCCGTCGTCCCGCCAGCGCCCAAGATGGCTGCCGTCGTCCCGCCCACGTCCACGATGGCTCCCGCCGTCACGCCCGTGCCCAAGATGGCTGTTGCCGTCACGCCAGCGCTCAAGATGGCTGCCGTCGTCGTCACGCCAGCGTCCACGATGGCCCCCGCCGTCACGCCCGCGCCCAAGATGGCTGCCGCATCGCCGCCCACAATGGCTGCCGCATCGCCGCCCACAATGGCTGCCGCATCGCCGCCCACAATGGCTGCCGCATCGCCCGCCCAATGGCTGCCGCATCGCCGCCCACAATGGCTGCCGCATCGCCGCCCACAGTGGCTGCCGCATCGCCGCCCACAGTGGCTGCCGCATCGCCGCCCACAGTGGCTGCCGCATCGCCGCCCACAGTGGCTGCCGCACGCCGCCCACAGTGGCTGCCGCATCGCCGCCCACAATGGCTGCCGCATCGCCGCCCACAATGGCTGCCGCATCGCCGCCCACAATGGCTGCCGCATCGCCGCCCACAATGGCTGCCGCATCGCCGCCCACAATGGCTGCCGCACGCGCCACGATGGCCGCGCCACGACGACGCCACGATGGCCGCCGCCACGACGACGCTCACGATGGCCGCCGCCACGACTACGCTCACGATGGCCGCCGCCACGACTACGCTCACGATGGCCGCCGCCACGACGACGCTCACGATGGCCGCCGCCACGACGCCACGATGGCCGCCGCCACGACTCACGATGGCCGCCGCCACGACTACGCTCACGATGGCCGCCGCCACGACTACTGTAACATATTGGGTGAGCTGTGCTGTACACAGGGTGGTTGGGAGAGCACTTCTGTGTATGTATATTGTAATTAGGAGCACAGCTGTTTTGAGTTGGGTTAATTAAGCACCGGGCATAGGTTTGTATCAGTAGGCTATTTAAGTCCCCTGGTTAGGTTCACTGGTGCTTGATATTATTTAACGTTACGTGTCGTTGTAGGTGAGTGTTGTGTACATGTCAAATTGATACTGTTGTTTTTGTAAATGTACAAGTCGCTTTGTGTAAGCGCATTTCATTTATCATCAGTATAGTTTTGTCCGTTCGTTGTTCTATGTTGGTTTCAAACTACAATTAAACACGACGAACGTGATTACCTGGCTCTGCATCTAGCTCCTTCTGCACTTCACCTGTACGGATCCGTGACAGAATATCAAGCCGACGAAATGAGCGAGCAGAGCCTGACGGAGGGAGGTTTCCCCGGAGATTATTGCTACACCTCCGGGGAGATTTACTCCTACCGTCAGCCCACGGAGCAGTGGGACTGGTTTAAGCCGGAGACACCCCAGGAGGAGTATAGGCGTCTCCGCGCTTACTTTGGCTACGAACCACCTATGCAGCTATCAGGGCTGATTACATCGGGTCCGCGGTCCTTCCCGGAGGAAGGCAAGAGGGCACCCGAAGGCGTCCCAAGAAGGTTTTTGGGGGAGCTAAGGAGGTGTTCCGGGAGGACCGCGGAGAGAACACCCACGGTCCTGGTGCTGCAGGAACGGCCACCCACTGCTCCGGGGCTGCAGACAGGGGGAGGAAACCCCTGGAGCTACAGCCACTACCCCGCCGTGGGAAGACCCTTTTCTGCCGCCGACGTCAGGGACAGAAAAACCCCCGGAGGGGTTGGATGACCAGCCCACTGCCATTATTAGGACGTGGTGGAGGACATGGCTGGACTTACAGGAGCCAGCGCCTGAGATGGTCGCCACCACGCCTGCGCCTGAGATGGTCGCCGTCACGCCAGCGTTCAAGATGGCTGTTGCCGTCACGCCAGCGCTCAAGATGGCTGCCGTCGTCCCGCCAGCGCTCAAGATGGCTGCCGCCGTCTCGCCAGCGTCCACGATGGCTGCCGTCGTCCCGCCAGCGCCCAAGATGGCTGCCGCCGTCTCGCCAGCGTCCACGATGGCTCCCGCCGTCCCGCCAGCGCCCAAGATGGCTGCCGTCGTCCCGCCAGCGCCCAAGATGGCTGCCGTCGTCCCGCCCACGTCCACGATGGCTCCCGCCGTCACGCCCGTGCCCAAGATGGCTGTTGCCGTCACGCCAGCGCTCAAGATGGCTGCCGTCGTCGTCACGCCAGCGTCCACGATGGCCCCCGCCGTCACGCCCGCGCCCAAGATGGCTGCCGCATCGCCGCCCACAATGGCTGCCGCATCGCCGCCCACAATGGCTGCCGCATCGCCGCCCACAATGGCTGCCGCATCGCCGCCCACAATGGCTGCCGCATCGCCGCCCACAATGGCTGCCGCATCGCCGCCCACAGTGGCTGCCGCATCGCCGCCCACAGTGGCTGCCGCATCGCCGCCCACAGTGGCTGCCGCATCGCCGCCCACAGTGGCTGCCGCATCGCCGCCCACAATGGCTGCCGCATCGCCGCCCACAATGGCTGCCGCATCGCCGCCCACAATGGCTGCCGCATCGCCGCCCACAATGGCTGCCGCATCGCCGCCCACAATGGCTGCCGCATCGCCGCCCACGAAGGCCGCGCCGCGACGCTCACGATGGCCGCCGCCACGCGACGCGCTCACGATGGCCGCCGCCACGACGACGCTCACGATGGCCGCCGCCACGACTACGCTCACGATGGCCGCCGCCACGACTACGCTCACGATGGCCGCCGCCACGACGACGCTCACGATGGCCGCCGCCACGACGACGCTCACGATGGCCGCCGCCACGACTACGCTCACGATGGCCGCCGCCACGACTACGCTCACGATGGCCGCCGCCACGACTACGCTCACGATGGCCGCCGCCACGACTACGCTCACGATGGCCGCCGCCACGACTACGCTCACGATGGCCGCCGCCAGGACTACGCTCACGATGGCCGCCGCCAGGACTACGCTCACGATGGCCGCCGCCAGGACTACGCCACGCCGCCGCCAGGACTCGCTCACGATGGCCGCCGCCACGACTACCCACGATGGCCGCCGCCACGACGCCCACGATGGCCGCCGCCACGACGCCCACGATGGCCGCCGCCACGATGGCTGCCGCCCAAGATTGCTGCAGACTGTCGAACGCCCAAAGAGGGCTGGACTAACTGTCCCGGCCCGCCTCCGGGTTGAACGGACAATATATGTCTCCTCTGTTCCCCTTCCCTTTTGGTTAGGCTATCTGGAAGCCAGCCTTTTAGTGGGGGATACTGTAACATATTGGGTGAGCTGTGCTGTACACAGGGTGGTTGGGAGAGCACTTCTGTGTATGTATATTGTAATTAGGAGCACAGCTGTTTTGAGTTGGGTTAATTAAGCACCGGGCATAGGTTTGTATCAGTAGGCTATTTAAGTCCCCTGGTTAGGTTCACTGGTGCTTGATATTATTTAACGTTACGTGTCGTTGTAGGTGAGTGTTGTGTACATGTCAAATTGATACTGTTGTTTTTGTAAATGTACAAGTCGCTTTGTGTAAGCGCATTTCATTTATCATCAGTATAGTTTTGTCCGTTCGTTGTTCTATGTTGGTTTCAAACTACAATTAAACACGACGAACGTGATTACCTGGCTCTGCATCTCGCTCCTTCTGCACTTCACCTGTACGGATCCGTGACAATTATAAATGTATTAATCTGTCGTTTCTCCTATTTATTTATTTCCACAAACATTTGTTTCTGTAATTATTTATTTCTGTAAGTATTTATTTACGTTTATATTTATTTCCGTTGACATTTATTTCCGTATATATTTATTTCTGTATTTCCTCAACCTTAGGCAAATGAGGAGGGTGTCAACCATAGTACGTCACAGTGGTATCAGTAATCCTATTGGTTAACCGGTGTAGGAGTTCCAAGATCTACTTTATATGTCTAGACTGCTATAACTACGGAAGTAATGCACTGGCTATGGTGTTTACATTTCTTAAAATCGAATAAATAAAAATCCATCAAACTGTATGTCCTATTTTGATGTAGTGATAAAAATTTAGATCACAAGCGACGTGCACAATCAAATGATTTGCGCATGATTGGCTGATAAACAAATCTATTTATATGTATCTCTCGGTCCACAGTCGGCTCACAGCTTCAGTTGTTTGTGTCCTGAGTAGGACACGCAAATTAAACCGGTTACATTGCGCACAGTGTTCATATCGGACCAAAACGGGTCCATAGATCGGACCAAAACCAGACCAGTTTCATATAGATCAAACCAAAACGGGTCCGGTTTCATATAGAACGAACCAAAACCAGGCCATTTTCGTATAGAACGAACCAAAACGGGTCCATTTTCATATAGATTGACCAAAATGTTTAGGAAAAGTCATGGAAGGACGAGGCTGTAGCTTTTCAACATTACATATTTATTTTAATTACTAACTGCAACGCCCGCGGGCGCGGGCTGTTGGTGCTCTTAGTTTAACCGCAGTTGGTATAAACTTTCGAAGTGCATTGCCACCCCCTGCTGTCCTGAACGTATACATCTGTTTCTCCCTCCTGCGCTTGATAGCTTTGGTTGAACGATTAAGTCCCGCCCCCTCATTTGCTTACGGAAATACAGAAAGAAATATATACGGAAAGAAATATAAACGGAAAGAAATGCAAACGGAAATAAATGTAAACAGAAATAAATACTTACAGAAATAGATAATTACAGAAATAAATATAAACGGAAATAAATATAAACGGAAATAAATATGAACGGAAATACATTTGAACAGAAATAAATATAAACTGAAATAAATACTTACAGAAATAAATAATTACAGAAATAAATGATTGTGGAAATAAATTAATAGGAGAAAACAACAGATTAATTAAATTTTCTTACGTATATCTTGATGTAAAATACTGATGCTTTTATTTATTTATTCATTTATTTTTAATTCTGGCAGACTTGGTCCTCCATAGTGAACAAACCTTTCCTAAATATCACAACCCCTCTTATTAACCTACCAATTAAACTTTGAAATAGTAAAAAATTGCAATAAAAAAATCTTATTCTGACTCCAATGAAAAATACAAATAAATTAAGGGTAGGCTCAATTGCCAGACATTAATCGAGCATGGTAAGAAGAGAATGTCACTGAACCTAAAAAAGGGATTTGATTGTTTGGGGACATTTGCAAGAAGCTTTGGAGACAAACTTGTCGATGATTCACAACACGCCTTTGCCATCTCAGTCACCCGATCTTTTGGTGTTGTGTCCCTACAAAATAAAAGCAAACCTCATAGCATGATGCTGCCGCCACCATACTTGACAGTAAGTAGTGTACTTTCAGTGAGGTCATGGTGTCTGTTTATACGACCATGTTTCTTGTCTTTGTCCTCACCTTTTTTAACGATCACTGTCCTTATTTAAGTTATTCCTTTCCTAGTGTATCATGTTGGAGTTTGTTTAGTTCCACCCAGTTGTTCTGCTTTCTCCTGTGATTTTGTTTCTGTTTTGTAATGCCTTACTTCATTTGTTAAACATTCTCCTGTCACGCCCCAGGGTGTAGTGCTGATAAAAAATGTCTCGCACCTAATCCAACTATACAGAAACAATAATGCTCTTATGCAAATTCCTCTGCGGATTCCCAATGTTAGCACTAGACATCTGTAGTTCCACATAAAACCATAACGAGTATCATTTTTGATACACTATGTTAACCATAAGTCTCGTAACCGATAACATAAAATGATATTACTTCAGCAAAGTCTGGGAGTTAGGTTGTTGTGCTTTAATGACGTTATATGACTGAGAGCTGGGACAGGCGTCGAGTGACAGAGACTGAGCACTTCAATTATCAACGGGACTCCTTTCCAACAAAATCCATTAACAAACGTTTGTCCTGCTATGGTTCGCCAGCACACAAGACACACAGATGCAAACATTCGGAAGACACAAGAATGCGTGCAATGACAATGCAGCTCCGAAAGGATATTAGGCGTGTGTTGGTGAGCATGTGTTTGCTATGTGTTCAATATATCCAGCGGGCTGGTTCCTTCCTGTTCTCAAACAATGGATTCCATCAAGAGCCATGAAAGCAGCTTGCCCGAGGTTGTCTATGTGTGTGTGTTTTTACGTTTTACTAACATGGTGGGGACCTGGCAACTCTCCCACACGTAAAAAGATTATTTCTAACTTAAGGGCTAAGTTTACAAGTGGTAAGTGTATTGTAATTTTCTTCTTATGCTGCTATGCAATGTCGATGCTGTGTATATTATGACATCAAGATAAGCACGTTTATTTCAATCATCCATGAATACGATGTCCACATACACATGGTATATTTATATATAATAGGCCTAGCATGAAACTGAAAGATATAAAGAAACCAATATCTGAATAAAAAAAAGCTGCATTTTCATTGACAAAAGAGAAACAAAATTGTGTGCTTAAGTCTCAATTAACTTATTACTACAACATTGCTGAGAACTATTTGAGATATCACTAGTCCATATGGCTAGGCTAGCCTAACTCACATTGAATCCAAATGGAACAGAGTAATTTCATAGTGATAACTAATGTGACTTTTATAGTTTCCAGGTTGCTTTACAAATGTAAAACTAAGAAAGAAATCTCAAGATAAAAGCAAACAAAGGGAAGGAGTCACAATGTCTGTCGTAGAAACCCTTGTGACATTGGGTGGAAGGAAACCCTTGTGACTCCATGGTGTAAGGAACGCCAAACTAGCCATGAATGCATTTACAATGTCGATTTCCGTGTATTAGGAATGTGGTGCAATGTGGATTATAGCTTTAGCTCCACCATTACCTCAGGCAGCCTAAGTGTCTCTTGGCATCTGTAATTAGCATTTTTACTGTAAGAAAAACGTCCTCCGACGTGTCAAACAATAACTTTTAATTAGCATGTTAGCATGTTAATTGA
This sequence comes from Dallia pectoralis, assembly GCA_029465975.1. Lineage (NCBI taxonomy): Eukaryota > Metazoa > Chordata > Actinopteri > Esociformes > Umbridae > Dallia > Dallia pectoralis. The sequence goes on from CM055728.1 coordinate 5,269,985, forward strand.
TGGTGGGAAACATTACAGCACATGGCGCTTCAGTAAGAGCCACAACGTCAGACTGTTGAACTGTTATATAGAGATGCAGTGGTGGGAAACTGTTGGACGGAGGGAAAGACGAGGGACTTTTTGAAGGAGACATACCTTTCTGTCAGGCCAGTTGTACTTGGCGAAAACTGCATCATAAGTGTCTACCGCCCCATCAGTCACCAACATAATGGCCTGGCTACATGCACTTCCTCGTCCTGTCTGGTTAAACTAGAGAGGGATTGACAGAGTGAAAAAAATAGAGAAAAGGAGGAAGTGACATAAAAAAGAGAGCGAGAGGGAAGTAAAAGAGAGAAAGAGAGGGAAGAGATACAAGCGAAAGATTGAGATATGGAAAAAGGGAGGCACAACCAGATTTGTACTGAGGGAAACAACTGAAATAAAATAGGGAAAAAAGTGTTCATATATTTACATGCTTGCCCCTTAAAGAGAACCCTGATAACACTGGGCCATATTCTTCAACTGTTCTTAAGAAGAAATGTGTTGTTAAAACCCACTTACGCAGTTTCCACGAAGATTCTGACATTCACCAATGTTTACTTATCTGGAATTTGTTCTTAGGAAAGAACAGAATCTACACACAGTGAAAAGCACTCTTACGCAGATTTGCTCGCTGACATTTTCGTGACAAATCATTAGTCTCTGCGTTTTCATCAATTGTACAGTGCTTTAAATATTATGAAGAATAACATTATGAATAATATTCAATTATTTCAAATATTTGCATATATTTAACACTTTTCTGTGGATGGCACACCCGAGATTGCGTTCATTCCGATTATGTCCCTGATGCGCTGGTCGAGCTAAGTAAGGACAGTGCAAGCCTTTCCCCCTGCTGTGGTCAGCTTTTCTCGTTAGTGTTTGTCAATACTTTTTTTGTCTCAAACTTTATGTCAAACCATTTATTTTTATGTCATTAGTGGTGCGCCCTTCCCCTGACACAGCGTTCACAGAACAAGTGATTAAATCCCATGCATCCTTTTTGTATTTGATTTTGCAACCACTACTGACGCTGCTAAATATTACATGTTTCCTGTTCACTTCTTGCAGAAGTATTTCCACTTCTGAACTACGGAAGTTTTTTTTTCTTTTGCCGTCTGATCCTCTACTGTCTTTACATTTTCGTTTCGGCATTTTTGCATTCTCCCCATTTTTACGATGAGTTTCCACTCCGCCCTGCAGTTTAATGCCCTTTCATGGGAAATACCGGGGAGTTTACCTATGCTAATTAGGAACAACTGACACGCGCATTTAATTTACGAAGACGTTGTATTCATCATTATAGGAACGTAGGGACGAACAGTTATGCAATTTAAGAACACGTTCGTGAATTTGAGTAACACTTTTCTTAGGAACTTTCTTAGGAACAAATTTAAGAAATAACTTAGGAAAACATTGAAGAATATGGGCCAATGTTTCACAGCCATGCTTGCCCCTTAAAGAGAACACTGATAACACTGTTTCACAGCCATTTACACGCTTGCCTCTTATAGAGAACCCTGATGACACTGTTTCACAGCCATTTACACGCTTGCCTCTTATAGAGAACCCTGATGACACTGTTTCACAGCCATTTACACGCTTGCCTCTTAAAGAGAACCCAGCCATTTCTCATCTCTAAATTACATCACTGAGTGTCTGATGCAGCTTAACCTGCTTTCCTCTCCTGTCAGACAAACATCGATAAAGAACGAGAGGGAGATAAATTGAAAAGGGAACAAAAGCGAGTGAGGTGAGATACAGAGCAATAAAGAGAAAAATAAGAGGGCGTTATAGACAAGATAAGGAAAAAATGAAATGGGGTAGTAACGGGACAAACGATAAAAACACTGCATTACCTCAGAACAATGGAAGACAGGCAACCACCACTAATCCAGGTTTGTAAATCAGATGCCTCCTGCCCTGTCATTGCCCTAATGCAATTGTCACAATGCTACTAATTATATTAATGGATTGTAGTTAAACTGCCGTTTTGAAATGCTAAAGGCACACGGTTGATAAAAACAAACCATCAAACTGCGTGTGTCTAATATACTCAGATTGTCGTTGTGATCAGCGTGTTTACTGAGATTGGATTGGGTCATGCATTGTCTTATTCATTTTGCTCCAACATACTACTGTTTCATTTATGTATTCGTTTTCATTAATTAACTAACATAAATGCCTTTGTCCCTCAGTTTTCTGGGTGCTTAATTATTTTTGTTTTTGACATGGGTATTTCTGTTTTTTTTTGCGAGTGCATCTTTATGTGCTTGTGTGGTTTGGCACGTTTAGATGTTTGGGTGTGTAACAAGTGTGTGACATGAGTGTACTCACATCATTAAGGACCTCAAAGGCTTCAGTGAGACCTACGTCCAGCATGCCGATCCCTTTAGCAAACAGCTTATCCAGATTCATCCGGAAATGCTGCATGGAAAGACAGAAGGAAGACAAAGAATTTCTTAGTGCTGAATGGAGAAAAAAGTAATAAATAATGGTTGAGGAAAGAAATAAAAAGATAATTTGGAAATTACAAAGGAACTAACTAAAGGTTTGTGGAGTATTTTTTGTTAAGGACAAAATGCTTATTGTGTGTAGCATGTGATAAATCCAGTTCAAGGAACATTTTTCAAATATGGGAAAAACATGTGTTCTGAAACTTCCAGAGTTCCCGAAAATTTAAAAAGCATGGAATCCAGTTAACAAACATATTTTACAGTCACATTTAATTCCCAAAAACACAATAAATTGCTTATGCAAAATAGCTTGTTAAGCACCTGAAAGTACTACACACGCACGCAAGCACACGCACATACGTTTTTTTCAAACTGATACCATAGATGGAGCACCTCTGAAAGAATCCCGCTGTATAAAGCAAGTTTCACATTAAAGTGGATCCCACTAGCTGTTTATTCTAGAACTCGCCTTCACTGCCTCCATTCCACAATGTTTCAACCTGGGGCCAGAACTGTGTGTTTGTTAGCATCGTTAACAGGTGCAAACCGGACAGGAAGAACTTGCCGGAAAGCAACAAACTAATTGAAAGCTGTTCTGAAGTTTGGTGGACTACACAACACCTGATTACTTTAGAACCGGAAGCATTAAGCATGTATTTCCATGATGACGGGCAGCAGAACACAGAAGGAAAAGCAACAGTTGGGTATCTATTGATGGACTTACTGTAGAGATAGATCATGGCGTCAGTCAGATTCATCCGCTGATGACTAATCTTGTTCCTTTATGTTATGTGTTTTATCTGTTTTTATGTGAGAAGATTTTCCAAAGAACTACTAGGTCTGATACAGTGGAAAAAAGTTGTCTCAATCACTAACTGTTAAGTAAAACCATACTAGTGGATCTTATGAAAAAATACTTATTTGGAATCTTGTCTGATAATGTCATTTTGTTGCCTAGTTTGTCTACCCGTGACACAGGAACATTTTGTGAAAGAAGTGCTGGGGCCTCATGTATAAAACTTTGCTTACGATTTGCGTCAAAAGTGGCGTACGGACGAAACGTAGGATGTACGTACGGACAAAAATATTCAGATTTATAAAACCCTACGCCGTTTTCGCTTAATAAATCACAATGAACTCTAAATGTGGCGCAGCTTTTGCGGCTTCATATCACGCCCATATTTGCCCATAAATAGTCAGAGAAACGGCCTAAATTAATATTCATTCATCATTCAAAACGGACATTGCTGCAAATTGCGCTTTTTTGTTTGCCTGTTCACCCGCAGTGTATGGGAATTTTATATAATTATGAGACAAACCTATTATACCTACGATCACGTCTGACATAACCCGGCTAACGGTTGGCTGAGATATTCTTGACCTGTCAGCCAATTCTCTCTGGAAAGTGTGGGACTGGCACGGAATGGTTTCTCCGGGTGATTCTCTGTAACGCTGGGCCCAAAACAGGGCGGCCCGAGGAAGTCGGAACCAGCTTATGAGCCACTCGTCCTCGTTTGCTGTCTGAATATGCGTTCACTCCGAATCCTTCCATTTGACATATCTTCTAATTGCGCAAGATCAGCATTGTGAATTATTACGCATTGTGATGACATGGCTTTTTATGACAATCCATTTGATTGTATTTGATAAGTTACATATGTTGGTATTAATGTAATTGTAAATGGGAAATAGTTCTGCGCAAATAAAATGTGTTGCCCCTTTCAAAAGGGTTAAGACATGCTTGAAACACATTTAAAATAGAACCAACTCAAGGCATATACAGCGGGTGAAATAAGTATTGAACACGTCACCATTGTTCTCAGTAAATAAATTTCAAAGGAACTATTGACATGAAATGTTCCCCAGATGTTGGTAACTACCCCAAGTAATCCATACATACAAAGAAACCAAAACAAACAAGTTCAGAAATAAAGTTGTGTAATAAATAATGTGAAATGACACAGGAAAAAAGTATACTTATTTCACCCGCTGTACATGAACACTATGATTCTGTAGCTGAAAACGACATTTATATATGATATACACTTTCCCCAGTGCACAATAAAGACTATCTATATATATATGTTTTTCCATCTATCCATCTCCTCATCTATCCGCTCCGTCAGACAGAGACATCGACAATAATATCAGTGTTATACACGATTTTGTTCTGTTCTCCGTATTATTTATGAGGATGAATTGCACAACATGACAATTTAATTACAGAACATATTTGAGTTATTTTATGGAAATATATATTCATTTTAATTGATGTTATATCTTTTATATATATATCGTTTTATATATATCTTGTTTTATATCTTTGATTTGTTTGTTTTTGCAGATCGATTGTGTAGGCTGTTAATTGTATAAATGTATTTGTAAATTCTTCATATTATCAATGGCAGGAAATATTTTGATTTATTTTACACAATGGTCTGCATTTTCACAGTTTTGTGTATTTCATCCATCTGCCGGCAATGTCGCCATTTCTCATTTCACCGGTTTCTGTGCGTACGCATGGGTCAGAGTTTGCGCGAAGGACCGCACATTTTCCCGGCAAGTTAGCTTTTTATAAATCCTAACTATTGCGTAGAGAGCGGCGTACGTCTTCGTTTGTGCAGACGCAGCGTTTATACATGAGGCCCCTGATGTTAGGACTTCCAAAGTTGGCTTTCTGATATCAACTTCCAATTACTGTCTGTGCAGATTCGATTTGCGTTTGCCTTTTTGTTTGGCATCTGATGTCAATTATTTAAGCCTTCCTTTTTTGACAGTTTTAATTTCTCAGTCGGTTTTGCTGTTTTGTTATCTTCTTTATTTTTTCTTTCCTTTATTTCCTAGTTTTTCTTCTCTGCCTCTTGCACAATCACGTCTGCTAGTGTCCTTATACCGCTGTTCCAATTTGCCAGTTGATTTATCATCCATGACTTGCAGGAGAGCGCAGGTGATGCATGCCTGCGATGGGCCCACCCTGTCTCCTAGCTCCCTCTAGAATGTGAAGCGTACCTGCACGTGTGCTGGTAGAGGTTAGACCTTCTGGCTCTGCATAGCTGGCTCCTAACTATTGCAAATCTCCAGGACAGTCCATGGTAGCCTAAAGTGTCTTGGAATGGTCCTGGAAAAGGCTTTCTCTTCTCAGGGCACGATCTGCCTCATTTTGAATCACAATATCCTATTGTGCGAGTAGCAGAAATCGGCCTACTTTGTGACTCTAAATAGAAAAATAAATCACTGATTATTGGATGGCATTAATCCCAATTAATGTAATTGGCGTGAAAGTCTTGGTGTAAAGTTGACTTATTGAAAAATACCTTAATGTTTGGTAAAATAATTTTAGTATAGAAATACAAAAAATTATGAAACATAATTGGAATTTCATCCTATATATTATCAACTTATAGAATTTGAGGAAACGCAATAACAATTATACAATTATTTTTCACTAACATGACAGCACTCAAATGTGAGTAAATGTGCTTTAGAGTGTGCATAGATTCGGTTCTTATCCATGTACACATTTCTAATGTGAATCTTCTTAAGAACTACCTAAGTGGGTTGTAAGAATTAGTTTTGTGAACAGTTGGTCAATGAGGCCCAATATTACATTAAGACCTGAGCGACTTTGACGAAGGCCAAGTTGTTATGGTGAATCGACATCATGGCTTGTTGGTTGCTCGCAGCAGTCAGCAGTGGTGAGTAGTTCCCACCGACAGTGGTCCAGGTAGGGACAAAACACAAACCAGCAGCAGGATGTGACAGGGTGTCGGGAGCCAAAGGCTCATCAAAACGCTTATCTGTCTGTCAATCAACAGAAGGTCTACTGTGGCACAAGTCACAGAAACTGTTAATGATGGTTATGGGAGGATTGTGTCACAACACACAGTGCATAGCACCCTGCTGTTTATGGGGCAGAGTAGCCACACCCAGTACCCATGTCCACTGTTAAAAGCACCCAACAATGGGCATGCAAGCATTGGAATTGGACCTTGGTGCTGTAGAATAAGTTGGTACGGTCCGGTTTTCATTTACATCACATGGACCACCACGTACGTATGTGCCGTTTACCTGGATCATTTATGACACCATGATGCACCGTAGAAAAATGACAAGCCGGTAGAGGGAGTGTGATGCATTGGGCAATGTTGTGTAGGGAACTCTGGGTCCAGGCATTCATGTGGAGATCAATTTGACATGTTGACCTACCTAAACATTGTTGCAGACCTAGTGCACACGTATACTCCGATGGCAGTGGCCTCTTTTAGCAGAATTATGCTCCCTGACACTGCATACATTGGGCCATATTCTTCAATGTTTTCCTAAGTTATTTCTTAAATTTGTTCCTAAGAAGGGTCCTAAGAAAAGTCTTACTCAAAGTCACGAACGTGTTCTTAAATTGTGTGCTTAATTGTTCGCACGTACGTTCCTATAATGATGAATACCACGTCTTCGTAAATTGAAAGCGCGTGTCCGTTGTTCCTAATTAGCATAGGTAAACGCCCCGGTATTTCCCATAAAAGGGCATTAAACGGCAGGGCGGAGTGGAAACTCATCGTAAAAACGTGGAGAATGCAAAAATGCCGAAACGAAAATGTAAAGACAGTAGAGGATCAGACGGCAAAAGAAAAAAAACTTCAGTAGTTCAGAAGTGGAAATACTTCTGCAAGAAGTGAACAGGAAACATGTAAGAACATGTAATATTTAGCAGCGTCAGTAGTGGTTGCAAAATCAAATACAAAAAGGATGCATGGGATTTAATCACTCGTTCTGTAAATGCTGTGTCAGGGGAAGGGCGCACCACTGATGACATAAAAAAGAAAATGGTTTGACATGAAGTTTAAGGCAAAAAAGTATTGCCAAACACTAACGAGAGATGCTGACCACAGGAGGGGGAAAGGCTTGCACTGTCCTTACTGAGCTGGACCAGCGCATCAGGGACATAATCGGAATGACCACAATCTCGGGTGTGCCATCCACATTTGAAATAATTGAATATTATTCATTCAGACTTTATATAGTCTGCATTATTGAAAAAAAAGACGCGAGTGACTGGACCGCTCACACAAAATGTGGCGTAAAATGTCAATTGGAAAACTATCATCTCTCCTCTCTTGATCTCACTTGCTCTCTTTCTTAATCCCTCTCTCATTTTCAGTGTCTATCATTTGTTTGTTTAGAAGCAGTGGGTGCTAAAGTGTCACTTTTGTCTAGAGTGAGATGATTCCCTACATAAATACAATGTAAGTAAGTCTATATCTGCAGTCGGTTTCATGATTTTACACCTTCTCATTGTCCATGCTGTTAGCATACAGACACCATACGCAATTTATCTTCACTCACAGCCCACTCAAGAGCCTCTCCTAGCTATTTTTCTTCGCCTTATCTGAGACAGATGTACAGATATTCCTCACACAAAAAATGATAAGTTAATTACCCTCATATACAGTGAGTACCAGAACTCAGTGGACACTGTTTTGATGTTTTGGTTCTGTACTATTGCACTTTGAGTTTAAAAGAATGGAGAACCCTGGAGCTGCAGGCAAAAAACAAACCTGATGAGGACGTGCCTCTACCTCCGCTGCCAGTGCCTAATGAGAGACTCCAGGAGCTCGTAGAGGTCTGTGGCGCTTCCCCTCTGCCAGAGCAGACAGAGGATTGGTCCCCTTCCCCTCTGCAGGAGTCCGCTGCTGAGGCGGCCCCTGGCTGAACGGTTCCTTTCCCGCCCTCCAATCTCTTCAATTTTGTGTCTCGCCTGGCCTGTCTGGGAGCCAGACCTTGGATGGAGGGTACTGTGATGACTAGAATGGCTAGTCATCCTCTTTTCGTTCTTTTTGTATTTTTCGTACCTGGTCCTCATTTTGTTGATTAGTATTTGTATTTAGTTCTCTGTTTCTGGGTTTTGGAGCAGTTCATTCTTTGACGTTACGGCGTGTAGGTGTTAGGTGTGTTCCTGTCGCTGTTTTGTATTTTAGTAGTCGCTATCATGCACACTTTATTTCAAATTCAGTCTTTGGTTTTGTTAGCTGTGCTAGTTTATTTTTATTAAACAACGTCAACGAAATTCAGCTCTGCATTTGGTTCTTTTCATCCTGCACTACACCTTGGTTTGTGACATTACTGGCTATTTTCATACATATTAGATTCATAATTTAAAAACAACAGCACCGTTTGGACATAGATCCCTCTTTTTAAGGCTCTTAAACGTTGGGCAGTTGAATCTAAAGCAGATTAAAGTCATCATTGTTAATATTTGGTTGCGTATGCTTTGCATGCAATGACTGCTGGAAATCTGCGATGACATCACCAGACGCTGGGTATCTTCTCTGGTGATGCCTTTGGAGGTTGTTGTTCTAAGTTGACAACATGAGGAAGACAGCAGTGTCGATGCAAATGAAGCTGGCCCTCATAATGCTTAGAAATAAATTCAATCATCAACATTGCATAAACCTTGAGAATGTCAAGTCAAATGTTCGGTGCATCATGAATAAGAAAATAACAACCGGTGAACTCAATTATATCAAAAGACCCGGTAGACCGAGGAAGACTACTGTGGTGGATGACCGGAGGATACTCTCTATGTAAAAAAAAAACAACAACAGCCCAACCGACGCAAAACAGTCTACTGGATTCTAAGTCTTCTATTCATAGAAGATTACATCAGCAGGACTACACAGGGTACGCTACAAGATAAAATACTTATTAGTCTGAAGAACAGTAAGGCAAGATTAAAGTTTGCTAAAAAGCACCTAATACAGCATCAAGAGTTCAGGAACAAAAGTATACGTTACATACGCATTATACTTTACCAAACTCGTTATACATTAAATACATTATACTCATTATACTTTACCAAACTCAATATATATTAAATACATTATACTTATTATACTTTACCAAACTCGTTATACATTAAATACGTTATACTCATTATACTTTACCAAACTCGTTATACATTAAATACATTATACTCATTATACTTTACCAAACTCGTTATACATTAAATACATTATACTCATTATACTTTACCAAACTCATTATACATTAAATACGTTATACTCATTATACTTTACCAAACTCATTATACATTATATACATTATACTCATTATACTTTACCAAACTCGTTATACATTAAATACATTATACTCATTATACTTTACCAAACTCATTATATATAAAATAAATTATACTCATTATCCAGATAAATGCTCGGCCTGTAGTAGACAAACGTTTTTAAATTCAAAGATAGAAAGATATGAGCAATCTAATACAACTCTGATACAAGCATTAGCATGCACTGACACAGATACAGACACTGACACAGATACAGACACAGATACAGACAAAGATACAGACACAGCTACAGACACTGAGACAGATACAGACACAGATACAGACAAAGATACAGACACAGCTACAGACACTGAGACAGACACAGATACAGACACAGACAAAGATACAGACACAGCTACAGACACTGAGACAGATACAGACACAGATACAGACACAGCTACAGACACTGAGACAGATACAGACACAGATACAGACACTGAGACAGACACAGATACAGACACAGACAAAGATACAGACACAGCTACAGACACTGAGACAGATACAGATACAGACACAGACAAAGATACAGACACTGAGACAGATACAGACACAGACAAAGATACAGACACAGCTACAGACACTGAGACAGATACAGACACAGATACAGACACAGATACAGACACAGCTACAGACACTGAGACAGACACAGATACAGACACAGACACAGCTACAGACACTGAGACAGTTACAGACACAGAAACAGATACAGACACAGACACAGATACAGACACAGCTACAGACACTGAGACAGATACAGACACAGCTACAGACACTGATACAGACACTGAGACAGATACAGATACAGACACAGACAAAGATACAGACACTGAGACAGATACAGACACAGACAAAGATACAGACACAGCTACAGACACTGAGACAGATACAGACACAGATACAGACACAGATACAGACACAGCTACAGACACTGAGACAGACACAGATACAGACACAGACACAGCTACAGACACTGAGACAGTTACAGACACAGAAACAGATACAGACACAGACACAGATACAGACACAGCTACAGACACTGAGACAGATACAGACACAGCTACAGACACTGATACAGACACTGAGACATATACATACATAGATACAGACACAAACACAGACGCACTGCTAAATAATACTGATGTTACAATGTCTGTTGAAAGCAGCCAAATGTTGCGAGAAGTAACAAATATGAAGCGAGAGGGAGAGAGGAAAAGACACAATGGTGGATATTGTCTCCAGAGGCAGCAGGGAGGAAATGAAAAGGCAGACAGACTGAGGTATAAAGTGATACAATTGGGGAGAGTGCGGAAGATGGAAGGATACAGGTGTGGATACTGTATCCAGAGGCAAAAGGTCGGAAATGAAAAAGGGAGACAAAGAAGTGGAGAATATACAGAACGTGAGATAAGAGGAGCATGAAGGTGGGTAGATAGAGGGACGCGCGGAGAGAGCGTGGGCGAGAGATGGACAGGGTATTCCATCTGAAAGCTCTTAGAGAAGGTCACTGCAGTGGAGAGTGCACCTGCTGCCCAGGAGCTATAAACTCCCCCATCAGTCTAGTTCTGTTATCACAATAACCAGGAGCTATATACTCCCCCATCAGTCTAGTTCTGTTAACACAATAACCAGGAGCTATAAACTCCCCCATCAGTCTAGTTCTGTTATCACAATACCCAGGAGCTATAAACTCCCCCATCAGTCTAGTTCTGTTATCACAATAACCAGGAGCTATATACTCCCCCATCAGTCTAGTTCTGTTAACACAATAACCAGGAGCTATATACTCCCCCATCAGTCTAGTTCTGTTATCACAATAACCAGGAGCTATATACTCCCCCATCAGTCTAGTTCTGTTAACACAATAACCAGGAGCTATACACTCCCCCATCAGTCTAGTTCTGTTATCACAATAACCAGGAGCTATATACTCCCCCATCAGTCTAGTTCTGTTATCACAATAACCAGGAGCTATAAACTCCCCCATCAGTCTAGTTCTGTTATCACAATAACCAGGAGCTATAAACTCCCCCATCAGTCTAGTTCTGTTAACACAATAACCAGGAGCTATAAACTCCCCCATCAGTCTAGTTCTGTTAACACAATAACCAGGAGCTATAAACTCCCCCATCAGTCTAGTTCTGTTATCACAATAACCAGGAGCTATATACTCCCCCATCAGTCTAGTTCTGTTATCACAATAACCAGGAGCTATAAACTCCCCCATCAGTCTAGTTCTGTTATCACAATAACCAGGAGCTATATACTCCCCCATCAGTCTAGTTCTGTTATCACAATAACCAGGAGCTATAAACTCCCCCATCAGTCTAGTTCTGTTATCACAATAACCAGGAGCTATAAACTCCCCATCAGTCTAGTTCTGTTATCACAATAACCAGGAGCTATATACTCCCCCATCAGTCTAGTTCTGTTATCACAATAACCAGGAGCTATATACTCCCCCATCAGTCTAGTTCTGTTATCACAATAACCAGGAGCTATAAACTCCCCCATCAGTCTAGTTCTGTTATCACAATAACCAGGAGCTATAAACTCCCACATCAGTCTAGTTCTGTTATCACAATAACCAGGAGCTATAAACTCCCCCATCAGTCTAGTTCTGTTATCACAGTAACCAGGAGCTATATACTCCCCCATCAGTCTAGTTCTGTTATCACAATAACCAGGAGCTATAAACTCCCCCATCAGTCTAGTTCTGTTATCACAATAACCAGGAGCTATAAACTCCCCCATCAGTCTAGTTCTCGGCTGCTCTCTCGACATCGCCACAATTTCCTCTTCTCTCTCAGTTTTACCTACCGCACCTCAATAATATCGCTCTGTGTGTGTAAATTGGTGTGCATCAGCAGTTGAGTTTGTGTGTGTGTGAACCTGGATGTCAGTGCTTGTGCAGGTCACCGTGTGTATGCGTGTGAGAAGGTGTTTGAGGGTCATGTTTGAAAGTGATCAGAGTGCCAGTTAATGTGCTGGCACGGCTTCCGTTAAAACTACTTAACACACGTTCCCCTGCCAAGAGCCCACTCGTTAACACGTTGCAACACACAATCCGTCGGAAACAGCTTTGCCGTCTCTCCCACTTCGAGTGGGCATTGGCTCTGCAAGTCCGACTCTTTCAATACCTTCACCAAAACTGTTTATATCCTCAATATAAATATTGGCCCGGCAATCTCTCTTTTATCCTCTATCACTTCTTCTACCCCTCTCATGCCCTTGATATTCTCACCTCTCTGTCCTTTGATGTTTGCTGTCAAGTATATAATCTTGTTCCCTCTGGAAAAAATAAACTCAAACCCGAAAATCCCTATAATTATAGCTAAATGCAAACCCTGCCTTCAGCCGCTTATCCATGGTCCGTTAAGATAAGCAGCAAGGCGTGTGTGTGTGTGTGAGTGTGTGTGTGTGTGTGTGGGGGGGTCGGGGGTCGGGGGTGGGTTTGTATGTTTATGTGGGCGAGTGTGTGTCTGTATGAATGCATGTACGTATGGCAGTGTGCATGTCAAAGGTGTGGACACATCTACTCACTCATGTATAACACACCGATCAAAATACATGTCATATTGCTGTTTCTCCTATGTAGCCACCATATTCCTTGATGACAGATTTGCACTCTCTCTGCAGTCTTTCAACCAACTTCAGATTCAACTTCAGGTCGAGAAAACCCTAACTAACCCTAACTAACCCTAACTAAAACACACGTCCACACCCACAAACGAGGCTGCAAATAGTGAATCACGAGTTCCTTGAACTAAAATTCGTAATTAGTGCGTAGGCTAGGATTTCTATGATCTCACTTCTAAAATAAGATGATTATTTGTATTATTTGTCCTTCATGTACAGCTTATTTCACAGCTGAACCCTGTGTACGTCAAAGTTACTTAAAAAATGAGACAACAAACAAGACAACAAATCAATTAGAAATAAGTCATACATTGAAGCAGATTGATATTGGCACAATTATCAGTTAAGAAAGCATGCAGCTGTGCAACAACCAGAGACTCCAACAACTTAGCAAGGCAAGAACAACAAATGACCCATGAGTCCTTGCGCTTCCTGGTCAACACCACCGCCCAGGACCTCAAATGGGAGCTGAATATCACCTCTCTCACTAAGAAAGCACAGCAAAGGCTGTACTGCCTGTGGCAGCTCAAAAATGACAAACTACCAATGTCCATGATGATTAATGCCTACACACCCATCATTGAGTCTATCCTGACCTCCTCCATCATCGTCTGGTACGCTGCAGCTACTGTCACAAATAAGGACAGGCTGCGGACAATTGGTTGTAACCTGCGATCCCTCAACAATCTGTTCAAAGCCAGGTCACTGAGGCGGGCAGCACAGATTGAGGCAGACCCACCCACCATCCAGGAAACTAGACTATTTAGAGCTTCCACGGCAATGAGTCTAAGGAAAATGCCCCTAGCACTAGACTGCACTTAGCCCCCTACACACACACACACACACACACACACACACACACACACACACACACACACACACACACACACACACACACACACACATTACCCACCCTGGACACTATCGGCTCTGATTCAAACTATTCAGATACATATTTCACATTCTATATTTACCCAGTTCATATGCCAACTAGGCAGGGTCTCTTCACTGTTTGTGTTATGTGTTTTGCTCTGTTTCCACTGTTTGTGTACTGTTTAAAAATGTCTTAAAATATGTGTTCTAATGCTATAGCTAGTGGATAGAAACAAAATATTGTGTGTAAACAGACTTGGCAAATAAACCTGATTCTGATAAAACATTTGAAACACAAAGAGACAGGAGCATTGACCCATCAAACATTGACGCTGAAGTACTGGACAGTAGGGAAACTGTAGGACACCTTGAATGTCCTGATAATGTGGGTTATTTAAGTTCTCCGCTCATTGCTTAGCAATGTTTGTGCATTTCAATGTCACGTTAGCGATATTGGGTCAGTGTGAGATTAGAATATATTATATCACTGTTTGAAGTTTATTCCGTAAATCGATTTTTATGTGCGTGTAAAGTAAAAACAAAATGTGTAAGTAGCATTTATATTTTTCCTTTAACGTATCTCATTTAATCAACCTAATAATATATGATTCATTAAGTTAATTTAAAGAATTCTGTTCTGCGTTATCAAGGTGTTCTAGGATGAAGTATATGCATGAAGCCTGGCTTAAAGCTTTTGGTTAGCTAGTTTAATAAAAATTAAAAAAATCGTAATATTCTGTCTTAGACAGAAATCTGCATTTAGGTATATATTAAATTCTGAAATGTGTTGTTCAGATTCACGGTGGTTAAAGTGGGTAATTAGAGACATTGGGGGCACAACCTTTTAGATAAGAATCAACAGCCTCCAGGTTTTTTGTACTTAACGGAGAACTCTCTGTGCAACTTCCTAGGTAAAATTAACCAAAATTAACTGAAGCTATGAAATAGAAATAGGAGAGCATTTATTGCCTAAAGAAGAAAGAACATCTTATAGAAATAAAGAACCTCCTCCCGGGCTTTCCGATTTTGTTGTAAATGAAACGGTGTGATAAATCAAATTAACTGAAGCACAAGTCAAGTTAACAAGCATGAGTATCAAGATTGACAGATCTGGAACAAGTGGATTTAGAAACGTCGCTTTATAGACCATGTTAATATTTTGAGGAGAGACGGAAGATACTGGATTACCAATGTTTTGTAGGATATAGCGCCGGACAACGTTTTTTTCTGCATTGTTTCCTACTGACAAAGCTACAATTTATGAAATAAAACTTGGAACAAATAAGAGTTTGCCAATATGCATTGCATTATGGAAGTTACCCAAAACATATGTTTAATGGTTACTGTGTATCTAGACACATATCACTCTTTAAGCCCCACCCAGACTCCAAACAGTCTTGTTTCAATCATACTCGTCAATAACAATGAAAAAATGCTTTTGCTGAGCCTAGAAACTCTTCTCAAAACACGCAAAACAGTGATAATGTGGGGATGTAGATAGTGTGGGCGTGTAGATAGATAGTGTGGGCGTGTAGATAGATAGTGTGGGCGTGTAGATAGATAGTGTGGGCGTGTAGATAGATAGTGTGGTAGTGTAGATAGTGTGGGCGTGTAGATAGATAGTGTGGGCGTGTAGATAGTGTGGGCGTGTAGATAGATAGTGTGGTAGCGTATATAGTGTGGGCGTGTAGATAGATAGTGTGGGTGTGTAGATAGATAGTGTGGGCGTGTAGATAGATAGTGTGGGCGTGTAGATAGATAGTGTGGGCGTGTAGATAGATAGTGTGGGCGTGTAGATAGATAGTGTGGGCGTGTAGATAGATAGTGTGGGCGTGTAGATAGATAGTGTGGGCGTGTAGATAGATAGTGTAGGCGTGTAGATAGATAGTGTGGTAGTGTAGATAGTGTGGGCGTGTAGATTGATAGGGTGGTAGTGTAGATAGATAGTGTGGGCGTGTAGATTGATAGGGTGGTAGTGTAGATAGATAGTGTGGGCGTGTAGATGGATAGTGTGGGCGTGTAGATAGATAGTGTGGGCGTGTAGATAGCTAGTGTGGGCGTGTAGATAGATAGTGTGGTAGTGTAGATAGTGTGGGCGTGTAGATAGATAGTGTGGGCGTGTAGATAGCTAGTGTGGGCGTGTAGATAGATAGTGTGGTAGTGTAGATAGTGTGGTAGTGTAGATAGATAGTGTGGGCGTGTAGATAGATAGTGTGGTAGTGTAGATAGTGTGGGCGTGTAGATAGTGTGGGCGTGTAGATAGTGTGGGTGTGTAGATAGATAGTGTGGGCATGTAGATAGATAGTGTGGGCGTGTAGATAGTGTGGGCGTGTAGATAGATAGTGTGGGCGTGTAGATAGATAGTGTGGGCGTGTAGATAGATAGTGTGGGCGTGTAGATAGGTAGTGTGGTAGTGTAGATAGTGTGGGCGTGTAGATAGATAGTGTGGGCGTGTAGATAGTGTGGGCGTGTAGATAGATAGTGTGGTAGCGTATATAGTGTGGGCGTGTAGATAGATAGTGTGGGTGTGTAGATAGATAGTGTGGACGTGTAGATAGATAGTGTGGGTGTGTAGATAGATAGTGTGGGCGTGTAGATAGACAGTGTGGGCGTGTAGATAGATAGTGTGGGCGTGTAGATAGATAGTGTGGGCGTGTAGATAGATAGTGTGGGCGTGTAGATAGATAGTGTGGGCGTGTAGATAGATAGTGTGGGCGTGTAGATAGATAGTGTGGGCGTGTAGATAGATAGTGTGGTAGTGTAGATAGTGTGGGCGTGTAGATAGATAGTGTGGTAGTGTAGATAGTGTGGGCGTGTAGATAGTGTGGGCGTGTAGATTGATAGGGTGGTAGTGTAGATAGATAGTGTGGGCGTGTAGATGGATAGTGTGGGCGTGTAGATAGATAGTGTGGGCGTGTAGATAGCTAGTGTGGGCGTGTAGATAGATAGTGTGGTAGTGTAGATAGTGTGGGCGTGTAGATAGCTAGTGTGGGCGTGTAGATAGATAGTGTGGTAGTGTAGATAGTGTGGTAGTGTAGATAGATAGTGTGGGCGTGTAGATAGATAGTGTGGTAGTGTAGATAGTGTGGGCGTGTAGATAGTGTGGGCGTGTAGATAGTGTGGGTGTGTAGATAGATAGTGTGGGCATGTAGATAGATAGTGTGGGCGTGTAGATAGTGTGGGCGTGTAGATAGATAGTGTGGGCGTGTAGATAGATAGTGTGGGCGTGTAGATAGTGTGGGCGTGTAGATAGATAGTGTGGTAGCGTATATAGTGTGGGCGTGTAGATAGATAGTGTGGGTGTGTAGATAGATAGTGTGGGCGTGTAGATAGATAGTGTGGGCTTGTAGATAGACAGTGTGGGCGTGTAGATAGATAGTGTGGGCGTGTAGATAGATAGTGTGGGCGTGTAGATAGATAGTGTGGGCGTGTAGATAGATAGTGTGGGCGTGTAGATAGATAGTGTGGGCGTGTAGATAGATAGTGTGGGCGTGTAGATAGATAGTGTGGTAGTGTAGATAGTGTGGGCGTGTAGATAGATAGTGTGGGCGTTTAGATAGATAGTGTGGTAGTGTAGATAGTGTGGGCGTGTAGATAGTGTGGGCGTGTAGATAGATAGTGTGGGCGTGTAGATAGTGTGGGCGTGTAGCTAGATAGTGTGGGCGTGTAGATAGATAGTGTGGTGTGTAGATAGATAGTGTGGGCGTGTATATAGTGTGGGCGTGTAGATAGATAGTGTGGGCGTGTAGATAGATAGTGTGGGCGTGTAGATAGTGTGGGCGTGTAGATTGATAGGGTGGTAGTGTAGATAGATAGTGTGGGCGTGTAGATGGATAGTGTGGGCGTGTAGATAGATAGTGTGGGCGTGTAGATAGCTAGTGTGGGCGTGTAGATAGATCGTGTGGGCGTGTAGATAGATAGTGTGGTAGTGTAGATAGTGTGGTAGTGTAGATAGATAGTGTGGGCGTGTAGATAGATAGTGTGGGCGTGTAGATAGCTAGTGTGGGCGTGTAGATAGCTAGTGTGGGCGTGTAGATAGATAGTGTGGTAGTGTAGATAGTGTGGTAGTGTAGATAGATAGTGTGGGCGTGTAGATAGATAGTGTGGTAGTGTAGATAGTGTGGGTGTGTAGATAGATAGTGTGGGCGTGTAGATAGATAGTGTGGGTGTGTAGATAGATAGTGTGGGCGTGTAGATAGTGTGGGGCGTGTAGATAGTGTGGGTGTGTAGATAGATAGTGTGGGCATGTAGATAGATAGTGTGGGCGTGTAGATAGTGTGGGCGTGTAGATAGATAGTGTGGGCGTGTAGATAGATAGTGGGGCGTGTAGATAGTGTGGGGCGTGTAGATAGATAGTGTGGTAGCGTATATAGTGTGGGCGTGTAGATAGATAGTGGGTGTGTAGATAGATAGTGTGGGCGTGTAGATAGATAGTGGGGCTTGTAGATAGACAGTGTGGGCGTGAGATAGATAGTGTGGGCGTGTAGATAGATAGTGTGGGCGTGTAGATAGATAGTGTGGGCGTGTAGATAGATAGTGGGCGTGTAGATAGATAGTGTGGGCGGTAGATAGATAGTGGGGCGTGTAGATAGATAGTGGTAGTGTAGATAGTGTGGGGGCGTGTAGATAGATAGTGTGGGCGTGTAGATGGATAGTGTGGGCAGTGTAGATAGTGTGGGCGTGTAGATAGTGTGGGCGTGTAGATAGATAGTGTGGGCGTGTAGATAGTGTGGGCGTGTAGCTAGATAGTGTGGGCGTGTAGATAGATAGTGTGGTGTGTAGATAGATAGTGTGGGCGTATAGATAGTGTGGATAGTGTGGGCGTGTAGATAGATAGTGTGGGCGTGGATAGTGTGGGCGTGTAGATATAGGTGGTAGTGTAGATAGATGTGTGGGCGTGTAGATGGATAGTGTGGGCGTGTAGATAGATAGTGTGGGCGTGTAGATAGCTAGTGTGGGCGTGTAGATAGATAGTGTGGCGTGTAGATAGTGTGGGTAGTGTAGATAGTGTGGTAGTGTAGATAGATAGTGTGGGCGTGTAGATAGATAGTGTGGGCGTGTGTGGGCGGTAGATAGCTAGTGTGGGCGTGTAGATAGATAGTGTGGTAGTGTAGATAGTGTGGTAGTGTAGATAGATAGTGTGGGCGTGTAGATAGATAGTGTGGTGTGTAGATAGATAGTGTGGGCGTGTAGATAGATAGTGTGGGCTTGTAGATAGATGGTGTGGGCGTGTAGATAGATAGTGTGGGCGTGTAGATAGATAGTGTGGGTGTGTAGATAGATAGTGTGGGCATGTAGATAGATAGTGTGGGCGTGATAGATAGTGTGGGCGTGTAGATAGATAGTGTGGGCGTGTAGATAGATAGTGTGGGCGTGTAGATAGATAGTGGGCGTGTAGATAGATAGTGTGGGCGTAGATATAGTGTGTGGGCGTGTAGATAGATAGTGTGGGCGTGTAGATAGATAGTGTGGGCGTGTAGATAGTGTGGGCGTGTAGATAGATAGTGTGGCGTGTAGATAGATAGTGTGGGCGTGTAGATAGATAGTGTGGGCGTGTAGATAGATAGTGTGGGCGTGAGTGTAGATAGATGTGGGCGTGTAGATAGATAGTGTGGGCGTGTAGATAGATAGTGTGGGCGTGTAGATAGATAGTGTGGGCGTGTGGGCGGTAGATAGATAGTGTGGGTGTGTAGAATAGACAGTGGGGCGTGTAGATAGACAGTGGGGCAGTGTAGATAGATGTGTGGGCGTGTAGATAGATAGTGTGGGCGTGTGATAGATAGTGTGGGCGTGTAGATAGTGTGGGCGTGTAGATAGTGTGGGCGTGTAGATAGATAGTGTGGGCGTGTAGATGATAGTGTGGGCGTGTAGTAGATAGTGTGGGCGTGTAGATAGTGTGGGGCGTGTAGATAGATAGTGTGGGCGGTAGATAGATGTGTGGGCGTGTAGATAGTGTGGGCGTGTAGCTAGATAGTGTGGGCGTGTAGATAGATAGTGTGGTGTGTAGATAGATAGTGTGGGCGTGTATATAGTGTGGGCGTGTAGATAGATAGTGTGGGCGTGTAGATAGATAGTGTGGGCGTGTAGATAGTGTGGGCGTGTAGATTGATAGGGTGGTAGTGTAGATAGATAGTGTGGGCGTGTAGATGGATAGTGTGGGCGTGTAGATAGATAGTGTGGGCGTGTAGATAGCTAGTGTGGGCGTGTAGATAGATAGTGTGGGCGTGTAGATAGATAGTGTGGTAGTGTAGATAGTGTGGGAGTGTAGATAGATAGTGTGGGCGTGTAGATAGATAGTGTGGGCGTGTAGATAGCTAGTGTGGGCGTGTAGATAGCTAGTGTGGGCGTGTAGATAGATAGTGTGGTAGTGTAGATAGTGTGGTAGTGTAGATAGATAGTGTGGGCGTGTAGATAGATAGTGTGGTAGTGTAGATAGTGTGGGTGTGTAGATAGATAGTGTGGGCGTGTAGATAGATAGTGTGGGTGTGTAGATAGATAGTGTGGGCGTGTAGATAGATAGTGTGGGCGTGTAGATAGATAGATAGTGTGGGCATGTAGATAGATAGTGTGGGCGTGTAGATAGATAGTGTGGTAGTAGATAGATAGTGTGGGCGTGTAGATAGATAGTGTGGGTGTGTAGATAGATAGTGTGGGCGTGTAGATAGTGTGGGCATGTAGATAGATAGTGTGGGCATGTAGATAGATAGTGTGGGCGTGTAGATAGATAGTGTGGGCGTGTAGATAGATAGTGTGGTAGTGTAGATAGTGTGGGCGTGTAGATAGATAGTGTGGGCGTGTAGATAGATAGTGTGGGCGTGTAGATAGATAGTGTGGGCGTGTAGATAGATAGTGTGGGAGTGTAGATAGATAGTGTGGGCGTGTAGATAGATAGTGTGGGCGTGTAGATAGATAGTGTGGGCGTGTAGATAGATAGTGTGGGCGTGTAGATAGATAGTGTGGGCGTGTAGATAGATAGTGTGGGCGTGTAGATAGATAGTGTGGGCGTGTAGATAGATAGTGTGGGCGTGTAGATAGATAGTGTGGGCGTGTAGATAGATAGTGTGGTAGTGTAGATAGTGTGGGCGTGTAGATTGATAGGGTGGTAGTGTAGATAGATAGTGTGGGCGTGTAGATGGATAGTGTGGGCGTGTAGATAGATAGTGTGGGCGTGTAGATAGCTAGTGTGGGCGTGTAGATAGATAGTGTGGTAGTGTAGATAGTGTGGGCGTGTAGATAGCTAGTGTGGGCGTGTAGATAGATAGTGTGGTAGTGTAGATAGTGTGGTAGTGTAAATAGATAGTGTGGGCGTGTAGATAGATAGTGTGGTAGTGTAGATAGTGTGGGCGTGTAGATAGTGTGGGCGTGTAGATAGTGTGGGTGTGTAGATAGATAGTGTGGGCATGTAGATAGATAGTGTGGGCGTGTAGATAGTGTGGGCGTGTAGATAGATAGTGTGGGCGTGTAGATAGATAGTGTGGGCGTGTAGATAGATAGTGTGGGCGTGTAGATAGATAGTGTGGTAGTGTAGATAGTGTGGGCGTGTAGATAGATAGTGTGGGCGTGTAGATAGATAGTGTGGTAGTGTAGATAGTGTGGGCGTGTAGATAGATAGTGTGGGCGTGTAGATAGTGTGGGCGTGTAGCTAGATAGTGTGGGCGTGTAGATAGATAGTGTGGTGTGTAGATAGATAGTGTGGGCGTGTATATAGTGTGGGCGTGTAGATAGATAGTGTGGGCGTGTAGATAGATAGTGTGGGCGTGTAGATAGTGTGGGCGTGTAGATTGATAGGGTGGTAGTGTAGATAGATAGTGTGGGCGTGTAGATGGATAGTGTGGGCGTGTAGATAGATAGTGTGGGCGTGTAGATAGCTAGTGTGGGCGTGTAGATAGATAGTGTGGGCGTGTAGATAGATAGTGTGGTAGTGTAGATAGTGTGGTAGTGTAGATAGATAGTGTGGGCGTGTAGATAGATAGTGTGGGCGTGTAGATAGCTAGTGTGGGCGTGTAGATAGCTAGTGTGGGCGTGTAGATAGATAGTGTGGTAGTGTAGATAGTGTGGTAGTGAAGATAGATAGTGTGGGCGTGTAGATAGATAGTGTGGGTAGTGTAGATAGTGTGGGTGTGTAGATAGATAGTGTGGGCGTGTAGATAGATAGTGTGGGTGTGTAGATAGATAGTGTGGGCGTGTAGATAGATAGTGTGGGCGTGTAGATAGATAGTGTGGGCGTGTAGATAGTGTGGGCGTGTAGATAGATAGTGTGGGCATGTAGATAGATAGTGTGGGCGTGTAGATAGATAGTGTGGGCGTGCAGATAGATAGTGTGGTAGTGTAGATAGTGTGGGCGTGTAGATAGATAGTGTGGGCGTGTAGATAGATAGTGTGGGCATGTAGATAGATAGTGTGGGTGTGTAGATAGATAGTGTGGGAGTGTAGATAGATAGTGTGGGCGTGTAGATAGATAGTGTGGGCGTGTAGATAGATAGTGTGGGCGTGTAGATAGCTAGTGTGGGCGTGTAGATAGCTAGTGTGGGCGTGTAGATAGATAGTGTGGTAGTGTAGATAGTGTGGTAGTGTAGATAGATAGTGTGGGCGTGTAGATAGATAGTGTGGTAGTGTAGATAGTGTGGGCGTGTAGATAGTGTGGGCGTGTAGATAGTGTGGGTGTGTAGATAGATAGTGTGGGCATGTAGATAGATAGTGTGGGCGTGTAGATAGATAGTGTGGGCGTGTAGATAGATAGTGTGGGCGTGTAGATAGATAGTGTGGGCGTGTAGATAGATAGTGTGGGTGTATAGATAGATAGTGTGGGCGTGTAGATAGTGTGGGCGTGTAGATAGATAGTGTGGGCGTGTAGATAGATAGTGTGGGCATGTAGATAGATAGTGTGGGCGTGTAGATAGATAGTGTGGGAGTGTAGATAGATAGTGTGGGCGTGTAGATAGATAGTGTGGGCGTGTAGATAGATAGTGTGGGCATGTAGATAGATAGTGTGGTAGTGTAGATAGATAGTGTGGGCGTGTAGATAGATAGTGTGGGCATGTAGATAGATAGTGTGGTAGTGTAGATAGTGTGGGCGTGTAGATAGATAGTGTGGTTGTGTAGATAGTGTGGGCGTGTAGATAGATAGTGTGGGCGTGTAGATAGATAGTGTGGTAGTGTAGATAGTGTGGGCGTGTAGATAGATAGTGTGGTAGTGTAGATAGTGTGGGTGTGTAGATAGATAGTGTGGGCGTGTATATAGTGTGGGCGTGTAGATAGATAGTGTGGTAGCGTATATAGTGTGGGCGTGTAGATAGATAGTGTGGGCGTGTAGATAGTGTGGGTGTGTAGATAGATAGTGTGGGCGTGTAGATAGTGTGGGCGTGTAGATAGATAGTGTGGGCGTGTAGATAGATAGTGTGGGCGTGTAGATAGTTTGGGCGTGATATGTGGCGTGATAATTCTTGTTCTAGTTATGATTCAGATCATCATACATTTACAATTACGATTAAAGAACGCCAGATATTCCCCTTCCAAGGACACTTGCATTGCATCTCTTTTCAGTGGAGTAAATTAATTAGTTAAAAAAAGAATTAACCTTAAGGGTACATGCTGCCTTATAAACTGCAACTACAGTGATGCACGGCACACTTATCTATTTTGTTCAAGTGTAACATTTCTTAATCATGATTAATCAAGTGCACTCGTATAGCTTCTCTCACTATGCAGCACTTATCCATCAGCTGAGAGGTCCTGAGTCGTCGAGACCTTATATTGTTGGTCACTACCCCGTCAGGGTTTTAGTGGGGAGCAAGGGATGGGTTAACTCCAAGATCACACCCTGTCAATTCTGACATATGTGGGCTATCAGTAGCATTATCGCGACCACCATCATCATCAACATAGCATTACTGGCATGAGAAACAATATGGGACATACCATCTGAGTAAGCGAGGGGGGTCGGGTAAGACATATATATATTGACATATATATTAGCAGGCATGGTATTCTTACAGTATCATTTGAGTAACATAATCAGATATGTATTCCTATATTTTTCAAATATATTTCCGACCAGCACTGACGTAACCTGTGCTTACGATGGAAATCCGAAGGTCCTGGAAAACATTGGTGAGGATAGAGTAAAGGTAAAAAGGTCAAGTAAAGTTGAAGTATGTAACTTTATGATTCCTTCAGAATGAGCTGTAAGAAAAGAATGTAGGTTTACAATGTTCCTTGCTCTCTATGCTAACAGACAGGCATGACATCCCCTCTCTCTGCTTCCTGGCTGGAATTATTACTGAAGCCATCAAAATGGAACTGCCAGCCTCACACTAACGCACACCTGCACTCCCACAAACGCACACACATGCATATATACACACATGCATATACGCACACACAATATATCCACTCCTAATACCATTCCAGTACAAACAATTCCGTACATTCATATTTTAATATGGTTGTGAAGGCATATGAATTACTCCAAATGTAGCGTTTTAAAGTCAATGCCACCCTGGACATCAGTGTACAGTAGTGAAAAAACACACACATTTGCATTACATAGGTTGATGTATAGATATGTAATCTTTACCCAAACACCATTGACAGATAAAGGTTACCTGTTTTGACAAATTACAATAACATAATATAATTTGCGATAATTTATTCACCTAAATATCAACCTTTCATAGTGAGGACAAAATAGGTAGGTTCCAGTTCAATAGCTGGAATAACCTCATGGACCGGCACCAAATAAAAAGTCTGACAATGTGGCCGTTCAACTCCACCTTTGACTCATCTCTCCAGAGCCCATTGTTCCAATCGTTTTTTTATTTATTTTGTATTTAATTAAGCCTTTTTTTAATGTGTTAATTTTGATATTCCGGCTGTAGTTGGGCAGTTTATAAATAAAGGGGGGTATGGAGACCTGTTAGATGCCTCAGAGATTTCTTTTAGCCTAAATTTGGTGGCACAACACGTCCTGTTGTTGGCTTCGAAGGCCATCCCAGATTTGTTTTATTGCAAAATGGTAGCCATTTAATGTGATGGTCGGGGTATACTAATGTTATCCACATATGTTAGAAAGGCTGTCGAATCAGCCAATGACATTTCCCTCAAGGCGGAGCTCCCACTCGCCACCAAGGTAAAATAGTCACATCGTTGGGTAATGGCGAGTCGGAGCTGTCGGTTGCTTCGGGGACACTGTTGCGACGCTGTCCGTGCGTACCTGCCTTACAGTGAGTTGCCTTTGGTTTAGTAGATGCGCTGGACTGTTAGTGATACTGTTCGGTTAAGTTACGCCATATATGGGCGCAGTAGGTCTGTTGTGTGCGAGAATTAGACTAATTTAATGTCGCCGTTCTCTGCCCATCTGTCTAGTATGCGAAGTGTATGGAACTTCTGTTGGAGTTGTGTAGTTGTTTGCTGCCTTTTCCATTGCTCCGTGCTGTGAATGTATGTGATGTTATATTAGTAGGTTCAGCAGTATAACAGTGTTTAAAGGATATATGTTATATGTATATGTTATATGCGTTCGGGGGTTGTGGACCACGGGCGTTGCACGTGGACAGTAGAGTGCAGTCGGCATGCTTAATTAGCCACGTGATGCAGAGATTACAGGGATGTGTATGTATATGCATATGTGGGTATATATGTATATATTTATGTATGTGTGTGATGTGTATACTTTCATATTATGCACTGTGATTAATGCTGGGGTTAGTTAACCCTTTCTCATTTATGTTATTAATGCACCGTAATTAATGCTGTGTTAACACTTTCTTATTTCTGTTTATTGAAGAACCACGGACATAAAGTCCATAACCTGAAGTTAACGTTGCCCATGTGCCTAAGAT
The DNA here is from genome assembly GCA_029465975.1 of Dallia pectoralis. Classification (NCBI taxonomy): domain Eukaryota; kingdom Metazoa; phylum Chordata; class Actinopteri; order Esociformes; family Umbridae; genus Dallia; species Dallia pectoralis. The sequence continues at coordinate 5,295,919 of CM055728.1, forward strand.
TCATTAAAGAACCCAGAACTTCATCCTGTTCTCCGCTGTTGTGTCCTGACCGACGCCCCAGAGGCGAACGCCAGCTATCCACCATCACCTAGAATCATCCCAATAACCCATATACAGTCCTTTGCTGAACCCTCAGCTACAACATAAGTACATTGCATTGCATAAGCACCGGAAACAGCGATTTATACCGGGATCACCCTAGATCGCAATTTACATGGAATTCAAATGTGAACTTGTGAGGTCTCGTTGTACAAAGTGAGGGAATCTAGGTAAAAGTGGTACGATGGACTCACGTCTTTGTTGGTTACGTCAGCTTGCACCAGAGTTCCATTCAAACAGGGCTCGACGTAGTGCAACTCTTCATTGTACTATAGATAAAATGTACAAAAAACGTTTAAGAAAAACAAATGTGTGCACATTGGTCTTGAGTATGTATACTAAAGATCAACACAATCAAATAAATATAATACATTCAAACAGACACACAAAGCAGATGAGTGAGGGGAAATTTAGAGAAAAACAAAGAATACATTAGGCATCATCTCTCATCTCATCTTCAACCGCTTATCCGGGGTCGGGTCGCGGGGGTAGCAGCTCTAGCAGGGGACCCCAAACTTCCCTTTCCCGGGCAACATTAGCCAGCTCTGACTGGGGAATCCCGAGGCGTTCCCAGGCCAGTGTGGAGATATAATCTCTCCACCTAGTCCTGGGTCTTCCCCGAGGTCTCCTCCCAGCTGGACGTGCCTGGAACACCTCTCTAGGGAGGCGCCCAGGTGGCATTCGTACAAGATGCCCGAACCACCTCAACTGGCTCCTTTCTATGCAAAGGAGCAGCGGCTCTACTCCGAGTTCCTCTCGGATGACTGAGCTTCTCACCCTATCCCTAAGGGAGAGGCCAGCCACCTTTCTGAGAAAACCCATTTCGGCCGCTTGTACCCGCGATCTAGTTCTTTCGGTCATGACCCAGCTTTCATGACCATAGGTGAGGGTAGGAACAAAGATTGACCGGTAGATCGAGAGCTTTGCCTTTCGGCTCAGCTCTCTTTTCGTCACAACGGTGCGGTGAAGCGAATGCAACACCGCCCCCGCTGCTCCGATCCTCCGACCAATCTCCCGCTCCATTGTTCCCTCACTCGCGAACAAGACCCCGAGGTACTTGAACTCCTTCACTTGGAGTAAGGACTCATTCCCTACCCGGAGTAGGCACTCCACCGGTTTCCTGCTGAGAGTCATGGCCTCAGATTTAGAGGTGCTAACCCTCATCCCAGCCGCTTCACACTCGGCTGCGAACCGATCCAGTGAGTGCTGAAGGTCACCGACCGATGAGGCCATCAGGACCACATCATCTGCAAAAAGCAGTGATGTGACCATCAGCCCACCGAACGGGAACCCCTCCCCCCCATGACTACGCCTTGATATCCTGTCCATGAATATTACAAACAGGATTGGTGACAAAGCGCAGCCCTGGCGGAGGCCAACCCCCACCTGGAACGAATCCGACTTACTGCCGAGGACACGGACACAGCTCATGCTTTGAGCGTACAGAGATTGGATGGCCCTGAGAAGAGACCCCCTCACCCCATACTCCCGCAGCACCTCCCACAAAAGATCCCGGGGTACCCGGTCATACGCCTTCTCCAGATCCACAAAACACATGTAGACTGGATGGGCATACTCCCAGGCCCCCTCCAGGATCCTTGCGAGAGTAAAGAGCTGGTCCGTGGTTCCCCGGCCAGGACGAAAACCGCATTGTTCCTCTTCAATCTGAGGTTCGACTATTGGCCGAACCCTCCTTTCCAGCACTTTGGAGTACACTTTACCAGGGAGGCTGAGGAGTGTCACTCCTCTGGCACTGTCCCAGACTTCCATGCAATGTTGAAGAGGCGTGTCAACCAAGACAGCCCTTCCCCACCCAAAGCTTTTAGCATTTCTGGACGAATCTCATCAGTCCCTGGGGCTTTGCCACTGTGGAGTTGTTTGA